>CAOLHI010003077.1:0-382162 GCA_948474755.1 Ctenosaura bakeri | reverse complement strand
TATTCAATACAATTCAGCAACGCAGAAGAGTCAGAGCAAAGGTAATTCAAGTTGCATTGGGGCTAATGGCTTCAACAACGATGGTGACGCCACTAGCAAAGCAAAAAATGTGTCCTCTACAAAGTTTATAAAGAATTTCAATCTGCTGCAGGACCAACAAAACAGCTTCCTAATGGTACCGAGACCAGTTATGGTCTCTGCTGTGGTGGATGGAACCATGCAATGTGTTCATAGGAATGCCATTTGTACCTCTCCAACCATGTGTGGTAGTAACAATGGATGCGTCGTTGGATGGATGGGGAGCGCATCTAGGGAACCTGACGGTGAGAGGACGCTGGAACCAGTCAGAGAAAGGGTTACACATCAATGTGTTGGAGTTGAAGGCTGTGACAAAGGTGTTCAGAGCTTTTCAGTATCACCTTTGGGGCAATCCTGTACAGGTCGTTACCGACAACATGATTGTCATGTATTATATAAACAAGCAGGGCAGAACGAGGTCTCAAGACACTGCTCAATCTGACCTTGCATTTGTGGGAATGGTGTCTGTCAATGAATGTTACTCCCTCAGCAGTACCTTTGGCAGGAGAGGAAAATGTGCTGGCAGACATGCTCAGCATGACCCCTGTGTCATGTCACGGATGGAAGTTGGACAGAGGGACTCTGCTGGATATCTTTTGGGACTGAGCTTATCCTCAGATAGACCTGTTTGCATCCAACGAGAACAAGCAATGCAAACTGTATTGCTCACGGCTGAAGAAGGATGTCAAGTTCCTGGGAGATGCTTTCCTATTCAGCTGGTCAGGACTGATCCTTTTTACATTCCCACCTTTTCCTCTGATCATAAAAGATTGATCAGGATCGGGAAACCGTGATTTTGATAGTGCCTTGGTGGCCGAGACAGCCTTGGTTTGCAACTCTAATGCATCTAGCGAACTGATGGTATCAAGCATTGCCGTGCAAGCCAGGCTTGATTTCCATCCACAAGAGGACAGTGTTCCATCCAGATGTTCACTCCTTGAGACTAACAGCATGGAACCTGTTAAGTTAAATGCCTTTCCAAACAGTGTGAAGAAGATTTTGATGGCAGCACATAAGCCATCCACATCTAAGTCATGTACTTATAAATGGAACAGGTTTATTAAGTATTTGATTGACATGAATGTTGATGCTCAAAGCTATACTGTGGTTCATGTGCTTGACTTTTTATTGAGATTGGCAACAGAGGATTTGACCCTGTCATCAATCAAATGTTACTTGGTGGTTCTTTCTTGGTGCTATCAACAGGATGGTAAGCCGTATCTTTTTGGGGAGGCTATGGTTGAGAGGTTCTTGCAAGGTTATAAACATTTGCACCCACCAGTTAGACCTCCTGTACCATCTTGGGATTTGAGTACCGTGTTAATGGGGTTTGTTACTGATGTCAATCAATTTATTAATGCGTAGACCAAAGGCTATTTGCATACAGAATATTAAAATGCAACACAATACAGTACAATACAAAATGTTAAAATAAAATACATATGTAAAAACAGCATGGCAAAATACATCATACGGTAAGTTACATAATAGTCATATGTGAGAAAAATTTAGAGTTTGGTTTAGTTAAAACATAGACAATAAAATTATAATAAAGTAAGCTTGTCTCCAGAACAATCAACCACGACACTGGCAACATATCTGGCCCGGATCTTCATAGCTGCCAGAGTGAAAAGAGAGACCTTATGAGTTACCATGGAGTCAATATCAGAAAGGAGATAGAAGATCTTTTCTAAGACAGTATTAGATTCCAAATGATGCAAAGTAGATCCCAAAAATTTGGCTCTTGGATCAGAATATAATGTACAAGAAAACAAATAGTGAGGCAAATCCTCTATTTCAGGGGCCCCACAAATGCATAAGCGGAGGGCCAAAGGGATATGCAAGTATCTGCCGTCAATCACAGCGGTAGGCATGCACTGAAAACGAAGGGCTGTGAAAGCTTGCCTAAGCTTTGGGAAGGTAAGCTTTGTCAGATAAATGGCCCTTTGATGGTCAAGTTTGTAAAATTTGTACCATTTAGAAAAATTAGAATTGTTGATAGCCTGTCTGTCTGATTGAGCGGCATGATGGAAGAGATAATCCCGGAGCTTCTCTTTGGAATTCAAGATGAGAAAGTTGTCAGATGGGCTAGGATACCATTCGAGCAACTTATGATATCTTGATTTCCATACTTTACATTTAGATAACTGTTTGAAACATAACTTGGGAAGAGCTCTAACTGAGGAATCTTTAACTATTCTCCAATAATTAAATAGAGCCGAATGAATACGGGCTCTGATGGATGGAAACCCAACCTCTGCCTGAACCAAAGCTGCTGGGGTACCCAGGGGGAGTCTTAGCAATTTCTTAAAAAAAGTATTCTGGAGGGATTCCAGTTTAGATATGTGAGAATCGTCCCATCCCCATACAGCAGCACCATAGAGAATCTGAGCAATAACTTTGCTTTGGAGTATTTTTAGTGCTGGCACAATCAGGTGACCCCCAGCAATATTATAGAATCTGAGAATTGTCCCGATAGATCTCAAGGCTACTGCTTTGGTGGCTTCTGTATGGGGCTTCCATGAGAGATTTCCTGTGAAATGAACGCCAAGATATTTGAATTCTTGGCATTGTTCAATCTGATGGCCATTAATAGACCATTGGAAAGGAAAATGTCTTTTCCCAAACACCATCACCTTTGTTTTAGAGTAATTAATATTCAGCTTTTCTTTAGAACAGAAAACACTAAGCTTCGAAAGCAGCCTTTTTAAACCTACACAGGTGAGTGATATTAGAACCATGTCATTGACATATGATAAGATAGAAATCTTTTTTGAACCAACAGAGGGTGGAAAAAATTCTGGGCCTGACAAAGCTGGAATTATATCGTTAAGGTATAGATTAAAGAGTAAAGGTGCCAGCAGGCAACCTTGTTTGACTCCTTTATTTGTATGAATAGGAGCTGTTAATGAACCGGAGATACCTACTGTTATTGCAGCAGTTGTATTAGAATAAAGTTCCTTGGTTAGGAACAACAGGCGAGAATCTATATTAGTGTTAGCCAATTTATGCCACAACAGGTTTCTGTCAATAGAATCAAAGGCAGCTGCTAAATCGAAAAAGGCGACAAATAAATATTTGGTAGGGCCCAAAACACTTTGCTGTGCTAAAAAGTAGAGGGTCAGGCAGTGATCGATAGTGCCTTGACCTTTCCTAAAGCCCGCCTGTTCAGGGTGAATGACATGATTGGTAGTTTCCCAGTCTTCTAGTTTATTTAACAGATATTTACTGTATAACTTGGAGTCGATATCCAAGAGGCTGATAGGCCGGTAGTTATTGGGATCTTGCTTATCTCTCTTCTTATAGATGGGAACAACTATACTTTTGTTTCCAGCCTGTTGGAATTGTGCCTGTATTGTTAATCTGGGTAACCACTTTTGTATGGTATTGGGGCCCACCACTCGGGGAAACATTTAAAGATTTCAGGGGGCGTCATATTTTCCCCTGGTGCCTTACTCAAGGTGAGAGCTGCAATCAACTTCTTTACCTCTGACATGGATACAGGTGGCCAAAAAGGCAAGCAGACAGTCTTCGAGATGAGTGAAGAGTGGTTCTCTATGGATGTAACTCCATAAAGCCCACTGAAATGAGTATGCCATTCTTGCGATGGAGGGTTTGTTACTGTAGTTTCTAGTCCGGGCTGGTGGTCTATTAGATATCATTTGATATCAAGAAATTGGTCATCCCAAACCGTTCCTCTCCACGTGCTTGCAAGGCCCCGGACAAGCACGTACACGGGCATGGCCGAAAATAGCTGGACAATACAAAATAAATCCAGGCAGGTCAGTAATTTCTGGACTGCAGCTTCAGGACACCTCCAGGCAAGTACACTTTAAAACTATATTAAGTATGCACGCAGCGTACTAAAGATCCCCTGCCCCGAGCAGGCAGCTTGACGAGCCGAATAGCCAACTGTCAAGCACTTCTCGTTTGCATACTGTCTGCACTATTGACAACTCTGTCATAATTCAATCATGCTAAATACTGACCTTTTGGAGACTTTGTCTCCAGCCCGAAACCCATTGTTTTTCCCGGGAACGGACTAGCCTACAGGCAAATTTTCCCCTATAAGACCCCCTGATTTTGAGCGCTTCTTTGGATCGCTCCTGGCTTCCATCCCGCCTTGCTGCCGCTCCATTCACTGAGCCTTCCCCTCAGCTTCCACGTTTTGAGAATCTCTGCTCCAACTGACTTTTCTTCTGACTACCCGGGCTTCAGGATCAGGTGTAGTATTTCCCCTGAAAAATCCCTCTCAAAACCCTCCATCAAACTCCTACCTTTCTTTATTAGGTCTGTGTGAGTGATTGCGTACATACGTATTGACTGTATTTCAAAATAAAGAAAACAATTATTATTTACTTCTGTTTGCTCATTGACTCGGCCTGACCCTGTAAACATTGGGTCCAAGATCTCGCTAGGTTGCCCTGTCTCTTGCATTGCTATAGCTTGTGCTCTTGCTAATTCCCATTCCCCATTACTTTTGAGCACATTGAGGTGTCCCTCACGGGACCCCAGAAATCGGGGTAACAGGTTGACTGATAGACCTTTTGAACCCATGGCGACTTGTGATTTACATATTTTAACGTGGAAAACAGCTTTCTTGCTAGCAATAACATCAGCTAGAAGGGCTAGTGAGTTATGTGCAGTGAGGGTTGATTCGCCTTATTTATTCTTTCATAAGAGTAAAGTAGTTCTTAGACCAGATATCATATTTTTACCCAAAGTTGTATTGTCTTTTCATTTAAATCAGGATATAACATCTGCATACTTTCAGAATCCTGAGTCTGATATGGAAAGAAGTTTAAATTGTTTAGATGTTAGGAAGGCGCTGGCGTTCTATGTACAGCGCACTGCTGTTGTTAGGAAAACTAATAGGTTGTTTGCTATTCTGTGTCTAAACAGGGGATGCCTGTTTCATCTCAAAGGTTATTGAAGTGGGTTGTTTCTACTATTAAATTGACTTATGACCTTGTAAGAAAAAAACTACCTGAGGGGGTTAGAAGCCATTCAACTAGAGCATTAGCAGTTTCGAGTGCTTTTCTTCAGGAGTTACCGCTAGATGATATATGCAAAGCGGCCACATGGTCAGAACTGTTAACCTTTATATCTCATTATAGAGTTGATAATAGAGACAAAAGAGATGCAGAATTTGGAAGAGCAGTTTTATTTCTGCTATTACTTAATGCATTTTCGTTATAGGTATTTATTAAGCACAAAATAAATATGGTTTCTCTTTTTGCAATCATTTAGTATGAGGATGACTTTTATTGTTTTATTGTTTAAATTTATATAGAGTTGGTTTTCAGCGTGACATCCCACCGTCCTTGTAATAACAGCTTGCTAGTCTTCCAACTGTGTGAGTCACAGAGACCACGAAGAAGAAGAAGAGGTTGCTTACCTGTAACTGTGGTTCTTCAAGTGGTCTTCTGTGAACTCACACAAACTCTCCCACCCTCCCCGCTGGCTGTCCTGCTCATGTGTCAGTTCCATTAATGCTGCTACTGCAGCGGAACAGAACTGACTGTTGGAACAGGAGGGGGCTTTTATACCCCAGAGGATGGAGGAGGGGTTCAACGGTCAAAACACCTACTTTTGGATTTCTAGAAGGTTCCGAATGCTGTTCTGCGCAGGTGCATAAGCCCATTTGTGTGAATTTGCAAAAGACCACTTGAAGAACCACAGTTACAGGTAAGCAACCTGTTCTTCACAACTGGAGGGCCACCACAAGCAAGGCCTTCTCTCATGTCTTCACTCAATTCATTGTTCCCACTCGTGGGACAGAGAGGAGGGATCCCCAACAGACATCAGTTTTCCAGAAGGCATGCATTTGTTACAAGGTATAGACTTTTGATAAAATGTGGCATATTAACCAAAGCATGAACAAGTAGTGCTTTCAATTTTGTCTCTGTGAATGCTGTGTACTACACAGTCATCTAGTAAAGCTTCAATATCTGAATTATTGATTCATTATAGGTGAAGTCTAAGACAGTTGCACAATGTGTGGAATACTACTATACTTGGAAGAAAATCATGCATTTAGGAAGAAAGCATAGAACACGCCTAGCAGAAGTAAAAGAAGAACATCTGGTAAGCCATATTAGTAGTCATTTTAAGAAGTGAAATTCAGCCTTCCAGAGAGTTGTTTCTTTTTCACTTTCTTAGGTGTATGTAACAAAACAAGAAATTCAGAAGGGTAGCTTTGTACCTATCGTAAACCTTGCACATGGAAGTCATCAAAAGTTTTGGTCTGAATAGTTCTGGTTGCATCCAGGCATAGAAATTGGTGTGTATTCTTCTGTTTTAAGCTCTACCAAGATACTCCTGGGGCATTCTTAGTGTTACACTAAGCATGCAACCCTGTGAGGTTCTCTATCAGAACCCACGATCAAATGTAAAAATGGGGAATTGATTAACCCAACTTAAGAATACTGCAAGAGGAGGGGTCACTGTAAGACCTTCCCACCTGTGTTTTACTGGGTTACCGCCCAAGGACACTGGTCAGAAGACTTATAGTTCAATTTAAATGTGTTATTGGGGGAAAATGCAGGTGCACACACACAAAATAGTCACACACACAAACAATCACACAAAGCTAACTAAAGAAAGGGAAGCAAATGGATAGAGGAAATAGAAAAGGATTGGGTTATATTTACCATCTAAAGAGAAGCAGAGAAGGATGAAATGGCTTGGGCTTTTCACCCAAGGACAGCACTGTTCAAAAAGCAACAAGTGGATCCCTGAAATTGTTGTGAGGGGGACACAAAATCGAGGTCTCTTAATACCCCAAAAACTGCCCTGAAGACACGAGGTGTTGATGATTCTCTGCCTGTATAAACAAAAGTTTTGCAAGGTAGACAAAAGGTGACAGAATGGATTAATGGTTTTTAAAAGTCTGAAGGAAGCAAGTTGATGATTTTAACATGTAGATGGCAAAAAGTTTTGATGGCTGTATGATTGGAGACCAAGAAGAAGTCACAGGTGGGCAGATAAGACAATTATTGATTTGGTGGGAATCATCCTGTTTTCATGAGCCAGAGCTGTCAAAATCAACACAACTCCATGTGTTTTGGAGTTTGTAAAATATTAGGTGTCAGGGAGTTAATAGCTGGTTTTATGGCTTTGCCTTGTTTGTGTTTCTATAGGAAATGCACACAGCCAGGGTTTTTTCTTCTTCTCCCAGCTGGCTATTGTTTTTATTGGAAGGATTATCTTTTATAGCCTGGCAATTAACTCAGGTCTTCCTGGTTGATTCTTCAGTGAACTTGCAACCTAGGCTCATGTTAAGGCTTTTCTTACTTCTCTATGTGGCCCTTTCCAGACATAAGTTGTATATGATTTATATTTTATGCCAATTAAACATATCTGTCAATTAATATATTTTGCCAACTAAACCATTGCAGTCACATTAGTAAGTGGTAAAGCTCATGCTTTGCAAGCAGATGGTCCCAGGTTCAATCACTGGCATTTCCAGTCAAAAGAATTGGATTCTTGGCGATATGAAAGTGATGTGAACCTCTGCCTAGGATGGACAGTACCAAGATGGGCAGAGAAAGAGTCTGACCTAGTATAAGGAAGATTCTTACGATTTTGTGGATGCAAAAAGACCATTGTTACTTTCTAAACATGGATGCAAGCATAAAGGTAAAGATAGAGGCAACATTTTTTAGAACAGTGGGAAGAGGCTAAAGGTACCTTAGCCACATTTACATGAATGCACTGCTTTCTTTCTTGGGATAAGTTCTGGGAAATATCTTCTTGTAAGGAATACAAGAACACATTCCCCTCCAAGAAAAGGAATTTACATTCTTGCATTCTAAGCAAAGAGTAAAAGAAAGAATAGTCACTATAGATAATGACACAAATATTTTTGTGAAGCCACTAGAATTTTGTGTGTGCTTGGGAGCATATTTTTCACCTGCAAGGCAGAAAACAAAACAGAGCTGGAGAAGGATTATTTTTGTATCTACAGCCATAGTTTGCCTTCTTCATTCATGAGAGAAGGTGAACATATGCAGGTTTACTTCGATATGTTTGTTTGTGAATAGACCCAGAGCTTCTTTCACCAATTTGCTCTAAAATCTTTTTATTTTTCAGACAAGTGAGGACGATGAGTTAGAGGAAGAGGAGCAAACAGAGGAAGACAGAAAATCTATCAAAGAAGAGGAAGTTGAAGTCCAGAATTCTCCTGATCCTCTACCGATTGCTGTTTCTGCACCCATTAACCTCCCTTCCCTGCAAAGCATCATGCTTCCTGTCACCTCTTTTTCCTGTGAAATGCCAGACTGTGGGGCTGTAGGTGTATTTGATAATGGTTAAAGTCATTGCAGAAGTGTGTGGGTGTGAAGGGAGCAGAGCTTTATGGATTCTTTGACTGCACTATAGAAATGTAGACATTTTTATTAGGTGCAGAATCCTGGATCACTAAAATATTTCTGCCTTCATTTTCTTAAACAGCAAGTTCTTGCCCCTGAAGACTTGAAAAAATATAGCGAGCAATGAAATCTCAGACACCATAGCAGGGTGGGCATTACCTTGAACTCCCAACCCCAAACTTCCAAGGACAGAACTAATGTGGAAGAAATTTATTTTATTTTAAAATTTTATACATTCCAAAGCTGATTAGAAACTGAAACAATAAACAGTTATAGTCTGTTCTTGTAAATTAATCTCAAAGCAGCTTCTTGAAAAAGAGGAAGTAACTTCTAAACCTGTTTTAGTGTGTAATGCTCATATGTCCTGAATTTAATTCATATGAATTGGAGTCAGTTGCCTGCTAACCAGTAGAATGTGCTCTTTTGGCAGGCTGGGTGATGTGTGTATTCAGTGTCATATGTCCTGAATTTAATTTGTATGAATTGGAGTCAGTTGCCTGCTAATCAGTAGAATGTGCCTCTTTTGGCAGGCTGGGTGATGTGTGTATTCACAGTGTCAAATACTCTAAATCCTGGTCTTTATGACTACATCATATGGCAGTGTTGGTTGGGGAATTCCAAGAGTGACAGTCAGGAAAGCAACTTTTCCAAGTGTTGGCTTTGCTTCAGAGAGCTCTTTTATGGTCTGTTTTTGATGTTTTGTTTTTTGTTTTCCTTCCTAGATGTTCAGCTCCAGACAAGCCCTGAATGGCCATGTCCGCATTCATAGCAGTGCAAACCCTGTAGCAAAATCCCGCTCTGGGGGCACTGGCACAAAGCACAGAGCCAGTTCCCAGAATGACTACTGCTCTCTCAAAAGCTCCCCAGCTCACAGTACCACAAGTGGGGAGACTGACCCACCTACTGTTTTTCCTTGTAAAGAATGTGGCAAGTGAGTAAATGTGCTACTACTGAATATTGACTGGCATCCTGTTACTGACATACATAGGCATAAGACCACCTTATAGCTGCATATGTCTTTGCTTTTGTTGTTGTGAAGGTGAATATTCTTTTCCACCTTCTGCAGTGACCAAAGCTCTCCCTCACACTGGATTCAGCATAGTGCTGTGGTAGCCCCCTCCATGACTGTTCTGTTCTTGGCAGAGAGCAGACAAGATAGAAGTGTCTTGCTGTGTTCCCATAGCCAGATGTAGGCTGATGACATAGAATCATAGAACGTAGAGTTGGAAGAGACCACAGGGGCCATCCAACCCCCTGCCATGCAGGAGCACACATCATCATCTGCTGAGACTTCTGAAGAACCCTAGTAGATCTTGGCAGAAGATTTCTTCAGCCATTTTCTCTGATTCCCTGCCCCCCCCCACTACTCTCCACCAATGACAGAATGACCAAGAAGAAGGACTATTGCAGCATAACAGTGAGCTAAGGGGGCGATGACAAGGGAGCCACAGCAAAGTGCTTGTATGGAACTTAACACTATGCTCAACCCTGTAGGTTCTCAACCATTGTTTGCATCACTTGAACAAACACAGGAAGTCATATTTGTTTTACTTTTAGTGCATTTTAATCTGTATTACAACAGAATGAACCTGTGGCCACTTGAATGTTAAGACAGTATTTCCCATCATTCCTGATCATTGGTCGTGCTGGCTCAAGCTCTTGGGAGTTGGGAGTCCCAACAATATAGGAAGCACAGCTTTCCACCTTCCACTGTTAAAGTATATGGTGTCGTCCCCAGAGCTGCTTCATAGCAGTCCTTCTTTTTAATTATAAAATATAAATCATAAATTTAAATTATGACCTTGAACACTGTGGTAGCTGGGAGTGGAATACCATCAGAATTGCCTTCTTTTGTGTGAAAAATTGTGTTCTGCTTCTGAAGCTCTACTTCAGTTTGCTTGCCAGTAGATGTGCAGCAAGGAAATGTCTTTTGGGCCTTTAGTATTCAGAATGTAGAATATTCTTCCAAGAGAATTTGATCTCTCCAAAGTGCCTACCTGGGGCATTTTGTTTCTGAGGCAACAAATTCTGAAAACAACCAGTCTCCCATCCCCAAAACACCCAAAGCAAACCAAGTTTGTACTTTGGCTAGTGACACAAAAAACTGCACAAGTATATCTACTTGGAAGTAAAAACACAACAATAATAATGAAGAAATTGCTGCTTGGTTGTGGCACCCCAAATCAGGTGTCAGCCTAAAGTGCTTGCCCTAGTCTGTTTAATGGCAGGGCTGTCCCTATCCAATTGCTTTGCTATCTTTTTTAAGAAGGGTTCTGCAAATGGTTTTTATTCCATTTTCTGTCTTTTTTACATTGGAGTTTGGCCTTTAGCTGGGTGTTTTTTTTAAAAAAAAATGCGTTTAGATTTATATTATTTCAGATTCTTTAAAATCATTCTGTATTTTATTGTAGTTTCTAAGGCCATTTCCGCACTAGACTGTTATAGTGTTATTATTCCACTTTCAATATCATATGGAGGAGTAAAGGCCCCTCCCTAAACTGCAAACCTCAGGATTCCATAGGATGTTGAAAGTGGACTAATAGCACTATAACAATCTAGTGTGGAAATGGCCTTAGAGTGCTGCTCCAATCCACCATGATTTTAGTTAAAAAAGGAAGGGAGTTTAGAAATGTTACAGTGTGCCTGTTGTATATGTGGGGGTTCCATTCCAGGAATGGAATGGAACACCCACATATACAACAGTTTCACATCCCACTGTAGCTAGTGGATGCAATGTGTACAACCTTGCATTTGTGTCTGTGGAGGTTGCACCGGAAGAGGGTGCCCTGGATGCAACATCCTTTAGCTGAGAAGTGGGGGGTGAACCTTGTTCCCCCATCACAAAGATTCTGAGAAATATAGGATGTGACTCTGTGAGGATGAATGCTCTCTGTTGTGTCATCTGAGTCCGTAAATGTATTTTCATTAGCAGAGGGGAGCTAGTCTACATCTATCACTGAAAGGGAACTGAGCTTAAAGGGTTCACACACCAGAGTGTACTCATCTTTGCAGCTCAGTTCCCTCCTTCCCCTGCCTATAGCAACAAAAGGGAAGCACTCTCTTCCTTGTGAAGAAATCACCTGGTTAGAGGACTTAGTATCAGTGTGGTTTCACGTGAGTCTCAAAATGGGCATATGCAACATGCCCAACATATGGAATAGTGTTACTTTTTTGGACTATAGCTACTCCCACAGTGCCACAGATGGCATGGCCACTACAACTCCCAGCTTACTCCTAGGCGTCATAATCAAGTGATCATGCTGTCTAGGGATTCTGGGGGTTGTAGTCCAAAAATTAATCTTTCCAAGCTCTGGTTCATTGTCCATTCAACTGACATTCACCAGATTTTGGGACATTAGTTGTAAAACACACACAATGAGTCCTGAATTTCAGGAGTATTGGTCATCCTTAAACCTGTCATCTTCTTACCCTACTTCCTTTCCTTCTCTGTGTACTAGGATGTTTTTCAAAATCAAAAGTCGCAATGCACACATGAAAACACACCGGCAACAAGAAGAGCAGCAAAGACAGAAAGCCCAAAAGGCAGCTGTTGCAGCAGAAATGGCAGCCACAATTGCAAGGACTACAGGGCCAGCAGGACATGGCTTGATTCCACTGGATCATTTGGATTTGATAAAACAGGTTGAACAGGTAGACAGTCTCAGTAGTGATGTTGTTCAGGAATTGGGAGCAGTCATTGACAGTACCGAAGTGATAGACCCAGGCCTCTTACTGGATGAAGATGCAGAATTACTCCAAGATGACGTTGAGCTGTAGAAGCCAAAACCACAGTCTGTGAAATTACAGGTGCCACTTGAAATTGGTTTCCTCCACAGAGAAGGGCTACATGTCAACTTTTGTTTCTCTGTTTGTCTTTAGCTGTTTGCATATATGGAATGATTTTTTTTGTCCCAGACTGGTTTGAAAAATCTGAGTTTTGTCGTTATTCCTTTTTTTATTATTATTTCAGCCAACCTGGTTTCAAAATAAGGGAAGCAATTAATATGGTCCTTTCTGTCTAATATCTTAGAAACCAGTATTTTCTGAGAAATTGGGGATTTTTGTTCCTTTCCTTTTAGTTTCATGAGAAGCCCCAAGTTCCTTAGCTCCTTAGGGTTTTATTCCAGCCCTATATAATTAGAATTCTTTTAATGTGTTGCCCAAATGTCTATGGCAGCAAAGAGTACTTTCAAATGGACCAGTTAATTGCCCCATAATTTTGCCACTACAATAAACACAGCTTGACCACAGAGTAGATAGGTGCTGGGATGCAAACATACAGTCTGTCTGATTGTCCCTGGGCTGTTAAGGCCCTATTACTGAAGAGACAGCCCTGGGTGAATTAAACAAGTGTGGAAAGGTTGTTTCCATGACACCAAAGGTTCCGGGCCAGAGGAAGATTTTCAAAGGCATCTTTATATGTGGCTGCATACACGTGATTCTCTCAGTGATGGTGCACATCTCCACATGCAGATGGCTTTAAAATTAGGGCATGGAACAGTTACATTTCAGGACTACAAACTTCTGGAATCTCTTAGCTTGGGGATTCTGGGAGTTGTAATCCTAGAAAGTAACTAATTCAAGCTCTGCAAAAACATACAAGCCTAAAGCCAGAGCTAGTCCGAACTAGAATAGATGCTGTGAATCAGAGTTGCATAAACATTGACTTAGCATTCAACAGTTAATTCAGTGAGTCTGTTCTAGTTCAAATAGCAGTTGAATTCTGGCCATTCTGGAGTCGTGTTTTGTACTTTGTTTATGTTAAACCAGGGGTAGGCAATTCCCAGCCTTGGAACTGACACCCGTGAGACTTTGGAGAGCTAATCCCCCATTCTTGATTTTTTCTTTCTTTCATTTGAATGTTTTTAAACTCCAAATGCCCTCCACATCCTTTGGGAGGGTCAGTCTTATTTGTAGGGTCCTCCAGGGCTGTTCTAGGCCCAGAAGACATTTTTTTAAAAAATTTACTTTGTGGTTTTTAAAAGGCCTCTGTTGAACCTAAAACAGGCTGAGCAAAAATAGCAAAATTGCTCTGCCCCCCCCACACCTAATGAGAATGGGGCCATTTTTAGTTAAAAAAAAATAGGGAAAAGAAAAAATGGTTTGGGTTCCAGAAGACCCTTAGGGACCTCAAACATAGCCTTGGGAACCATACAGGGTTTACAGGCAGCAGTTCTCCAATGTCTGCACTGAACAAAATAAAAATATATCAACAAAATTAGCCCCTTCTTTCCCCGTACAGATTTTATCTTGTGAGAACTTTGTAATAACTCATCCATGCAGTGTGCATTCTTTCCTTTTCCAGACCCAGAAGTGGGATCATTCTCCAGACACAGTTCTCTGCATCCCAGTCACTGTATAAAAATGTGAAAATTATATGGATATATTGAGATCCTTTACTGTACATTTGCCCAGTCATGAGCCAGATAAAATCCTAGAGAATTCAGTACTCTTAGAGAAAGAAAGGTTCCCTGTTCTCCGTGGTCAAATTCTGAAGTTGCTACTCAGGGTCAAAAGCTTTAACATGGCATGGTCAACACTTCTAGGTGCTTCAAAATTAGATGAAAATTAAACCTCTCAGATCATCATGGCCAATTTAGATTACTGAAGTTTTTTCAACATGGAGCATCTCTTAATCATCTTTACCCAAGGTAGTAGAAAGAAAATGACATGTAGCTAAAACATACCCAGTTATAAGTAAGACTTTTCAGTAGTAATTTTGTGGTTGAGAAGTGTGGCACTGCTTTCACACAAATCTGTGCCGGAAAACAGTGTTCAGGCCCTGGTTTTCTAGGCAGCTGAATACCCAAGGTTAGTGTCAGATTGGACATTACTCTGCATGGAGAGAGAAAAAAAATGAATCAAGCCTACAAGTTAACATTCACTGTGTGAAAAACAGCCAGGGTTTGACTGTTGAGAATATTGAAAGCTTCTTCTCAGCCATCAACAAAAGCTGCAAAGATTTTTTCTTTTAAAGTCATACCAACATGGAAAAAGATGCTGCTGGCCTATGAATGCTTTAATCCCTGATCACTTAATTTTCCCTGTTCTTCAAAGGCTAAAGAAGATTAGCCAAGAGAGAACTGGAGATGAAAGCCAGCCATGGTATGACTTCAGAAAGAAAGTCTACAACTGGCACCTGTTGAGAGAGAGAGCCTTCAGAATCCTCAGTCGGCAAGGCCTCCCTGCGTTCCCCATTGTGATTGACCCTCAGCTTGGAAAAGTTGCTTTCTTGGATGCCAACTCTCACAGTCCTATAGCCATGTGGCCATCCTGGGTGGGGGATTCTGAAAGCTGTACTCTCAAAAAGGGAGGTTTCCAATCTTTGCCTATACTTGTATGCTAAGAAGATGTAGTTAGGTGCTGGAAAGGAATTAGCCAACCAAAAGAAAACAAAAATGAGAAAAAGAATTACACTTCACCTTCAGCACAGTTGTTCAAATTTTCTTTCATTTTATATCACTGTTAGAAGACATTTGTTTACCTCATTAAAGAGAAGTTTAATTTTGCTGTTGCAATAAATATATTGCAGTCATTGGCCATGACAGTAAACAAAAAAATTTGATGTGGCAAATAGAATATAAAGTTAAAATCCACATGAGGAGAAAAGAAATAAAATATTGCGTGTAGCTTACAGTCAACTAGCTTACATGATCATAGATTTTTGTCAACATTTTGCAGCAGCCTAGACAACTTCTGTTATTAGACCTCTTTTGTTGTTGTGGGGTTTTCTTGTTTTTTCACAACTGAAGAATGTTTACTTTCTGCTGATATGACAACATCTTCAGTAGTGAGCAGAAGAGCAACTAAACAAATATGAGCTGTCTTCCATTCCTTCCTTGTCATAAACAGAAAGGTTGGATCTGTTCTTTTCTCTGCATTCTTCAGCAGAATGGTCTTGACAGCAGAAAGAGAAAAGGGAAGGTATCTCTGGTAGCTCTACTCTCTCTGTAGCCCACAGCCCCATCTTTCCCGTTGTTCCAGAAGGAGAGGAGGTGATGCACAGATCTTGCAATAGATCCTACCAAATTGATTTGTGTGATTTATATTTGAGTACATGTTGAGAAGCGTGTACTTCAGCTATGGAAGCACCCTCACAAGAAGCTATGATATATGGCAGTCACTTGTTAATTGGACTACGTGTTAAAACATTAAACCTTCCCGAACATAAGGATGTCTTCCAGATATTTTGAACCACAACTCCGTATTGTCCCACACAGTTGGATTTACTAGCTAGAACTAATGGGAGTTGCAGTCCAAAAACCTGTGGAGGGCACATTCCCCATCTGTGCTATAGATTATTGTGTACTGAAATATCTGTCTAATGTGAAATTGCAGACTGGATTGGTTGGTGCTTCAGATTCACAAATGGAAGCTGATACTACCTTGTATTCTTACACTGGTAGAAGAACTGCTGTTAGCATGATTACTATAGTCAGTGGGGAGACAGGGCACAGTGCATCAGTCATCACATACCAGGGTTCAAATAACAGCTGACAATAAAGAGCTTCAGAAATTGCAATGCTGTGAGTCTGCTTTTTGCTATCACTATTCACTTCTATGATTTTTGTGCATGTGATCTCTCAAAACCTACCCTTTCAGCAACACGGTCTCTGCCCAGCATGGCCATTTCCTTGTTGGAGAAGAGGATGAATGGAGACATGTTGAGTTCTCTTCCAGTAGCTGGTTGCACTGCAGCAGGAATCTGCAGGGATCTCACAGGGATCACTAAAAGGAAGAGGGCTTGATGTTTCTCTGTTCATCCTCCTGCTCTTTGTCAACATGGAAATGGCCATGTTGAAGGACTATGCAGCTGAAGAGGTAGGATTTGGGGGATAGGATCAGAAGGCATAACTACATCTCCCCATATAGGATCTTGGTCATTACTGTTTTGCAGTATAATGCCCAGAATCCCTGAGCGCTGGGGGCTTTCTGGAAGTTACATTCCCCCCAAAGTAACTTTTTTCAAGCTGTGAAATACAGGGATGCTGTAGTGACTCCAAAACCGTAAGGTTATTGTAGTAACAAGTGTACAATTCTTAAATGTATGCTTTTTTTTTTACACCCTCAGAAATAATACAGAGCTTTGGATGTGTCTTAAAAGAACCAAAGAGAATCTCAAAATAATCCCTGGAAGAGTATTGGTGCATGTGCAACTTTTCTATGTAAATGCTGTGTTCTTAAAAACTTGCAATGATAAATATTATCACAACTTTTTTTTTAAATTTGCAGAAATCCTGCGATATTTTCCCTCTTTTGCTTGTTTCTTTCTTGTGTTTGGCAGCATGGTTTCTAAAGCAACTTAGATTAAAAACTGTACATAACAAAAGAAAAAGAAAAAGAAAAGGAAAATATTTTTTATGGAGAAATCTTATTTTCAGACATATTTTACTGTTGTTTTGTTAGGGAAAAGCTGTAAATTATTAGAAGAGTTTTGTGTAAAAAAATGTTATGGGGGAAAAATAATGTAATTCATCTTATTTTAAAGTAAAACTTTGCCTGTTATGGCTTAATTGCACCTGAACTGCATGTGCTTTAACTTCAGGATGTAATTTATTCAGGTTTGCACTAAGATGCTTTAATTTCATAATATATGATATAGTGGAGAGTTTTTTTGTTTGTTTCCCTTTTGGGAGGGGTGAGTTTGGGGGCACACATCCCATTTGGTACATAAGAGAGAGCACTTTGTATAGAATATTTCAGCTTTTTCTTATATTGACAAATAATTGTATTTGTAAAATCAAAGGGAAGATATGTAAGCATTCTGCCAAAAAGGACAGTATTTTATACTTTTGATATGATGTAATTTGTTAATTTTTATTTTGTTTTGTTCACAGAGCAAAAAAATTCTTTTAAATAAATTAATCTACCTTTAAAATGTGTAGAGACTTTTTTAAAAGATGGCAATCATTAACCAGCCCTACCCACAAGTGTGTGTGGTTTATATCAAATTAAAAGAAATTGAATGTGTTGAAAAATAGTCTTGCCATCAAATAAATACAGACACCATACTCTTACATAGCTACTGTTTCCATGTTTAGAAATAGCATTTCCCTTTGATGCTTGACTGATAGGGAAACAAAGGGGAAAAGGTAGTTCCAAAGCAATCCAGCAGTTAGTTACAAGCTCCTGCTTTATTTTTAATTTTTAAAAACTTCTCCATAGCATTAGCTGAAAGACCAGCAAACTGAAATTGTAAAAGGCTGGATTTTCCTTGCTAGTCTGTGCTGTAATCACCATTTCAGCCTGCCTCTTCATGCAATTACAGTGGAATCCCACTCAACAACATTTTTTTTTAGAAAAAACTCTCTATACTGGCACACACTATCTTCAGACCACCAAAATGAAATGTAAAGGAAGGAGCAGAGAAGGTAATCTAACTTGGTGATACAGTCCTAATATGAAGAGGGATTTTCTTAAGTGACAAGATAGATGCCTTTCCTCTCTCCCTCCTGTTTCACCATAATGGGATGCAAAGAGAGAAAATTGAATGCACTTTGGCAGGGGTGGACTGAATAGATTAGGACAATCAGTACATCACCGTGCATGATTTGCAGTGGATCACAGAAGGGTAACCAGAAGTAACATTTTCGCGTGGAGCACACAAAACAAATGGTTTGATGCCCAGCACACAGTTGCAGAATTCTGATCTTATTTTAACCATCTTGAATGCATCTTATGGAATCCTGACGTTTGTAGCTGAAGCTCTCAGGCTGTTTGGCAGAGAGTTCTCAGTATCTGCTGAAACTACAAATTCCAGGATTCTGTAAGATGAAGCCATGGTATTTGAAGTGGTAGGGAGGTGTTACAACTATACAATGATTCTGTGTGTCTTTTGCAACAGTCTCTGCTGGGTGGATCTTGGTGCCATGGTTAAAAAACCCCCAAAGTAAATCTCACCATCTTGAAGTCTGCCTACCCTTGAAATATGGGGCACTCAGTGCAAAAAGAACATGGGAGGCAAGAGGAGATAATTAAAAAGAAATGGATGTTAAGGAGGTTATTAAAATGCTTTCCTGTGATTTAAAGTAGCAAGACAGTCCTCCTGAATTAATTAAAAAGTCAAAATAGTCCTCATTGTTACTTGGATTATAGACTTCTGATAGACCTTTAGCCAGTTTCAGTGAACAAATTAAGTTGGAAGAGGCTTTCTCCAAAGTGCTGGTATGCGCAGACATAAAGAGATAACATTTAATATCAAAGTTAGGGTCATCCATGCTGTAGTATTTCTGATTTCTTTGCATGGATCTGAAAGCTGGACAATGAAGAAAGCTCATAGGAAAAAAATCAACTCATTTCAAATGTGGAGCTGGGGAACAGTTCTGTGGAGATGAGATCACAGATTGCCCAAAAGACGAATAAAGACCTGAGAGCAGAGAGATCAAGCATGAACTCTCAATAGAAGTTAAAATGAATAAACGGAGGCTATCATTCTTTGGACAAATCATGAGACACCATGACTCATTGGAAAAGATGATGTTGCAGAAAGTGGAAGGCAGTAAGAAAAGACAACTGTATTACAGGTGAATTGGCTGGCATCACCCCAAGTTTGCAAGAGCTGAGCATGGGTGCTGCTAACACAGTGTCTTGCAGATGTTATCTGCCCAAGCTGGAGCCAGTTGGACAGCACATAACAACACCAGTGGTCTTGAGGAAAAAAAGAGATGACAAATTAAACTACGTTTCCAACCTGAGTTATAAAGCGGGGTGTGTGTGTGTGTCAATCTTTTCACTGCCAACAGGAAGGGCTTAGATGAGAGTATGTGTACATATAACTTTTGAGTGTTTTAAAGGTACTACCTTGTGCACTTTCTTGGCAGTAAGGCTTATCAAAGTCAGTTCTGAGTAGAGAAATACAGGATTGCACTGTTAGCACCACTTAACATCCTAATTCTAATTTGTATTTCATCAAGGAAGGCAGATGACAGTTATTAAAACCCATTAGTAATGCAACCTTCTAAATAACCATCAGAGCAGGCAGAATGAGATGGTAACAAGATGCTGGAGAACTCTTTCTCTCCTATGCCGCCTTAGCCATTCTGCTGTCCCTGGTGTGCAGTGGAGTGCCCTGCCATCTCCACATCTGTATGCGTGGAATTTTGATGGGGCATCAAAACTTTTTGGGTGGCCCTAGCAACTTATACAAAATATGGAGATTATAACACAGTGGTGATGGTGGTATAGACCCATTCCAGCCTACGTGAAGATGACAACAACTGGAGTACATTATATATCATTACATTATACACCTGTGCTAATTTTAGCACTACAACTGCAGGGCAGCTGATGCAATGAAGAAACTATGAACAATACTGAGCTGTATCACAGGGTTAATGTAAGGTGACCTCCCCCCTCTATACTTAACATAAAACCATAGAATTTGAAGAGCCCACAGGGACCATCCAGTCCAGCCCCCTGCCATTCAGGAACGCACATCAAAGCACTCCCGACAGATGGCCATCCAATCTCTGCTTAAAAACTGCAAAAGGAGACTCCACCACACTTGGAGGCAGCATATTCCACTGCCAAATAGCTCTGACCATCAGGAAGTCCTTCCTGAGGTTTAAGTGGAATCTCTTCCTGCAGCTTGAATCCATTGTTCCTTGTCCTAGTCTCTGGAGCAGCAAAAAACCAGCCTGCTCCTTCCTCAACATGACATTCCCTCAAATATTTAAACAGGGCTATCATGTTCCCTTGCAGTCTTCTCTTCTCCAGGCTAAACATACCCAACTCCCTAAGCTGCTTCTCATAAGGCATTTTGGTCACCATTTTGGTCGCCCTCCTCTGGACACGCTTCAGCATATCGATATCCCTCTTGAAATGAGGTGTCCAGAATTGGACACAGTATTCCCAATGAGGCCTAACCAGTGCAGAACAGAGTGGTCCCATTACCTCCCTCGATCTAGACACCATACTCCTATTGATGCACCCAAGGATCGCGTTGGCTTTCTTGGCTGCCACAACACACTTGATTCGTGATCTACCAGGACTCCTAGATCCCTTTCACACGTACTATTACCCAGCCACGTGTCCCTCATCCTATATTTGTGTGTTCCATTTTTCTCTGCCCAAGTGTAGGACTTTACATTTCTCTCTCATTGAAATTCATTGTGTTGATTTTGTTAGCTTCATAACGAGAGAGCCTTTACCAGATGAAACAGAGAACAGGGCTTTTGTACTTGTAATGGTTGCGCAGAAAAAGGACTTTCGAGTGAACACTGCATGACAGACAACACTTGAAACGGCCTCTTCTGTACAATTTTTAAAGGTACGGGAGCCCTGGATCTTATTTCAGCGGGCAGCCTTATGTCGTGAAGATGTGCCTCTCTTTATGTACTGTCAGTACGACGGACTACATTGGTAGGTCTGCCCTAAAATGTTCTCTCTTAGGCCATTTCCGCACTAGCCTGTTATAGCGCCATTATTCCACTTTCAACATCCTGTGGAATTCCGGGGTTTGCAGTTTAGGGAAGGGCCTCAGGCCCCTCAGGCCTCTCCCTCAACTGCAAACCCCGGGATTCCACAGGATGTTGAAAGCGGAATAATAGCGCTATAACAGGCTAGTGCGGAAACGGCCTTAGACTTCCCCCATAAGCTCGGCTCTTCTCTTTCTCCCTCGCTTTCTAACATCACTGCCAATCCTTGGCGCAACCACATGCCGTCCACTTCTTTCTCGTGTCATTAAAAAAAAAATATTTCCCGCTCTAACGAGGCAAGAGTCTCGGCATTAAAAAAACAAACCCTAGAAAATCCCGTGGCCACTGAGAGGATCCACTTCGGCCTCTATTTTTAAACGAGCGGAGGAACTCTATGGCCCGCAGCGCCAGAGGGAAGGGCCGCCGCTCGAGTCCTACCGGAAGTTGATCTCTATGACGGTCTCGTCACCGGAAGTTACGATATAAGCCGGAGACGAGATGGCGGCGCAGAGAGGACTGGGTTTCTTACGGCGGTTGTGGCAGGTAGTTGTAGCCTCCCGAGGGGCCGGGAGATTTGCCTCTTTGTTTTGCCGCCCCCGCCGTCCGGAGAGTGTTATTGTTGTTGTGTGGCTTCAGCTCGTTTTCGACCCCTGGCGACCCTGAGGAAAGCCTATCGTGGGGTGTTCTTGGCAAGCTGTGCTCTTGCGAGGGGCTTTGCCTTTGGTTTCCTCTGAGGCTGAGAGAGTGTGGCTTGCCCAGGGTCACCCACTGGGCCTCCGTGGTCGAGCGGGGATTCGAACCCTAGGCCGTTTCCGCACTAGGCTGTTATAGCGCGACGATTCCACTTTCAACCTCCTCTGGAATCCTGGGGTTTGCAGTTTCGGGAGGGGCCGGCCGGCCCCTCCCGAAACTGCAAACCCCAGGATTCCAGAGGAGGTTGAAAGTGGAATCGTCGCGCTATAACAGCCTAGTGCGGAAACGGCCATAGTCTTGAGTCATAGCGCAGTTAACACAGTTGCCCTTTGCCGAATTATTTTGACTATTGCACACCTCATTCTGATTAACACGTCAATTAAAACAAATAGTACCCATTCAAAACTCGATACGCAGGGATTATCGTACTCACCGTCTTGCCATGTTTGCCCTTGTTCCACAGCCTTCCCAATTTCTTCCATGCAGATTTTCTGTTGAATTGTTATGTCTCTTGCAGCTGTTTTAGGGCACAGAAGTGTGACCCAAACCATGGAGAGACCCTTGTTGGAGGCAGAGGAAAGACGAGTGTGCACATCATGTAATGTGGAGTCAAAATGTCTTAACATGGCACCTTCTATGCCATTCCTATCTGTGGAAGGTAGCACTGTTATTGTTTGCAGCTTCCCACTGCAAATACAGATACTAAAACAGCAGGGACACATTAAACCCACCAAGAGACAGTGGGTAGGAAAATTTGAACATGTTGGGAGGCGAGTTGTCTGAGCTGGATGTATCAGCAGCAGCCATTTGGATCTGAATGCGTGAAGGAGAACACGGGGTGGTGTGAAGTACTGAGGGAATGGGGATGGAGATACATAAGAGATCAGGTAAGACAGAGACGGATGTGAGTAAAATGCATACAAACAGATTCCACAGTCAAGCAGAGGCAGTTTGCAGGTATGCCCCGGCTTTTATATCATAATGGTGTGTGTTGCTCTCTGTGTATGTCTATGTGTGTATTCCCTTTCTCTCCAAATTTTCTCTTCTCTCTATCTTCTGTGTGCTTTTTAAGACTGCATCTTGAAGCATGATTTTCTTATTTGACTTGTCCTTGACTAATAGTACATTAGCTTGGCTCCCATTATGTACCAGCTCTTTAATTCTTGTTTTTCTAGGGGCAAGAGAATTTCCTTGTAACAAGCAGAGCTCCACTAAAGCAACATAACTTTCTTCAGTAAGTGTATTTATTTATTTAATTATTTATTTATTTGTATCCCGCCTCTCCATATGGATCGAGGCGGCGAACAACATACAAATAGCATGTATTTCGAAACATTTCTATACATGCCAACAAGCTGGGTACTCATTTTACCGACCTGTGAAAGGATGGAAGGCTGAGTCAATCTTGGAGCCGGGCAGGATCGAACTTACACCCTTGTGGCTTGCACTACTGGCATTTAACCACTGTGCCACCAGGGCAGTTGTTTGCAGCTGAGTTTTTAACAGTACAGTGCACATCTGCTTAATAGTAAATTTTTCTAAGTTCCGTGGGGTTCATTTCCACTTGTTTGTATGGAACTCCAGCCTAACATTCATGTTCATTTGTTATTATTGAAATAATTGTTCTTGCTTCCTTTTCAGAAAAAATCACCTGATGTGGTTTCAGCTTTCAGGGGCCCATACAGATATTCAGCAACCCAAAGAGAATTCACTGGTATGTTTGAGAAGTTTTGAACTTGTATGTTGCCCATAGCTAGGAACATTTGCAGAGAAATCTAAATTGACCTGAGATACCTGTTTGGATGTGCTTAAAATATTTTCTGGCTATAATAGTGTTCCTGCATTCTTAAACTGAAAGGAATAATCTGCAGTTAGATGTCAGTAAACAATGTATTGAGGATGTTGTCTTAAGCGTATTATTAATTTGCTTATTTCTTACGCATGTAGATATCTACTTCAGATGAGCCAGATACACTATACAAGAGACTGGCTATTCTTGTTAAAGGACATGACAAAACTGTGTTGGACAGTTATGAATATTTCATGGTGCTTGCTGCTAAAGAACTTGGACTCTCAATTGAAAAAGTGTATGTATCATTTCCTTTATAATTACTTGACTTCTCTAAAATCTTTTTTTGAAAGAACTCAGCGGACCTCTGATTGAAGTGTTCCTTAACTTTCTGTGCTTTCAACCCTAGCATGTCACTGATTTGAATTTTCTTAGTTCCCTTGGTGGTTAGTGGAGGAAAAAAGGCAGCCACAGCAGCAAAAAAACAGCATGGATACACCAGTGGCCAGGAAATGGACTAAAATCACCTGCACCACTGGCAGTTGCCAGTGCTACTCAAAGTGGTGGTCCATACACCAGTGCTGGTCTGTGAAACAGGAAAGAAAGAAATAGTTGTAGCCAGCGGGTACAAAATATAGTACTGGTTCCTGGTACACTAGGGGAAAACGCCAGTTCTCCATGTCAGATAGCATAAGCATTGGACCAAGTCACAGAGTACCTTTGCTCTGAAGAGCCATCTCCAACTAGAAACCTGGTGTTTGGAAAAAAAGGGAGCACAGAACTGGCATCCATCTGCCACTGCCACCTTCCTCTGCAGATGCTGAGGAAGTGAAACAGCTCTTGTGTAGTGTTCACCAAAATTCTAGTCGTCATTCCAAAAACAAGCCTGCTGGGCTGAAGAGAATCCACAGTGTTGAATTCTCATTCAAATTCACTTTGTTTTCTAGGAGTGTGAATAGTAGAAAACAGACAGCTTGCACTTCCTTATTATAACCTGGAACTGGGACTGTTAAATTCCTTATGGTTAATAAGCTGTGGGTGACTCTTGTTTGTAGTTATCAGTCAGAAGTCAAAATCATGTAGCTGTTGTGAAAGTGGTTTTTGAACTGAATAGTAGTTTAATGTCTCTGAGAGAAGAGATCATCATCTATTTACTGAAAAGTCCTTTTGAATTTACTAAATGTTTTTATTTATGTCCTATTTTTTGAGATCTCAGGGCAGCATCAAAGTAAACTCAATATAAAGAGATAACAAATTTAAACAGTAAAAATAATTTAAATTATTTTAATAAACAAGTCGACAAGATTAAAAAATGTTAAAACAGTTTAAAACCACATGTATAAACATTTTGGGTTAAATCGGTTAGGGCCTAAAGCCACTGTTTGTGAGTCAGGCTTCCAAAGAGGAGGGCATTCAACAGTTGAGGCAGTATATCTCAGCTGGCCCTCTTCCATGTCCTCATGTAGTATGTTGACCTCACTTACAGAACACAGATGAGTGTTCCTCCCGCAGACCTCAGTCTTTGGGCAGGCATACAGGGAGAGTCCCTCCTTCCAAATACTGATGTGTCAAGCCATTTATAAAGGAATTGAAAGCATTTTGGCCATTAGTGCAAGTTTTCTTAAATGATTGCTAAATGGTCTATCAGTCCTCTTTTCCTACTGAGACCTCATCATATTACAGATGGCAGTTCTAAATTGTGTTTTCATTTTTCTCTTTTGAACTGTGAATGAAAGTTCTTGATGCGAGCCAAAAAAGTGCTGCCAACTATAGGTTTTGATTATTCCCAGGATTTGTTATTCTCAGACTTGAAGGAAATCTCCTGCAACCTTGCCTTGTAATCTTATCAACAAAATAGCAATCTCATTTGAAGCTCCAATTCAACCCCATCCATTCCTGCTGCTGTGTTTTTGACAAATACAGCTACCAAATGAGTATATTTTCAGAAATAAATGATGTACAGAGACAAATGTTTTCATTACAAACACTTCATCTCTTAGAGAAGAACCTCGGAGGAAGATAGAGCGATTCACACTTCTGAAATCAGTGCACATTTATAAGAAGCATAGAGTTCAGTATGAAATGAGGACACATTATCGGTATGTGGAGGTGAGTGAGAAGCTGTATGTTGAGGTCTGAAGTCTGTTATGTCAGAACCAGGAAACTTCTATCCCTTCCCTACCCCCAATACTGATGAACTGTTTTATCTTATGAACTATCTAGCAATGAGATCCACCATCATTGACCGTGCTGGTGTGGGCTGGTGGGAACAGGAGTCCAGCATCTGAAGGACCACAGGTTACATAGCTCTGCTTTAAGGACAGGACTCTCTCCTTTATTGGTGCTCATGAACGTGTGCACACATGCTCCATTCTGTCTAAAACACTAAATTTGTAGTAGGCAGCAAATAGCTTGAGAACCATATCCAGCCCATTAATTTTCTGACTAGTATTACTATTCCAGAAGTTAATAACTGGATAAAGGCAAAGCAGGGCTGCACAAGCTGAAGTAAACTCTTTAGTAAATCAGATATGATTCATACCTCTCACAGTGGTTATTCTGCATGCTGCTGATTGTCTTCCATTGCCATACGTGCTGTTAATTGTTACCTGGAAACTGAAGCATTTCTATTGTTTCAGCTAAAGCATTTAACTGGCAGCACAGCCAATGTCTACTTGGAATATGTTCAGCGGAATTTGCCTGAAGGGGTTGCCATGGAAATAAAAAAGGTATTAAGTGTATTCTTAAGTCTGCAGTGTAAAAATTAACTCATGTTTTAATCATACATTAAAGGGTTTTTTTTCTTTGCTGGCAAAGTCCTCTATGGAAAAATCTCATGCATATGTTGGATTTTGAGAATATAATTTGCTTAAGTAAGGGTTACAGTAGAAGAGTTAGAGAGCCTATCAACTTGGTAAAAATATTGCTGACATACATTGGTAAAAAATTACTGACATGCATTTCTATTTGTTTTTAGACCAGATTAGAAAGACTTCCTGAACATATTCAGACACCTGTTTGGGACACCCTGCCTGAAGTAGAAGAAACAGCAGCCAACTCATCAAATACCTGATCTATAGACTTCCCCTCTATATTTTAATTAGAAGCATAAATGAAATGTAACAGTTTTCTTTTATTAAAGTCCTGTGTTGATTTTTGAAAATGGCCAGTACCTCATTGGTTTTAAGGAACCTGTTTCTTGACCACACAGCTGTAATTAGAACTCCCAGACTATGACTTGTCTATTCAGAAGAGATGGAGGAAAGTAGCTGTTTGACATAGTGTGTTTTGTATACTTGTATCATGATTTGTTTAAACTGGAACTTATATGAAAGAACCATTTTATAAATTATACTCCTCAAACTGTTATTAACAGTGCCTAATGTTCATGTGATTTACACTTTGTTTAGGAGCTTTTAGTAGTCTAAAAGTAACAAGATTAATTGCTGCAGCCCTTTCTACTGAATTTCTGGGAAAAATATTACCAAAATATTTCCCTTCTTGTAGGGATCATATTATAAGACTCACTGTATTCCTTATGTATATAATGTGTTTAAAAATTCAGAATAATGAGACATCAGCAAGTTGGTGCAAAGCTGGGGTGGCATCTGTATTTTGTAAGTACAGTTATACACTGGCTGTTTTCTTTGACTTTCCTTTACAGTCAAGGGCAGCTACCATCTTCCAGAGCTAATGGTACACATTCATTCTATTTACAGCTCAGAAAGCTTTGTAGATACACGCTATAACAGACACACAAGCCTGAAGCAACTTCTAATTAACTTTTAAGGTATTACAGGGATACGTGTCTGCAGAAACATTTGGTAGAATTCTTGGTTCAGGAAAGACTAGGATATTTATGGGACATAGTTCTGTGGATTAAAGATTTGACAAAGAAAAGTAGCTTTGATCTACATCCTCTATAGATGTTCTTTTGTCCATTTATTTTAATGACATGAATTTCTGAGCAGAGTACTCTGAATTGTACCTTTATCTTATTCTACTTATCAATTGACATTAATTGCAAATTATGGAAACGCGTGATTATAATCTGCATATCACCTTTTTAGGATACACATACCTCAGAGACAGTTCATATGTATTGTCAAGATACACAACCACAATAAACAGGTCATCTGGATTCTTCTGTTAGGATAGATGGGGTGGGGGGAAAAATAAAACAGGGTATCTACTTCAGTACTTCTTTGCCTGCCTCCATTTCTGCTGTTTGAATGTTTTAAATTTAGTCAGGCACTTTTTTTATTCTGGTCCAATAGCACTGAGTTCTTGTTTGATAGTGGTGTAAGAGAAATACTCAATGTATAATCCAAATATGTAACTTGAAACTTAGATCTTCATTTTCATCCAAGTCAAGGGAATATTTTTGCAGGATATGTGACTTTCCTGTATTACTTACGCACAAATTAAGGGATCAAATGGGTGTGCAAATGCCAATAATGCCAGTTATTCTTCAAGAACTGAGGTTAAGAATTTAGCACTATGATATGTCCAAGCTGTCGGCACAGTAATCTTAAGCTGATTTTTTCCTTCTAAGCTGCTTTTTTTTCCTTGCTGAAGAGGAAGTGCAAGACCAAGCTGTGCCAAAGTGCTTGTATTAATTAGGGCAGCTCTAGGCAGATGCTAATCTCCCACATGGAGCTTAATAATAACCACAGGAGGTTTAAGAACAATCAGAAGCCTACAAAAATATTTTTACTCAGAACACAAATCAGTCTGTTTCTCTGAAATTTTATTAAATGTTTAACTTCTGCATTTTCCTTCAAGCTCTATTTTCTCATATGAACCCTATGAATCTAGTGTTACTATTACCACTTTACAGACAGGGCAGCCAGTACCTCAGCTTCAGATGATTAAAAAGTACAACCCTATATATGTAACCTACAGTCAGTTCAGTGGGGTTCACTTCCAGGAAATGAGGCTGCTCTCTAAAGAGCTTTAACTTAGCAGACAAACCTAGCATTTGGTCTGTGACACTATGGTAGTTACTTATTTTCTGGAAAAGGCATTCAGGTTGCAATACTAAGCATACCAACCTAGAGGTGAACTTTACTGAACACTGATGATCAGCCTCACTTAAAACATTTCTAAACTGTACTATTGAAGTGGGAAAAATTTGAGAACTACTTTTCATAACAATGAGACAACATCTTTGTCTGTAGCCTTGGAAGTTATCTTCAAAAGGGGAATCAAAACACAAATAGTTCTCCTTTGTGTAAGGTACTACTTAGCAATCAGATGAAGACTGCTAGGATACAAAAATGTTACAGGTTCAGCACCCCTTATCCAGAAACCTGAGCTACTCAAATTGTCCATATGGGTGGCAGAGATAGTGACACCTTTGCTTTCTGATAGTTCAATATACACACATTTTATTTCATGTACAAAATTATTAAAAATATTGTATAAAATTATCTTCAGGTTATATTTATAAGGTGTATATAAAACAAATGAATTTTGTGCTTAGACTTGGGTCCCACCTCCAAGATATCTCACCGTGTGTGTATAAATCTGAAAAAACGTCTGAAATGCAAAACACAAGCATTTCTGATAAGGGATACTCAACCTGTGTAAGAAGAAAAGATTTCCATTGTGGTATAACACACACAAAAAATGGTGTTAGCTACAATAATTGTTCACTATATGATCCTGCTGCAAAAGAGAAGATGAGTAAGTACCTAATACCTACAACTGAAAGCTTTGGCTTGGGAGAAAATACACACAGGAAAATGATGATTAAGATATGAATCAGCCTTTTCTTGATTATTGCTTGAAACCATGAGTGACTTTATATCTACAGCTAGTGCATACTCAGTGCCCATGTGATGTTTCAGCAACAATCTCAACAGCAAGGGAAGTCAGATTGATAAAGTGTCAATTTGAAAAGTGTTCCTTTATATCGCAACAAAAGATCTGCAATAAACTGCTGGAGAAAATAGGACAGAGCAGTATTTCTTCTTCCACATGTCTCACTGGAATCAATGAGGTCATATGCAGGAACATGTGTTCTTGCCCATTGGTTATTCATTTCAGTATGTTTGTCTAGGAAGAAAGTTGTATTGGATGCATTTATCTAAACCTATGATTAGCTGGGTAAATGAATCTAGATATATAGGAATGCAATGGACTATACACAACGGAAGCACCACAGCAGAATGGTGCTTATGTATCTTATACACATTATTGTCACTGTTAATAACATCAACACACATAGTTACAGTTCACACTTTATTAGCTTCTATTTATTGATACAAAGCTTTTTTTTTCTTTTTCATCAAAATAAGGTGACTCTGGAATAGCATTTAGTACAATATAAAAGACATTCCTTTAATAGCCCCCCCCCTTTATATTCAACATAAAGGTTAAACTACATTTCCCTGAGTGTTTGTGTATGTGTGTGTGTTTATTTTTGAGGAAACTTTTGTTAATTGTACTTATGGGAAAAAATAAATATGCTTCTCTTGAAATTAGGAGCTGCACAGGCACAATAAAGCTGGGAGACTCAACAGTGTTTGTTTATCCTGATAACCAAAGCATGATTCATTTGCATACTACATACTTAAGATAACAGGATAGGACAAATCACTTATGTTTTGATTTTGAGCTAGGGAATCTGGCTAGCAGCTACTGAACATAATGATGGACTCAGTGGACCTTTGTCCATGACAGTGAGGCAACAATCCATTGTTGCTGAATAACTCTTGAAAGCTCATTCCTAGGTCCAGTGTGTAAGGTAAAAAGAAAGGCTTATCTACACTGCAGTGATGAAAGTACACCTACCCAGACTGTCCATTTTTTAGTCAAAATTGTTCATCTTCCTGTCTGGTCAACCTCTAGAGGGCAGAAAACTGATCTCTGGACCCACCAATGTTGGCCATTCTGCTTTATACAGTACAGAACATCTGCCTCCCACTTCAATCTTTGTTCCCCTTCATGGTGAATGAAAATAAAGTTAATTCATTGTGGCATATGTTTGCATGTAGGAACAGAAAAAATTTGAATATACTTCTGTATATTAGTGTCAGAGATGCCAATCTTAGCTTCTTGCTGCTGTAAGAAATAGGCTTTCATTTCTCTGAAGAACTTTTAAGATTTTACAGATTTTCACTGAAAAATTAAAAAACAGTTGCTAGAAGATTTAAAGGTACATTTTATAGCCTCACAGTAAAGCAGTGGAAAATGAACTTCCTCTCAGCAACATGAAAGTGCCTCTATAGGTTTGAAAGCCATTTTGATGTTTCTACAGTATAAAATGAGTTGGTTCAGGAAGACCTTTCATAGCTTGCTGCATGTGTTTACTTGAAACGTTAGCTCTTTGGGATACATTTTAAAGTTCATTAACTTAGTTTAGATTGAGATTCAAAACAATTCACTGTCACCTCATGTACTGAAAAACTATCTGTGCCATATGAAATGAGCCTCTTGGAACTGTAATTTCAAACACTGCCGCAAACAGCACCTATTTTGCAGACTGTGCAGGATTTTGATAACTTCCATGTTAATCTGCAATATATATCCCACAAATAAATGCAAAATGAAGTCCTGAAGAGCAGTTTTGTTCTCAAATCTGTAATACTTTAAGAAGAACAGAGCTCTAATGTTTTTATTAACCCTTACATCTGGGTGAATTCTCTTTACTATAGGAGAACTAGAGTATATCCTCCTGTTATCAGATGTACAACAAAATTATGGATTTGTTAGTTACTGCCGAGATGACCTAGCAGTACTTCTTCACTAACGTATTTTCATCAACACCACTGGATATATAGAAGACAGGATATATGGCTTCTTTTCTTGTACTTTCAAGCAAGATAAGTTTAAGGAGAAAATCAAAAGCCACATAGTACCTTTCATTCGGGGACAGGCAATTGCTTACTAATGTACACATACTAAAGATCAGTTCAACTGAGTCTTAAAAAGATATGAGTGAATCAGCCTGGAGAAGAATCTTCTCTTCTGGAGACCTTTGAAAACTCCTACCAGTCAAAATAAAAAGTACTAGACTAGACAGACCACTGGTCTGACTCCATATAAAGGCAGCTTTGTGTGCTCAAGTGCTACTTAATTCTTTGTAACCACGCAAGTCTTTTTGGGAATTCAGGGAAGCGTGAGCAGTCTTTTGCTTACACAATATGATTTTTCTGGCTTCTCCACACCTGACCCTATCCCACCCCAAATCTTGCCCTCAGGGTCAATGGACACTGTGGATTAACCCTGGATGGGATATGGGGGACTGCAGCAAGATAGGGAAGTCAAAAGAATCTGGTGGGGCTGCTTTGTGTAAGGGGAGGTGCTTTTCCACTCATGCAAGCCAACTATATCTCCAACTCAGACTTTGTATCTTACAGTAATGGAAAATGCAAAGTAGATTCAGATATAGCCAATACAAAAGAGAAGACTCGCCACAATGTTTTCTGCTGTTGTTTGGCATGCACTGTACCAAATGAAGTGTGTTTGAGAAGTAACCTTCTGACAGAGACTGTGAAAAACCAGGCTTTGTGATGGCACCACCACTGTGCTTGGCAGACTAATTTCTAGACCTCAATATTCTGCATCCATTCAAAGGAGCTGGCTTCACCACAAAGTAATTATGACCTTTTGGTCTATAATGTCTTGAGTGAGAACACTATCAATACTGTGTGTGTGTGTTGATGTGTGCATATACTAAGAACAAGAATAGAAATCAGATGAATGTGCACTTTGCTTAAGGAAAAGGAAATTGAGTGGAAAAATGTTTTAAATGCTCTCTCACCTCCAATAAGGCCTTGATGAAAGCTCTCCCAAAGGTCTGCATGCCATCTCCCACTGGCCTCAAAGGGTGACTATGTTACCCTTCAGAAGATAACAACAGCATCATTCTTTCACCATTGGGTATCATTAGGTAAATGAACTATTAACCAATTTAGTTTTTTTTTCATCAGTAAGTACTATGCTTTAAGGTCATAGAGACTCTAAATAAAAAATGGTTGCAGAACAGAATTTTAACCAATGGACAAGTACTAAATCTATTCTAACTGCATGTTATAGACCATGGGTAGGGATTAAGTGGCACCACAGATAGTGTTAGACTGCAGCTTGCAGCATTCCTCACCACTGGCCTAAGACTGCTGCAAGCTGTTGTTACCAAAATCTGGAGGACCTTAATTCCCAATTCCACTATTCACAGTTTAAAAAAAAAAAGAGCTTCCTTTTCAGAAATAACATATGAGCTTTTTCTTCAATGCCCTTTGCAATCAATTAAAAACACCAAGGAGTCAAACAAGTACCAAAACAAAGTCTGGTTGCTTCCGTTTTTACCAAAACTATATTTAATATACTTGTTGAGCTTTCACTTAACTGGAAGCCAGGTGCTTTCATACCTCAATTTATTGCTTTTCTTCATTTTATTTACTTTGCTTGCAGACTTTGGACCCAATGTAGGGACTGCTCACGTTAAAAAGCCCCAACTGCACCAGACCGGTAAAAAAAAGGTTTTATTTCAGCCCTCAGCACAAAAGAATGCAGAATGTGTTAAAAATTAAAATAATTTACAGACTGTGATCATCCTTGATATTAAACAGTGCTGTTTTAGAATTTTACAGTTTGATCTGTCATTTCAACAAGCAACATAAGAGTTACACATTCCACTTTTATTTTTCCAGTGCACAGTTTTTTTCCTTTCCAGTGCACAATTTGAAATGAAATCAAAAGTTACTATGTAATATACAGCAAAATGTATAATTTAAATTAGTATGTACACTGTGAATATTAACATACCCTTCATTTTATTTGTAGATAACATTGCCAGCTGTAATTATACAATTGGTCAAATGTTCAGCTATATACTTTGTATACCTAATACATTATTGTATACAACTAGAGATTTTAAACAGCAAGGTCAAGCTGTGTTTAAAACCAGATTAAAACAAAGTCCATAAACTTTAGTTCGTTTATAAAATGTCTCTCTTTTCTTCTCAACTTAACATTCAGAGCTTGTTTTCTCCATTACATTTTGTTTACTGGTTACATTTCCAGGCAACATACATAATAATTTATAGTTTATTTATAGTAAACCGCTCAATATAGTAAAATCTCTTAAGCGGTTAAGAGTTAGTTATCCCTCCCAATATGAAGCATGTTGCTGCATTTACTGTTACCAAATGTAAGTGCATTTGAAACAACAGTTCACAAGATTTAGAGGATACAAATACATATTACTGAAACAGATTCAGACCTTGACTAAAAATGCTGCACACACTTTAAATATATACAATCTGAATATTAAATTAAAAGCTTGACCCATTTTTAAAAGATGTTTCTTTTAAACTTTAGTGTGCAGGTATCAGTTTCCCCATACTCCAGACTCTGAAAAGGATATGTTTGGAAGTGTCCAAGGAGTCACAGATCTTTAGAGTATGTTTTAAAATATATGGCTTTTACCAACTTGGTGCATAAGGGCTGCTGGAAAAATATGGATGCCAGAGTTCTATTACTTTTCTTTGCCCTCTTTAATGTTTTACAAGCTGTTCTTAGTCCAGCCATTGCAAATGGTCTCAAGGTAAGAAGCAAGCATCCCTGTTACTGAATTAAAGAATAAGCCTCTTTAATAGAGTCTGCCACCTGGCGGCCCAGGCCATCTCTGGCCCCGTCCAGGTGGCGGAGGGGCAGGTGCACGGGGTCCATTGGGAAAGCTGTATAAAAGGATAAGATTATAATTGTTTTTTCTTTCCTTCCAAAAAGAGATACTTTCTAAAGATTACACTTAAAATATCACATTATAATTTGGAATACGTTGCCACCATGCATATTTAAAAGGCTTCCAAGATAATAAAATACTATGCTAGCACAAAGTCCCTAATTTTTTTTAAAAAAATCCACACAGGTGGCTTTGATTTTGATAGGCTGATAGATTGGAAAGATTTTAAAATTGTGTAAAAACATATAAATATGAAATAAAATCAAACGGGAAAAGCAGAGAAACTTTCTTACCCTCCTGGAGGTGGAAAATGGGCTGGTGGCCATGGCAACATCCCTCTGCCTCTGGGGGAGGAGGTCTCCCCCTGAAGCCCATTAATCCTGGTGGTGGGGGTGGAGGAAGAGGGGGAAGAGGAACTTCATATCTGTGGAGAGAGATCCAGTTCATGGTCATCATACAACTGTTAGACCAAACAATATCTCACATAGTAACACATATGTCTTCCCTGCTTCAGAGAGTTCTTTGGACTTAGAATTGGGTGACAATTTTCTATGGAAATTTAAAAAACACTTCGTGAATTCAAAATCATTGGTTTTGGTTGAAAAAATCTTAGGTTAATTGTGTTAAATCTATTATAAACATGACTGTTCCCACCTCTGAGATAGTACTAGGATTACATTATTTCACATTTAAAAAAATGGCTTCCCAATTTAATATTGACCTCATCTCTCAACCAACAAAATTCAATCAATACTAATCTTAAAAAGAATACCTTCCAAAGCCCCGCCCCAAAAATAGTTTTAAAGCAGAGTAGATAACAATCTTTTCTGAAATTTAGTTTAAGAACTGCTCCTTTCGAAAGCTTCTACAATCCTCCTCTTATTCCTCTCTCCTAATTTTTTTTTAACAAAATAGTTAATCATGGTTAAGTACTCTTGGCTGTTCTCAAGGAGCAGAGAGAGATCCAGAAGGGCCTGAAACTCGCCTGGTCTAAATTGTGGTTTAGCACAGCCTTTCCCAACCTGGTTCCCTCCAGATGTGTTGGATGGATTTCAACTCCCATCAGTCCCAGCCAGCACTACCAGTGGCCTGCAGTGTTGGCGGTTGCAGCCCATAACATGCAAAGCTGGGAAAACTGGTTTAATATGTCATATGGATACTGTTATTTGCTCAGAATTTATCTGTGGCAGAATTACTACTCTAAAACTTTCCTACAGAACACTCCAGACACTGAAGCACAATCAACCAGGTTGGTTTTGTTTACACAATATTTCCAGAGGGGGGAAAAAAAACAAAAATTGTAGATCTCAGAGTTGTTTCTTCAATGGAAAATCCCCACAAAAGATCCAGCAGTTTCCCTGTTTCTGTAAAGACATCATCATATGACCATCTCTGCTTCTTCGGCAATTGAACAATTAAGTTTTTTTCATTTATTTTTTTTTAAAAAAATATCAGACGTCTGTTAAGAGATTACCCTTTCCATCTAAATATATTTAGGAATATATTTCAGAAGAAAGGAAGCAGAATTATATACACATTGTATAAATAATTCAAATTACAATCTTAGCAACACTATGCATCACTCTTGTTCTCAATTCTTTCTAAATCCTTTCAAATCCTACTAGCATAAAATCCAAATTCTCCAATTCATATGAACTGCCCTAGCGAAAAACATGGCTGGGTGAATAACAGCACACCATGATCATAACTGAAACTACAGAGCCACAGTTTTTAAACATACATGCATCAACACCCTCAATGCTAACCGTGGTGGAGGAGGCAGAAAGGGCATTCTCATCATCCCTCTCATGGGTGGAGGTGGCGGGAAAAGTGGTCCCCCTCGTGCTCCTCTTCGACCCCTTGAATCTGGATATGGGCTCATTCTTCCCATTCCACGTCTACAAATAAAGAAGTAAATTTCAGAATTTAATTATAAGCCACTGAGCAGATCTAAAAGATGTTAACAATATGCTTGAATCTTAACAATATAACTGAAAGTTCTATAAAAGGCCATGATGCTGAGCACTATTAAAGTGAAAGAGAGTAAAGGCATACTTCAGTTAACAAAGACTTAAACAAAGAAGCTCCTTTTCACAAGTCTTTTTACACCCACCCAGCCCCCCCTTCCTTCTCATCCTCTGTCTAGCTGGTATATTTTAGCATTGGCACTGGAAAGATGGTGAAATAAGGCAGAGAAATACAGACTTTCATATTGGGAAAGAATGGAATTCTACTGCAGCTAACCTACTGTAGCTGCGTATTCCTTCTTACAACAGGCAAGGTACTGAGCGTGCACAAGCAACATAACAGAGAAAAAGAGAAAGCATATAAGCTTACCTTGCCAGCTATACCCAGCATCTTAAAAAAGCATACATCCATGAACTTGGCCACCAAGTGTCAAGTGATCCCTAGAAGGCTCAATCTTTTTTTCTGCTGACTTATCCAAAGCTTGCTTGACCTGTTTGTTTCCTTTCACAAGTGCATTATTTTTAGTTTTAAAAAAACGTTTGCTGAAACACATTGAACTGCTCTTTTTCTGTGGTGTAGGAATCTATCCTATTCTTTCCATGTCATTTCTGCTCTTGTACCAAAGCTGCTCTCTGAGAAGTAAAGCCCAGGAAAACAATTGCTCTGCTAATTGAGAGACACCTGTATTTATATTTCTTCAATATTAAAGAACATACAAAGTGTGAAAACGAGCTGAACTAGTTGCAATAGCCAAAAGGTAGCATTTGTATGAAAACATTTGCTACTTCAAGTACCTGTATATACATGTTCCAGTAATCCCTTAATATTTCATTCCTAACATTACTACTAGCTTCTCATTCTAATTTTCAGGACAATTTTTTTCTTAATATTCATGCATTGCAAAAAGCCAACAATTTCAATTCAGCACTATATTACAGAAGGTTATTTCTTATCTGGTTGTCCATTAATATCTGATGCCATTAGAACACATAGTCCAGAACATCTTAAAAGTTATGAGAAAATATAAAGCTCCTTAGAAACCATCCCACCACACTGTTACATACAAACCTAGTTACTTCTGACAGACAAGGAATGCTAAAACACAAATATTGCCCCATTCCTTTCAATAAGGAAAACATACCTATATATACTTCAATTTCAGCATGCAAAATTAGAGAAAGAATCAATTTTAAAGGCATCTATATTTATTAAGGCTTTGCCAGTTAGGAAGCTTGCTCTCTGAAATCAAGGCACATGAAATTTAAAACCTTTTATTTTGTTATACATATAGCTGCTAATTAAAAAGACAGTGCTCTTAGACAAGTACGCAATGCATAACAGACTTATATATCAAGGATTACCTTACAGGCCCAAAGCCATTCAGTGCTCGGCCTCGCATCTTCCCTCTAGGATATCCTCTGCCACCTCGACCTTTTCCCCGACCTCTTGGTCCCCTGAACACAAGGAAACATATCAGATGGAGCCACTTTTGTTCCAAGAATCAATTTTTGACAAAACTGCTTGGAAGAATTTGGTTTTCAAATTATTTCAGCCATTCTTGCCTTATGGAAATGTACTTGGGATATCTACAGTCCACACTGACTCACGGCCAAAAGGTGAACTTGGGAGGAGAACTATGATCAGATCTCCTGATGTCATTTTTCTTCCTCCTACTAAGCAGCCAGTGGAGAAACAGCAGTAGGAGGAAGTGGTTAAGCCTTTCTCCTCACATATACCCTGTTTCCCTGAGTGAAATTAGCTCTTTCCACATGCTTGCTATTAGCACCACTAGTCAAAAAAATCACAGATAATTCATATTGTATTGTACCTGTAGACATCCTTCTTGGAAAAACTGTAACAAAATATTTCACAGAACTATTGCCGAAATTATTAAGATTTGACTAAGCATATAATTAAGATAAAGTTCTTTTTTGTATATTACATTAAAAACAGCTGCCACTTCAGAATTGTGTCTCACTTTTTCTTAGTTTCCATCACTTCTATGTTTTCTGGAGCAGACTCAGTTTGACCCACTGGGGCTTCAGCTTCTTGTTCCATCTATTACAAATAAAACAAAAACCAACATATTTTATGGACCAGTTCCTCCAAAATCTCATTCTGTAAGTTCCTTAGCATAATTTGTTAAACACATAAACAAAGCAACTACCAACGATTATGTGCCACTCTGGTGACGCACAAGCATTTCAGCACACATCACCAGCTTTGTATCTTGTTCTAGACAATGCAATGTGTACAACAATTTTAAACCAACATTGCAAAGACAGCAAGTATTAATCACAATGAAGTCAAGTGTACAGCTGCTCACTAAATTAAATACATGCGTATGAAAGTCTAAGCAAGTAATTTGAGGTGTGCTACACAAAAAGAGCAAAAGACGAAAACTTTCCTACAACTGCTCCAACGGCTGATAGTCTGTTTCTAAGTGCTATTCAGAGTGCTGGCTATGATCTATAAAACTCTTAACAGCTCAGGTTATCTGAAGTACCCTATCTTCCCAAATGAGTTGGACCATGCTTGTGCTCTGACACCTTCAAAAGAAGTTCTTCTCTTCTTCCCACCATCTTTATAGGCATGTTTGATAGTAACATAGGGAGGGAGGGCCTTCACATCAGCTTAAGCTTGGAATTCCATCCCTAAGGCAGCTGGGAAGGCTCCTTTCTTGCCAACCAAAACATTCTCTGTTCTCAGAGGGTTTTAGGAACTAACTGGAACAATATTTATTTATTTATTTATTTATTCAAGTCTCTGGAGACTTGAAGACACACAACAAATTTAGAATTCTCAGACGCAGAACTCTAGTGCAGAGCTTTCCAGACTTTTCATGTTGGTGACACACCTTTTAGACATGCATCATTTCACAACACAGTAATTCAGTTTTACTAGCAAACCAGAGGTTAAACTAACCCCTTATAAGAGATACAGACACATACACAAATTTTAATAACAAAATGTATGGGGACAGAATATATCTCATGAAAACCTTTCATATATTTTTAAAAATATATGATTTATAAAAAATAATATACATTTCCAAGACTGTAGGCGACACACTAAGATGTCATGGCACACTGTTTGGAAAGCCCTGCTCTACTGCCTTACCAATCTACAAGCCCCAGGATTCCACGGGAGGCAGCCAGACAGTTAAAATGGAATCCTAGTGCTGTTACTGTTGAGTGTGAAAGAATCCCAGTGATCTCTAAACCTTTTGGACTGTAACTTCTTTCTGACTAGTGCCATACAGACTAGAGTGATGGGAGCTGTGATGCAAAGCCTGTGGAAGGCTGAACGTTGCCTACCCCTACACTGTGGGTAATTTAATTAACTTCCTTTGCAAACCTAACACAGTTACAATTCTCAGCGAAAGAGAACTCTTTGGCCTCAGGAAACTACAAACCCCAGAATCCCACAGAAGGTTGAAAGTGGAATAATAGCGCTGTGACAGTGGAGTGTGGAAAGGCCCTAAGCCCCACTGAAGGGAGCAGAACTTTTGGAATCTTAACGAAATAGTCTTCGGGTACTTTCAGAAGCAGTGCTCTTATGCAAGGAAGGTCTCTAGAGTAGCGAGCTGCAATTAATAAACTACAAATTCCAGAACTCTATAGGTTGGATCAATCACTCCAAGGTGCTGTCAAACTGCGATAGCTCTGCAGCTTGGGTATGTTTTTGCGGACTGGCCTCCAGGCTTTTCCCTCCTGTCTCCTCCTCCAGACATTGGCTATTTCCGCACTAGGCTGTTATAGCGCGATGATTCCACTCGCAACATCCTCTGGAACCCTGTCACAGCCTTTCACTGCTATTGTGAATCTGCTTATTTAAGGTTTAGTCCAGTTGTCACAGGCTATACTGTTCGCACTGCCTTTTTAATCCACTCTTTCCTACCCTCACTCCCACTCATTCTGCCAGCCAACTATGGCAAAGAGAGTTTGGGAATCTGATCAGAGCCCAGTCTATAAAAACCCAGGCCATAATAAAGGCGCCATAGGACTTTGTGCAATCCTACAGGTGCCTACTCAAAAGTAATAATAATAATAAAATTTATTTCTATCTTGCCTCTCCCAATGGATCGAGGCGGCATTACAAAAATATACAAATACATTAAAACATTAAAATGTACCCCATCCTCCCCACCCAGCAACCCTTCTGTCCCCCTAAAACACATTAGTTATTAAAACAAATTAAAAACAGAATTAAAACAAAGAGACAAATGATGAGAGGTGGTGGAACACTAGTCTGGGAAGGCCTGTCGGAAGAGAACCGTCTTGACTGCTTTTTTAAAGCAGTCAAGACTGGTAATGTGCCGGGTCTCCTCCGGCAGGCCATTCCATAACTTAGGAGCGACAGAAGAAAAGGTCCTCTGGGTAACTGCAGCCAACCTAGTTCCGATTGGCTGCAGTAAATTCCTCCCAGAGGACCTTAGTGTGTGGGGCTGATTATATGGGAGAAGGCGATCCCGCAGGTAGGTTGGCCCCAAGCCATGAAGGGTAAGAACCAACACCTTGTACTGTGCCCGGAAACTAATAGGCAGCCAGTGTAAAGACTTCAAAATAGGTGTTATATGGTCAGTTTTAGATCTTCCGGTGACCAACCTGGCTGCCATATTCTGAATTAACTGAAGTTTCCGGACTAAGCACATGGGTAGCCCTATGTAGAGCGCATTACAGAAGTCAAGCCGTGAAATTACCAGCGCATGTACCCCTGTTTTTAGGTGTTCCAAGTCCAGGAAGGGGCGCAGCTGGCATATCAGCCGAAGCTGATAGCAGGCACTCCTGGCTGCCGCATCAATTTGAGCTGTCATCTGAAGCGGCGAGTCCAGGAGCACCCCCAAGCTGCGGACACAGTCTTTCAGGGGAAGTGTGACCCCGTCTAGAACTGGTTGACAAACCTCTATACCTGGGCTGGGGCCCCTAACAGCAAGTACCTCCGTCTTATCTGGATTCAGCTTCAGTCTGAATCCACGTGTAGGACTGCACAATAAAAGTCCTATGGCGCCTTTATTATGGCCTGGGTTTTTATAGACTGGGCTCTGTCTGATCAGATTCCCAAACTCTCTTTGCCATAGCTCCACGGGACGGCTACCTGGCCACGGAGGTACAAGCTCACTGCCTTACAAGGCAGCCCCACCAGTGGCTTCTCAGAAATAATTCCCTCCGAACTCAGTGGGACTTACTCCCAGATGAATAAACAGCACCGGACTGCAGCCCGCCGAGCTTCCAGACAGAGGGCTCCCAGCGCTGGCAACCGTATGGATTAATGTTATTCAGCTATTCCATCTTTCCCCGCTCGTGTGTTAAAGAGTGGGAGTGATGGAGAAAGTGTAGGAAAGCACAGGAGAGTCGCCACGGCGCCATCCGGATTCCATGTCAAATTCCGTGAGCAACGACAATGACAACGGTCTGTGTTCAGTCGCAACCACACTCGGCCGCCGGAGCAAATAACCGAGAGACACGCCAGTGCCTTCACACGTTCTTCGGAGTGAGACGGAATCTCTCACTGGCCGGTTCCTCGGCTGAGGGAAACGAGGCGCTTAAACCACCTCTTAAGACCTTTCGGTCGGACCCAGAAAGGCCATTCAGATAGGCTTCGGACAGCGAGAAAAACGGGGCAGATAACAGGACTTACCGCTTCGTACTTCCCCTCACAAAGTTCGTGCGCGGCCAGAAACAACCTCGCAGCCCCGACGGCGGGAGGGGGGAGGGGACAGCGAAGCCTCTCTTCCCTTCGGGTGCAGCCCACAAACAAACCGCTCTCCAAAATGGCGCCGGAAAGCAGAGTCCCCTCAGACAGGAGCCACGCCTTTTTCAGGTGATGGGGCGGGCCTTGCTTGACAGGTCGGGTGGGGCGTCGCCTCCCTCCAGGTAGCGACAGTGAGGCCGTTTGGTCTTCCCTTCAGCGCTTGAGGGGGACTCGCCATTTCCGCACTAGTCTGTTGTAGCGCTGCTATTCCACTTTCAACCTCCTATGGAATCCTGGGGTTTGCAGTTTAGGGAGGGGCTTTTTCAATTCTCAGCGAGAGAGAACTCTTTGGCCTCAGGAAACTACAAACCCCAGAATCCCACAGAAGGTTGAAAGTGGAATAATAGCGCTGTGACAGTGGAGTGTGGAAAGGCCCTAAGCCCCACTGAAGGGAGCAGAACTTGTGGAGTCTTAACGAAATAGTCTTCGGGTACTTCCAGAAGCAGTGCTGTTATGCAAGGAAGGTCTCTAGAGTAGCGAGCTGCAATTAATAAACTACAAATTCCAGAACTCTATAGGTTGGATCAATCACTCCAAGGTGCTGTCAAACTGCGATAGCTCTGCCGCTTGGGTGTGTTTTTGCGGACTGGCCTCCAGGCTTTTCCCTCCTGTCTCCTCCTCCAGACATTGGCCATTTCCGCACTAGGCTGTTATAGCGCGATGATTCCACTTGCAACATCCTCTGGAATCCTGGGGTTTGCAGTTTCGGGAGGGGCCGGCCGGCCCCTCCCGAAACTGCAAACCCCAGGATGCCAGAGGATCTTGAAAGTGGAATCATCGCGCTATAACAGGCTAGTGCGGAAATGGCCAAGGTAATCCTCGCTGCTGCATTCTCCTACTGCTTGAGAAGCGAAGGCACAACAATGTTAGGCCCCGCCCACTGTCGCAAACCGGAGGCAAACAGTACGGTTGGAGCCGTAAAGCGACCGAGAAGGGAGGTGCACGTGGGACTCAGATCGGGAAATGCGACGACATGGGGAAGAGGAAAGCGCGACAGCATCAGCAGCAGCTGATCAGCAGCTTAAGCAAGAAGCAAAAGAAGCACCTCAGGGATTTCGGAGAGGAGCACCCTTTCTATGATCGGTGAGCAGCCTTGGCAGGTCCTTCTGGAACTAGAAGTTGAAACTTTTGGGGACGAATTGGGAGCTGATCGTCGGAAACAGTAGTTTCTTTAGAGCAGCCTTTTCCCCCCGGGCGCCCTCCAGAAGTGTCAGATTACAGCCCCTGTCATCGCCATTCATTTGGCCGGGCATGACGGAAGTTACTGTAGTCCGGCAGGGGAGAGAGCCAGGGCCTTTCCGCACTACACTGTTACAGTGCTATTATCCCACTTTCAATATTCTGTGGAATCCTGGGGTTTGCAGTTTAGGGAGGGGCCTTTAGAATTCTCAGCCAGAGAGCTCTTGGGCCTCAGTAAACTACAAACCCCATAATTCCACAGGATGTTGAAAATGGAACAATAGCACTATGACAGTGTAGTACAGAAATGCCCTCAACATAATGTACTGGTTTGCGTGTGGGATTAGATTCTGGAAGCCAGGGTTCAAACCCTCACTCAGCCATGGAATCCCACTAGGTGGCCTTGGGCAAATCACACTCTTTTAACCTCAGAGAAGGCCAGGACAAACCCCCCTGTGAATAAAACTTGACAAGAAAAACCTGTGACAGGGTCGCCATAACTCACACCATTTCCGCACTACAGTGTTAAAGTGATGCTATTCCACTATCAACCTCCTGTGGAATTCTGGGGTGTGTAGTTTAGGAAAGGACACTTCAAATTCTCAACCAAAGAGCTCTTTGGTCTCAGTAAACTATAAACCTCAGAATTCCACAGGGCGTTGAAAGTGGAATAGCAGCAGTTTAACACTGTAGTGCGGAAATGGCCTCAGAAACAAAGGGACACAACAAGATGTCGAGCACTCGTGAAAGGTGGCCAATACACTTCGGGCCAAAAAAGGATATTAAATAAGCTGCGTACCCACAGCTTTGTTCCATCATCTTTTGTAATCAAGGAAGTTCAGGGCACAGAGTTTTATTCGCTAAACACTTTCAGTTGAATTGTTTAGTAGGTCAATGATTCTCAACCTTTAGCTCTGCAGGTGTTGTGGACTGTGGCTCCCAGCAGTCCCAGTCAGCATGACCAGTGGTCAGAGATTCTGAGAGGGAGAAGCACAAAACCTCTAAAGGGACAAAGGTTTAGAATCACTGGTTTAGATAGACTGAGCCAAAGATTTTTTGCTCTCTTAAATGCTTGCCTTCTCCCTTTCCTGCTCCTGTATCTGAACAGCAGCATAGTATATGTTCAAGAGGTGACTAATAATACTCTTCTCTCATTTATTTCCAACCGTGTTGTGGTTTGCTTTTTTTTACATGAAAAGCAAAGCAAATCTTCTTAAATGTTTAATGTCTTTATTTCCTGTGTTGTTAGGACTATCACTCTTTTTCCTTGAAATACAGGGAATTTAATTTAGCTCAGTTCTGTAGCTAAACTCTCACCTCTGCTTCTGCCCAAAGTATAGGTCTATAGACATTAAACACAAGGCATTTCCATAGTGGGTGCTGCAGGGCCCTCATGAAATGTTACTATGTTGTATTTTGTGCTTCTTTTCCTTGGCTGACCTTTGATTTATAGTGACCAAAATGTTTGACTGTTAAGGAGCAGATGGCAGATGGTCTGACAGGGCTTACTTCTTCCTCTCTCAGACTGGTATGGCAGTTCCCCAGTCTGATCAGGTGCCCTGTCACTTTACACACAACTCTGCATTCCCCCTTATAATGCCACCTTTGTGTAAAGGGAGAGACTCTCAATGGTTATTTAGAACCCCTTGATTCTATGGTAGTGTTTGTGTGTGTCTTTAAATACTGTATACCACTCAGCTGAGTCAGTATTTTTTAAAAAAAATAAACTGTAATATTTATCAAACTGACATGCAGAACAAAGTATTGGCATTCATATACAGGTCAAAGCTAATGCAGTTCTTCAAAGTACTTTTAGTCAGTTTCCTTATAGCTTTAAACTCTCACATAAGCACAAATATCATAAACAGTCCTTTGGCTACACTCTCACCAAAGGCTCAATCCTCAATCTAGGTCACACTTTCTGACCAGGTTCTATGATGGTTTAATTACTCTTCTGCCTTTCTCTAGGCTTTCCCTAAGAATTAAACCCTTCCCACTCAGACAACCTCCCTGGGGGACTAAGGGACTTTATTCTGGAGTGCTCTTTCACTGGAGACTGACAAATCACAACCAGTGTTTGCCTTTTTATATCTTTTCCTCTCAGCGACCAGCCCATCCTTCACACTATGGGCTGGGCTTCTCTCCTGAAGAGCCATTCTGGTTGCCTGGCAACCTGTTGCGAGGCTCCTCTGGCACTCAGGATAGCCACACCCCCAGAACTCTGTTGACCTTTGGTGACCCCGTTTTTGCATTAGTTGAACTAAGAATGTTAATTTCTGTGAGGATCGTTGTTCACAGTTTTTGCACTATTGTATTCAAAACCCTAGGAAGCCAATTTGCCCAGAAAAAACAATGGGCAACCTCAGCTCTCATTTAGTTTAAATTCTAAGAATGATTACCTGAGAGTAAGGGCCAAAGAGTGTACTATATAAATAATAGAGTTAAAAGGGGATCTATGGGCCATTGAGATCAAACCCCTGAAGGATCTCCATCTAAAGCATCTTCAGCAGGTACCTGTCCAGCCTCTTTTTGAACCCAGGGAAAGAGATTCCACCACCTCCCTAGGTAACTGGGGGAGAAAAGACAGTCTCCTTTTGGATAGTTAGATCCATGCTTTTGAATTGTTTTTCCACTATCAACTCAGTTAAAGGCTCTCAGGCTATCCTCTTCAACTCCCAGAAGGTATCCACATTGGTGTTAGAATCATAGAAATGTAGAGTTGGAAGAGACCCCAGGGGCCATCCAGTCCAACCCCCTTCGGCCATGCAGGAACCCCCATCAAAGCCCTCCCTTGGACAGATGGCCATCCAGCCTCTGCTTAGAAGCCTCCAAAGAAGGAGGAGACCCCACCACACGCCATGGAGGCAGCAGCAGATTCCACGGCCGGACAGCCCTGACCGTCACAAAGTTCTTCCTGAGGTTCAGGTAGAATCTCCTTTCCTGCAGCTTGAATTCATTGCTCCTTGTCCTAGTCTCTGGAGCAGTAGAGAGCAACCCTGCTCCCTCCTCTACATAACATCCCTTCAAATATTTAAACATGCTGCAAAAAAAAAAGGTTTTGGTAAATGTTCCACACAGTGGTATTACTCAAACAATAAGGAGCTATTAAAGGCACTATGAAACTCTTTTGTCTCCCCAGCATTGTTAGCTAAGACCCAATCAGGGCATCAGGAGTTGCAACACAAAAATGTGTTCAGTGATACTGTGTTAAACCCAGATATTCAAGTGTTAAGGCTGAAATGATGTATTCATCCCTGCAGTCTGTTTCTCAAATGACAAAGAGAAATTAATTTAAATTATTTCCTTTCAGGGATTCTGGGAAAGACAAACCGGCTCAAATTTGTGAACTGGTAAGTACTGCTACCATTTTCATATCACTTCTTTTTTATATTGTTCTTAATAAGTGACTAAAAATTAACTGGAAACGTTAAGGCATAAGATCTGGCTCATTCTCTTGTACCGTTTTGTAATTAACAAAGCAGGAGGTCACCCTGCATCCTCATTACCTTCTCTGACTTTGTTGTCTTCATTCCTGACTGTGGAATTATTTATGGCTATCTCCTCAGCCAGTAGTTCTCTCTCTTTTTTTAATTAAACGTTCTCCAATACAATAAAGAATCAAAATACATATGAACAAAGAAAAAAGAAACAACTAAGAAAAATGTAAGAGTAAAAAGATGATAAAAGAAAAAAACGAAGATAATAAAGAATATACTTTGACTTTTAATTTTCCTAAGGCAAATTATACACACCTATGAAAAAGAACACAGGTTTTTTAATTGTAAATACCATTCAAATACTTTGACTGCTTATTTTCCAGAAATACTAATTGTCAAAACCTACAAGTTATATTCCTTTCCTTGCAAGAAACCCATCAAAGATTCCAAGTCTTTCAAAAATATCAGTGATCTTTCTCTTATCAGTGTTGTTAATTTGTCCATTTCAGCTAAGTTCATTAGTTTTGTTAGCCACTCTTCGTTTGCTGGAATTGCCATGTTCTTCCATTTCTTCCATAATAATCTTGCTGCAGTGGCCATTTATCATAATATCTTACCGTACTTCTTCTCCAATTGTTCATCCATCAGTCTCAACAAGTGTAATTCATTTGAATCATAGAGTTGGAAGAGACCTCAGGGGCCATCCAGTCCAACTCCCTGCTATGCAGGAACACACATCAAAGCATTCCCAACAGATGGCCATCCAGCCTCTGCTTAAAAACCTCCAAAGAAGGAGACTCTACCACACTCTGAGGCAGCATATTCCACTGCCGGACAGCTCTGACCATCAGGAAGTTCTTTCTGAGGTTCAGGTGGAATCTCCTTTCTTGCAGCTAGAATCCATTGCTCCTTGTCCTAGTCTCTGGAGCAGCATAGAACAAGCCCGTTCCCTCCTCAACATGACATCCCTTCAAATATTTAAACATGGCTATCCTGTCCCCTCTTAACCTTCTCTTCTGCAGACTAAACATACCTAGCTCCCTTAGCTGTTCTTCATAGGGCATGGCTTCCAGACCCTTCACCATTTTGGTCGCCTTCCTCTGGACACATTCCAGCTTGTCAATATCCTTCTTGAATTGAGATGCCCAGAACTGGACACAGTATTCCAAATGAGGCCTAACCAATGCAGAATAGAGTTGTTCCATCACCTCCCTCAATCTAGACACCATACTTCTATTGATGCAACCAAGAATTGTGTTGGCTTTCTTGGCTGCTGCATCACACTGCTGACTCATGTTCAGCTTATGATCTACGAAGACTCCTAGATCGCTTTCACATGTACTGCTATCCAGCCACGTGTCCCTCATCCTATATTTGTGCATTCCGTTTTTTCTGCCTAAGTGCAGGACCTTTCATTTATATCTGTTGAATTTCATTTTGTTAGCGTTGGCCCAGCTCTCCAATCTGTCAAGGTCATTTTGAATTTTGATCCTGTCCTCTGGTGTATTAGCAAGCCCTCCCAATTTGGTATCATCTGCAAATTTGATCAGCATGCCCTCGACTCCTTCATCCAAGTCATTGATGAAGATGTTGAATAGCACTGGGCCCAGGACAGAACTCTGTGGCACCCCACTAGTCACTTCTCTCCAGGATGAAAAGCAGCCATTCATGATCATTCTTTGGGTTTGGTCGGTCAACCAATTCCAAATCCACCTAACAATAGCCCTGTCCAGCCCACATTTTACTAGTTTCTTTGTAAGAATGTCTTGGGGAACTTTGTCAAAGGCCTTACTGAGGTCAAGATATGCTACGTCTACAGCATTCCGTTTGTCTGTCAAGCTTGTAACCCTGTCATAAAAAGAGATAAGACTAGTCTGGCATGACTTATTTCTGAGAAATCCATGCTGGCTTTTAGTGATTATGGCATTGCTTTCTAAGTAATTACAAACTGACTGTTTAATAATCTGCTCTAGGATCTTTCCTGGCATTGATGTCAGGCTGACTGGGCGATAACTATCTGGGTCCTCTTTTTTTCCCCTTCTTGAAGATGGGGATGACATTTGCCCTCCTCTAGTCTGCTGGGACTTCTCCCGTTCTCCAAGAGTTCTGAAAGATTATTGCAAGTGGTTCAGAAATGACTTCTGCCAGTTCTTTTAATATTCTTGGATGTAATTCATCTGGCCCTGGAGACCTGAATTCATCTAGTTTAGCCAAGATATTCCTGTACTACTTCTTTACTTATTCTGTGCTGCACTTCCTTGCTTGCTCACCTGCTCCCCACACCCCAGGCTGGGTGCTTCTATCCTTTTGGGAGAAAACTGAGGCAAAGAAAGTATTGAGTAGTTCTGTCTTTTCACTTCCCCCTGTTATTAATTGGTCATCTTCTCCACGCAGCGGACCCTGTGATTTCCTTGTTTTTCCTTTTGCTGCGGACATATCTAAAAAAGCCCTTTTTATTGTTTTTGATGTCTCTGGCAAGCCTGAGTTCATTCAGCTTTTCTGACCTTCTCCCTACATCTCCTGGCTATTTGCTTGAATTCCTCTTTGGTGGTTTCACCAGTCTTCCATTTCCTGTACATATTTCTTTTAACATTTAGCTCAGCTGAGAGTTCTTTCATCAACCATTCTGGTTTCTTTAGAGACCTGCCATTTTTCCTCCTTATTGGCACAGTGTTCAATTGTGCCTTCAGTGTCTCACTTTTAAGAAACTCCCATCTGTCATGAACTCCTTTCTCTTTTAGTATTCTTGACCATGGGATTTCAGCAAGTAACTCCCTAAGTTCAGAGAAATCAGCTTTCTTAAAATTTAGGATGCGTGTCTGGCTACCCTCGACTTCTCCTTCCCACTTCCGAAAGAGCATGGTCACTCCCTCCTAAGGATCCCACCACCTCTACCTAGGTCATGTTGATCAGGATAGCCGATCCCCTTGTTGCTTCTTCCACCTTCTGGACCATGAAATTATCTGCAAGGCAAGCATGGAACCTGTTGAACCTTGCAGTCTTTGCAGAATTTGACTGCCAACAAATATTGGGGTAATTGAAATCTCCCATTAACACAACATCTCTCCTTTTTGAATGCTTCAGGAAGGCTTCATCTAAGTCCTCAGGCTGGCCCGGAAGCCTGTAGCAAACCCCCACAATCATATCCCTATTGTTTCTCACTCCCTTTATTCTTACCCAGATGCTCTCAGCTTGGCTTCCCAGATTTAAGTCCTGGATGTCTTCACAGTTGAAAACATCCTTAATGTTAACTTTCAATTTTTTTTGCATCAGTAGAATGTATTTGATTCCTGAATTTTTTGGCCCTTTCACAAGTCTACCACATGTGGTGAAAAGACCCCCCTTTCTCTCAGATTTTCTGCACACATTAGAAACTGCATTTTGGCAAATTTTTGTGGTGTCAGATACAGTGATACATCATCTTATAAAAGTTCTCTTTGAGATTAAAGCATACTGTGAATTTCAGTCCATTTAACCACAATTTCTCCCATTGTGCCAACTGTATATTTTTTCCAACAGTTTGTGCCCACATTATCATACAGTCTTTGACCTGTTCCTCTTTCATCTCTATTTTCAACAGAAATTTATATCTTACCAATCAAATGTTCATCATCTGAGCACAGCTGCTTCTCAAATTCAGATTTACTGAATTCAAAATTATTTTTGTTCATTTTGAACCCTCCTATGATTTGTCTATGATTTGTCTATTAAACATTGAAAACTGTAACCTTCTGGCATTAATTATTCACTTGACTTAATTCTATATTGTTCTTGATCAAATTCCAAATGATCTCATTTAAGTTGCCCATGTTTCTTTTGCTGTTATCTCTCTCTTATAAAAAGCCTCTTGTGATGAAACTCACAGAGGTGTCTTCAGGCGTAACCTTGGTTTGTATCTGTTCCATATTCTTAACAAAGCCCATCTCACATAGTGGTTATTACAATCTGCATTCGTTAGCTTCATTGTACCACAAAAAACCATGCCACCCAAACCCTGAACTCTACAGTTGTGTTGCATTGCATTATAGCCACCTCCGTCCTTGACAGCGTGCCCCTAATTGCTGGGGAAATGACAGTTGTAGTCCATACAGTTGTAGAATTGTCAGGTTGTGGAAAGTTTTCATAGGCAAATGTGGCTGTGTAGGAAAATATGTAAATCTGAAAACTAGAAAACTTGAGAAACTTTGCAGGAACCTGAAATAATTGCAAAACTGGGACTTCAGCAATCCCACTTACTGTCTCCAGTTCTTTTTCTCCTCCCAACATCATTCTAGCTCATCTGTATGTGTTTGTCTTGAACTCTTGTTCTTCCATTCTACTGTCGCTTATTGAAGAATTCGAGATTGTTTGGCAACCAGAAATTCAGAAGCAGAATGAAAACTGTAAAGCAAGTACATAGGTGTAAATACTCATAAGAAGTAGACTTCATTCTCAGCTGACTGGTGTGACACTCAGAATGTCTTATTGTTTTCTCTAATTGACATAAGTTATTAAAAGTCCTGCCTAGAGTAGAATTCAGCTTTCTGCTTTCCCTGGATAAGAATGAGGTAAGAGATTAGTAACTAGAGGACTTCCCAGTAATAATTTTGAAATAGTATTTTTAAATAGAAACTGGATACAGTCATGGCAAACATGCATGAGGTTCTACATCCAACTACTGGCATTATCAATTAAGACAAATCTTGGCTAACTGGATTAGAAGCAGTTCTGCCTGCTAAGCTTGCTTCCAGTTCTGATGTGGTGTCCTTGTGTGTTGGATTGAAACTTCTGTCAGCCATAGCTGGGACTATAGGAGTTGTAAGTCCAAACCATATAGACAAGGATTTTACAGACCAGAGACAGGCAACTTATGATCCTCCAGGTGGCGTTAAGACTGCAAATCCTATGATCCTTCATCATTGGCTATCTTATTAAGGTTGAGGATATTGCAGTCCAACAACAGTTGCAGACTAGTAGGCATCTGTGACAGAGCCTGGGGGAATGGGTAGCCTGAGTGGCAGGGCAGCCCCAGAAACAGGTTGCCACATCACCAAAGTGGCTCAGTATGAGAGAACCCAGCCCATTGGTGAGAGGGAGGGGAGAGGAGAAGTTCTATATATAATAAACAGTGACTTGGATTTTGAGATTCCTTCATTGATATTCCCAAAGAGAGCTCTAGGATAAGAGCCTTTCAGTAAGTCAAGGGAGTTGTCTGAATAAGAGTGGTGTCTTCTCAGAGGTCTAGAGAGGGAAACAGGAGAAACTAAATCATTTTGAATTGGGTCAGAAGTTGTGACCCTGGCCCTTTTCGCAGTGCCGGCGCTCGCACGATGGAGGAGGGCAGCTCGCGCAAGAAGCCTTCTCCGGGAGGCTGCCGCTTCCCCCTCCTTCCTTCCGCAGGCGAAGGAACGAGTGGGGAAGCGGCAGCCTCCCGGAGGCGGCGGCGGCTCGCGCGTCCGTCCATTCCCCCCCCACACGCGTGAGAAAGGAGCCTGTCCCCTCCATCCCCCCCGCGTGCGTGAGAAAGGCGCTTGTCGCGTCCGCCCCCCCGTGTGCGCAAAGCAGGACGTGTCGCGTCCGTCGCGCTAGCGCCCCGCCCCATCCCTTCCTTCCGCAGGGGCGGAGGGAAGGAAGCGCGACCCGGCTGGCTCCCGACACTCCGCACAAGAGGTAAGTGCGCGCGGGCGCCGGGAGCATTGCGCAAGCACGGTGATTTTCGCTTCGAAGCGAAAATCAAAAAACCCGCGCTCGCGCCGATTCAGCCCCGTGAGCCCGGCGGAAGTGGGAGTGCGTCGTGCGGAGCGATGCTCCCACTCCCGCGAGGCTCACGGGGCTGTCGCGCGAGAAAAGGCCCGTGCAAAAAGGGCCCCTGATTTGAGAACTAAGCCTTTGAGCAAAAGGGAAGCTAAAGGCCTGTGTGTGTATGGTAATTCTTTATCTGTATACTGAGGCCATTTCCACACTACACTCCTATAGTGCAGTTATTCCACTTTCAACATCTGCAAACCCCAGGATTCCATAGGATGTTGAAAGTGGAATAATCGCTCTATAAGAGTTTAGTACAGAAATAGCCTGAGTTCAGCAATAAGAAACTAGATAGTTTTGAAGTTCTGTACTGCTTGGATATACTTATGACACCCAATATCTTCCCCTACTTATTATTTCAATAAAGATTACATTATATTTTTCTAAATTCTTACGCAGTAGAGTAGTTTTCATTAGTTCTAATCACTTACTAACATGCTACCACTGATCAGTAAGTCAGTCTGAATAATGACTGAGAGGCTTTACCCTTCGTACACTAAGGAGGTGGGTTTAAAAGGGAAAGCAGAGCTGTATAAGGGGGCAAGGTGTTCTAGCAGGCTGGGAGGAAATTAGGCCTGGCCTCCACAGCATCCTACCCATGGCCTAAATTTATATAACACAGTGTCATACATATGTTAGTTGTATCTATGTTCTACAGTATTTTTCCCTTTCTATTTTTAGTCTGAAAATTCTGAACAATCAAGCTCAGAAAGTGACTTGGAGAGCGATTCAGAACCTATCTCAGTGTATCACAAACTCTTGGCCACTTTAAAAACTGCACCAGATTCAGACAAGGAGGAGGAGGAGGATGAATCTGAAGAAGAAAGTGACAAGGATAATACAGAAGTGGACAGTGAGGAGGTTGAGGATGAAGGAGAAACAGAAGATGAAGGAATGGATAACAGTGGTGCTGTCCCAGAATCAGGTAGTGTAGTAGTCCTCAAACTGTTCATGTTTTCCTGGGTGGGTCCCATAATGATGCATACTGCTTTTTCCCCTCTTCGAGGGACTTTTTTTCATTCACCAACCTGACATTATGCCATTAGTGTCTGGATGACACTTGGAGAGGGGGCCGGGGGGTAGCACGTGGAACCCATAGGTCATAGTTTGCCCAACTCTGCATTGTGCCATTTTCAAAATAGGGTTCAGCTACCAATTCTGCTTCTTTGTATGGGTTGAGGTTTTTTGTCCTTTGCATCATGAAGCAAAATGTGTTAGAATCACCTTGTGGGGGAAAGAACAGCCTTGTTATTGGCTGATGTCAGAAAAGTTGGGAAGCAGCCCAAAAGAGCAGCAGAGTGGCAAGGAGAAGTTGGAGATAAGTATGATTTGGAGCTGGGTTGGAAAAGGAGGAGGGCTTTAAAAAAAGGGTTGTTTTTTCTAGACTACACTTTTCAGACTACCACAGTCAGCATGGACACTATATGTGATGCTTACATGCTGTGTACTGTATGTAGTTACTTGATTTTTAAAATATTTACCTAATAAATGTTAACATCAAAAATTAAAAACAAACTTACTCAGTACTGACCACGATTTGGTTATCTTGCATTTTTCTGTTGCAGAGCAAGAAAGCAAAGCTTCAAAGGTGGAGTTAGTTTGTGTTTGAGACTGAAAGATTTATAGATTGGTTCTGCTTGAACAAGTGTGGGTGGAAGATGTGGGATGGGATTAGGAAATGATTCTCATGCCCTAATGTTAGCATTATTGATGTGTGAAATTGAATATAGAAACATTCCATAACATTTGAAAAGTGACAGCTGAAATCAGTGTTGCTCTATTAATTGTTGTGTGCCTTCAAATCATTTCTGACTTACGATGCCCCTAAGGCAAACATATCATGGGGTTTTCTTGGCAGAATTTCTTCAGAGAGGGTTTACCTTTGCCTTTCTGTAAGGCTGAGAGATTGTGACTTGCCCAAGATCATCTGGTGGGCTTCCATGACTGAACAGGGATTCAGACTGTGGTCTCTGAGTGTCCTAGTTCAACACTCAGACCACCACACCACTCTGGCTCTCACTATTAATTTGGCATTATACAATAGATTTGACATTATGTATTTGTAAATCTATTAATTTACAATTACATAATTTCAAATTTATTGTATATTCTCTGCACAATAGGGTAAGGAAATGTGTGGCCCTTCGGATATTGGTGAACTGCAACTCCCCTCATCCTTGATCACTGAAATATATGCTGGCTAGGGCTGATGGAAGTTTCAGTCCAATGAGATCAGAAGGACAGCATGTTCTCCAGCCTTGATGGGACAGTATGCTTTAGAATAAAAAGACTGGAAATTTACAGCAGATTAGATTATTGATACATCTGGACCAAAATTGTTGCCAAGCGGTGGTTCTCCAGAGCCTTGGCTTGAGGGCTTTTCTATTTCCCATTAGCTGATGTTAATGATTAGCTCTTGTTCCTGGGACTTGAGCTGAGGAACTTCTGCATACAAAGCTTGTGTTCCATTTCTGAACCATGTGGCCAGCAAGCCTGTCCCTGGGCTGTGATTGTCCAGGAGCTTGTAATCTAAACTTCATAGAGGTAAAATTAAAGGAGAGAAGGTAAACTTGCCTCTCAGATTGTTCACATAGTGAACATTAAGGTGAAATTCTTCATTACAGGAAAATGGAATATGGTGCTTCATACCATACAATAATGTACATTTGTATTCTGTATGGCATGTTATGATTTGTGTTCTGTTCCATAATGCAAAAGAACACATTTTACTGGCTCTGGCAGTAAAGTATAAAATATTTAGGAATTTTCCCTCAGTCAGCCAACTGAAGTTAGATTTTCCTGAGAACTCCCTGAAACTAAAGCAAAGGTCAACACCTCCTCTTTTTGGTTATGTTTTTGATTTACGCCCCCCCCCCAAGAGATACTGCTTTAGGGAAAGCAGTGCTGTCTTATGCATGTTTTTCCAGAAGTCAGTCCTACTGTGTTTCATAAGGCTAGCTCCTTAATAGATGTGCTTGCAACTGCAGGGAAGAATTAAATATTTTCATAATGAAGGTGATAATTCAGAGTTCTACGTGTTTTGTTTAATGTAACCTTCTCTAACTTGGCATCCTCCAGATTTATTGAACTACAGCTCCCATCACCCTGATAGCATGCTTGTACTGGAGGACACCAGCTCAAAGAAGTCTTATATAATGGGAAAATTAGAGTCAGGCAAATCTCTAACGTCTCAGAAGTATAGTTTTGAAATTCTTTTATTCCTGTGATTGGTTTTAAAAGCAGATTCTTGTCCTGAGATCTTAGGACTACTGCAACTACCAAAATTTTCTTAACAGGCAAAAAATATGGCAGGGCAGTCAGGCAATGGAAATTCTCTTTCCAGCCCATTTATGTGAAGATAAAGTGCTATGCTGCTACTTGCTGTCTGATGGGCCCAAAATGCCCTCTGGATATTTTGCAAGAGTTTAAAGGGGAAGGTGGGGGAAACTTTTGTTTTGTTGTGTGTGCTGTGGCTGAACTAGTCAGATCCTGGTGGCTTCATGGTGATATGATGATAAGACCTTGAGTCTTTTATGTTACAGTGTGATGTGGAAATTTACCATGAAATGGCCATGGCTGCTGCTTTTACTTAAGTCAGGTATGGTAAACTTGTGGCCTTCCAGCTATGAATAAACTAACTCAGTGGATTTCAAACTTTGGGACTCCAGATGTTTTGGATTTTTACTCCCAAAAATCCCAGCTATGGTCAGGAAGTCTGTGAGTTGAAATCCTAAGCATCTGAAGGACAAAAGTTTGAGAACCACTTCCATAACTAATGTCATCCTTTGCCATTGTCTGTACTGGTTAAGGTAATCAAAGGAGGCCTTATATTAGTAAGGTTCAGGTGATACCATCCCTCACATACCTATGCAGACTTAAAATGAATGCATGATGGGGCATGTGGGTATACATAGCAGCTATGGCTCCACATGGTCAGCTCTGAAGAGACTCTTGTGCCCATAACTGATGCATTCACATAGAACTCCTCCCTGTGCGTACATCAGTATGTGCTTGGAGCAACTTCATATTGACTGAATGCAGAGACAGCAGGGGACATGGCCAGTGTTTGCAGTGGAAGAAGTGGCCAGGCTTTGCAACCCCACGAACACTTCACATATTCTTTCAGCATGTGTCGAGTTATTTGAACTCTTGTGTTCCCAAATTTGCAGATGTGTCAGAAAAAGATCATACATTTTCTAAAGCTTTCTTTCTAGTCATTGTGGAGCTCCTTCTCCAAGGAAACCCACTTCTCTGTCTCTCTCCTGCCTTACAGAAGGCCCTCCAAACCTGTGCGCCTTCAGGCAGGCTTGGATTGTATTGTTAAGAGTTTGGAAAGTTAGTTTGTGGTTATAAAAGACATGCTAAAACCATGGGTGTCTATTTCCCTTACCTTGTGCAGCTCCTTGTCTTTTACCCTCCACATGTACTCCATGGGTCAGGGGGTGCCTTGGAACAGTATGGGAGTTTGTGATGGAATGAGGAGGAAATCGGGAAAAACACCTTTCCTTTCTGCTCATGGAAATCTCCATTTGATCAAAGAGCCTTCCATAAATTTGATTAATCCTAGTGTATAAATCCTTCCTGCAGAGGAAAAAGGGTAGTATTGAATATAATCTTCTCTCCCATTCCACTCACAGTAAGTTTCACTGGATTGAAGAGCCTTTTGTCAGCAGAGGACATATAATAGGCTACATTTCTTTGTTTTCAACTCTTTCCCCATCCTATAATAAATCATTTTTGACTGCTACTTGTCCTCAGAACTGGCTTTTCTTGTGAGCATGCTAAACAAGAGTGGAACAGGCCCCACTTTTTTTCAACATTTTTTCAGTGTAGCACTCTGGTTCCAATCTTGGATCCCTAGATTTTACTAGACTTCAACACTCAGAAGCTCCAATCAGCACTGACTCTGGTGATGGATTCTGGAAGTTGTACTCCAAAACATCTGTGGGCTTACAGGTTGAAAACAACTATGGTTAGGATAAAGGATCCACAAATTGAGATTAGTACTTTGTATCAAGACAAAAAGAATAGTCTACTATGGATCCAGGAATTGCTGAGTTTTGCGCAGTTGTGGAAAATTGCTCTTACAGAGACACATGATTTCTTTTTAATACTCCTTAGATTATGAAGCATCCCCACAGAAAAACAGTCAAGAGGAACCTGGTGGTCTAAATACTTCTACTGACCTAAAGGATGAAGTTGCTGAAGAATTTACAGATGTGCAACATGAAACTGAGTTTAGTCTGGAAACAAATTTCATAGAAGAAGAGAGTGGTGATACCAGTGCAGATCCAAAAGAAGGTCATTCTTCTGTAGAAGTTATGAAAGGTAACATTGTGTGGTTTTGCTGATTTTTAAAAAGCAGAGCAGAGTGTAAACAGGCTTTTACAGCATTCAGAACAGGTCTATGCAACTTGTCAGCTACAAAGCCTGTTAAGAGACCAAGTTAACCTCTTGTTTATGAATCCTGCTTGAGAACAGACAACTAGAATTGTCAAGCACCTGTCAGATTACACACTAAATGTGTAGTGAGTTAACATCTAATTAAAAGTGTTACAGATTAATTGTAGAGAGCACTGGAAAGAGAAAAGCAAAGGTAGAAAACTTAGCACCCACCAGCTGTTCTAGACTACAACTCCTGTCATTCTATCCAACACGGCCAACACCTGTTTTAGTGGGAGAAGAAGCCATTGTCTTTGTTCAAGCCCAAACAAATGGATCAAAACTAATAAATGTTGATTCACGTCTCTGCCAGTTATGATTCTTCCAGTGCCAGATCTCTGGAGAGAGGAATATTGTAATTAGAGAATCACAGTTCATAAGATTTCTGTTTGGTTCCTCATAGAGCAGTAGTGTGGGACCAGTGTGCTTCTAGATGCTGCTAAAAGTAAGGGATAATGAAAGGTCTAGTTCACTAAACTACAGGTTTTTTTTACTCATGTTGCAAAGGCTACAGCGAAACAGGGAAGAAGATAGTTTCAAAATACATAACAGGCCTTTTAGTGTTCAAAATGTCACAGTAGTAAAAGGCAGTACTGTAGTATTAAAATGAATAAATACTTGTGATTTTTTAAGATATTGATTGATACTTTAAAATATTTTTAATGTTGAAGATAGTTTAATTACATTTTAACAACAAATTTCTGTGTGTTTTATGTCTTATAGTATTACTTTTAATATTACAAGCTGCATTGATTCCCAGTTCTGGTGGGGGAAGCCAAGATAGAAAATGAATAGAGCTTAATGTTCCACTAATGTCTAAGAAGTATGCACTTCAATTACATTCTCTCCTTATTTATGTGAAAAATTTTTGGTGGCATTTCACATGAAATCCATCTAAGGCAGCAGATAGAGGATATGAGCTATATCACTACATTTGCTGTGTGACAACTCAATTTCAAATCACCAGTTGGGAATAGCAAACTGACAGAAGCAACCAAGAATACTTACCACCAGGCTACAATCCTGTGTGCATGAACCTAGGAATAAGTCCCTCTGAATCCTGTGGGAGATATCTCTGATTTAAGTTTGTACCATCTAGAAAATCGTTTGAAACCTAGCTCAAGCTAGTATATCTTAAAAGCCAATATACCTTAAGAGCCAATAAAGCAACAACAATAATCAGTAAAATAATTTCATTCAAAAGATATACCTCTTCAAAACCTTTTGTAGAATAAATATTGGAATATTTACATAAAGAGGAGATTGCCACTGTAATATTCAGTCTACTTATCTTCACACCATAGTTAGAATGGTGGAAAAATACCTCAGCAACAGGAAAGCTACTACAGGCAAATAACACTGGCTCTCTCAACTTGCTTTTCTGTTGTGCTTCCAAACTATATGAAGCCATTACAAATTATTTACTTTTTAACCATGCTATTATTTTCTGTGTTGTAGAAATGTCTTACCATGTTATATAACTTGCATGATGACTTTGTTTTTGTTTTATTTTTGTTTTACTGTCACAATTCATGTCTACGATTTTTGATAGGTTTCTAATAATTAACTATTCCCACCAGCAGCTGTGACACATACACACTGATCAGCTCCTTCTAAATGATCCATAATTTAATTTGTTTTCATAGCATAACAGTTGCATAATGTTGTTTTTAATTCCTTGACACAGATCCGTTTAAATGTCACTTGGATGAGGAACTGGAAGAGAAAGAAATAGATAAAATACTTGCACGCTCAAAAACAACCAGCCAAGTCAAGGTAGTAGCATATACTTAACCCAGATTAATTTTAGCTCCTTGAATTTGTTCCTTAGATTCATTGGTTCTGTGTTCAAACTTTGCAACTGATCCATTAATGCAGAGGGAGAACTTCAAACCTTGGGGCCCCAACTGAACTTTCTGAGATCCCCAAGACAGCCATTCTCCTTCCCCATCACACTGTTGTTCACTGGTTTTCTAGCTTTTGTTTGGTTCCCCCTCCGATTCTAAAAGATTAAAATGCTTCTCCTGGCAGTAATAGCTTTAAGCTAAAATATGTTGGTAGTTTTGTTCCCATTTTTACAGTTGGCTTCTCATGCCAGTGGAACACAGTCCCACTCTGCAAGAATTTTTCTGAAATTGAATTTGTTTCTCAGTTTCCTCACTTTTCTATGAATGTGTTGTGTTTACCTTCTACAGAAGAAATCAAGGTCCTCACAAGGCCTAATGAAAGAGCAGATTGAAATCTACCTGTGTTTACCTTTTGTCTGTGTTCTTTTTAGTGGCCAGCACTGGGACAGTTAGTTTTTTCTTCCACATCAGAGAGGTTTGGAACAGTTAAGCCAGATAAAGAAGTTGATCTCAAACAACTTCATCTTCGCAAGCCATTAGCATCTACTTGGCCAAAAGTGAACAGCCAGTTCCTCTCCATGCAACCTAAGTTAAAAGATCAGCCATTTACCCCATTGCAAAGGGAGCTTTTCTGCCTTATGAACTCTTACAAGGATTTGTTCTACCCGGAGAGGACTGCTTTAAGAAATGGAGAAGAAGTTCGTCATGTCTACTGCTTGCATGCCTTGAACCATGTCTTAAAGGCAAATGCCCAGGTGCTTGGCAATAATGCCAAGCGAAGGGACCAGAAACCTGGAACTGATGATGATCATTTCAGGGATCAAGGACTTACTAGGCCAAAGGTGAAATGTTTTTCTTGAAATCTACGTTTGTTATGTGGATAATGTGACTTGTACTGTATTGTGATAGCCTTAAATAGAAATGCTGTTGTATAGTAAAGACTTCTTCAAAAACACCCCAGTGGTTGTGGAAATATAGAACCACCTATTAATACTAGGTGGCAACAGGGTGGAGATGACTTATTGAATAATTGATTTGCAGCATAATAGGAGAATGCTCTCCCTTTGGAGGCCCGAGTAGCACCAACACTCATTTCATTTAGGCATGAGCTTGACTATTTATCAAGGCCTTAAATCTTTTTTCGCATGTTTTTAAATATACTTTTAGCTTACTTAAATTACTTTAGAGTTTTAAACTATTTAACCGGTTGTAATGCTATTTGTAAATTACTCTGAGATCTTTTGGTCTGTGGTAGGATATAAACATTTTAATAATAAACAAATAAATAAACTCAGCTTTCCATGGGTTCAGAATTGTTGTACAACAATATATGAAGTGTTTGCATTCATCAAGATTGCTCCTCTTGCCAAGTGTGTTTCTGTCATATGCAAAACTCCAAGCCACTCTTGCTTTTTGAACATAGGTACAACATGTACTTGAATGCAAACAGCAAAATACTCAAGTCATCACTTTTGTTTTCTCCAGGACCTCTCACTTATGTCTGTCTACCTTCAGGTTGGCTGTCAATTTAATGATGATGCCATGAATTTCTTAAGGTTTTCTTATACTCAGAGTTGATATGCTTTTAACTTCCTCTAATATAGACTACAGCACCTTGTATTCTTTGGTGGTTTCCCTGTCCAACTATTAACAAGGCCTGACCCTGCACAGCTTCCTAGACCTTCAGGGTATTATAGGCTCACCTCTCACTGGTTGCTCTTGTGATTGTTGTTGTGTGCCTTGAAGTCATTTCTGACTTCTGGTGACCCTAAGGCCAACCTATCACAGTTTTTTTTTTTTTTTTCAAGATTTATTGAGGGGGTTTGTGCTTGCTTTCGTCTGAGGCAGAGAGAATGCGCAACTTTGGCTTTGGTCCTGTATGTTTAGCCTTACATTTTGTTGGCAAAACCCTAATGTGATTAAGGATGCATACTACAATAATGTATGAGAAGCTCTGCCTTGGAGAGTGGAGCATCCGTATGTTGTGGTTAGTGCTTTGTGTTCAGTATCCATAAAATGGGATCCATATATTTGTTTGACTGTTTGCTCTCATATCAGTGTATCTTTCCTTGATACAGTGGGTGATAACTGCAGAGACAGTGTCTCCAGTGGTGCCTCTTGCCTTTGGAATCCCATTTACTGCTGGGCCCACATGCCTACTGTATTATTTAGGCACCACACATTGGATTGTACTGTAACTACAGAAAAAACACAAATCAAAGCCAGGTAATATATCACAGATATATAATAAATTAAAATTAGAGTGTGGGCATAGCAATGACTTTTCCACAGCAATGTTTCTGTAGCATCCTTATTTTTTTCAACTCAAGAGAGCCAGCATGATATCATGGTTGGAAAAGTAGACTAAATCATGGAAGGCCTAGGTTCAAAACCCTGCCTGTGAGACTCACTGAGTCACCTCGGGCCATTCACTGTCTCTCAGTCCAACCTACTCCACAGGATTGTGGTGAGAATAAAAATGAGGAATTAAAATATATGCCAGGTGATCTCTATCGCTTGAAAGGCAGAATGTAAAGAATAGAAGCACAGCAATGTTTGTGTTCCTGTGCTTTCTAAAGGAGGTGCAGTGTGTGCTTTCCTCATTTAAAAAAAAAAAAAAACTTTCCCGCACTAAGTGGAATTAATTGCCTTTACATTTCTCTGCATAGGTACTGATGGTGGTACCCTTCCGGGAGTCTGCTTTACGTGTGGTCCACATTTTAATTGGCCTCCTGGAATTGGCAAGTCAAAAGAAAATCGACGTGAGTAACAAAAAACGGTTTAAGGGGGAGTTTGGCTCAGATCCAGAAGAGAAACCTCCAAATCTGAAAAGACCAGAAGATTATGAAGCTGTCTTTGCTGGAAACATCGATGACCACTTCAGGATAGGTAGGGAAATTCTGCGATGAGTAATTTTAACTTGCCTATCAAGCTGACAAGTATAATTGTTCATTGTGTTGCTACATAATTTGAGGAAAAAACACACTTTCTGGATGTAGTCTTTTTCCCCTGTGGAAAGTTCCAATGCATTTCTAGGGGAAGAAAAAAACTGTGGAAAATTCTGTTATGGAAATTTTCTGTGGGAAGGCTTCCACCACAGATCATCAGAAGTCTCATCCTTATAGGAATATATGTGCAGACTGTGCGTCCTCCACATGTGTTTCAGTGGAGGGATGTGCACTGGAAAGCAATGACTCAAAATGCACTTGGCTAGAATTGGCATGTTTTGTGTGCATGCTAAATTCATATGTCTTATGCACGGGTGTTTTCCATGTGGGAATTTTTTCATTTATAAATAGGCTTTGAGTATATATCTTTCTGTAACGAACATTCCTGGGTCTAGAAAGCCAGGTAAAATTAATCTTGGAAAAGAGTAATTTTATAGTCTTATATAAACCACTCAATTATGCCAATGGAGATTGGCCCTGATTGGAACATTGATGTACCCTATACATGAATACTTTGGTTTAAGTTACATAGGTTTAGGTTTACTACCTACGCTACTTGCCCATCTGTCTTTAAATCTGTGTACCTGTGCCTGAGTCACTGTGGCTGCCAAAGTAAGCAGGATTGACTAGGATAATAGGCTAGCATCATTGTAAGAAAGTTTCATGTATGACAGTATATAAGCTGCCTTATAACCAAGTTAGATGTGTGTATTTAAATCCTGTTCCTGTGGTTTCCTGTTCTACCATATGCTATTATTGCTTTAATACATACTAGATGGATTGGTAACTTCAAGTATCCTGATACTCCCTACCTAAATATTGTTTATCTTTTTTTCGCCTCTAAATCAAGGAAGGATTTTTTTAAAGCCCATCCCCTTACTGGAGAGAAGAAGGAACTGATGATAGCAAGTGTTCAAGACAACTTGGGCAAACTGGGCCATTTGTTGTTGTGCCTTGATGTAAAATCATGCACTAATTTTCTGAAGCCATAATTTGCATAAAAGTTTTAGTTGCACACATGGTGGTCATTAGCATCATTGTTGTCATTATCATTGTCACCACCATCATCATATTGTCAGTTTCACAATCTGCCAGATGTTAGTGACTGGAGTTTTTGACCATCAGTGATTTGGATATTACCAAAGAATCTAATAATCAGTGAGGTATCATTGGATAATATGGCATGTTTGGTAGTGTCACTTTTTGTCGTCGTGTCACTACTTGGAACATGCACATCATCACTACCACATGTTATTGTCATTGTTATTATATTACTGAATTCACTCCAAATGCCCTCTTCTTGTACTGTGTCAAAATGATTTTAGAATTCAGTGAGAAAAATAAAATGCAATTTGATTGGAGTTTTGAGAACACTGATTTGCCTTATAGCTACTAATAACAGGCTTAAGAAAAGCAGAAATCCAGTAACCCAGATATTGTGCTGCTTTGTGAAATGATGACTTTGTAGTCAGAATGCATGTGATTTCCACCTAAGCGCTCATGCGTGCTGGTATGTTAGCTGAGCAAAAAGTGTGTTAAGACTCTTTCAGAAATCTGTGATTTCATGCCAGTTTGTCAGTGCATTACGCAGCAAAATGTTCTTACAGCTTGATGTCTACACCTCTTGCTATGTGAAGTCAGCCTTCAGACTTAATGTTATCTGAAGGTATTGTCTCATAAAAGGGACTGGACAATACAGCAACAGATGCAATTAGTGCATCCTTATTACAACTGGCAATCTTTGTTTAAGTCAAGTTGCTAGTGAGTTCCCTTAGTTTTCCTCCAGTTGTCTCCATGTAGTAGCTGTGCTGAAAGAAACAGTTATTTTCTTTTCTCCAGTAACGAACGTGGTTTGAGTTCTTGTCTGCAATATCACTTGATACGTTAGCATTGTATGAAAACAGAAGCCGCAATCCGTGCCAATTTTTTCTCTAAGCCTTTCTGGGGACTGCATGTACTACCCCAAATGACAAAACAAAACTGCATAGAAGTCTGCTCCTGGCTGTGAAAAACACAGGTATCTTTTGAAGCTAAACTGTGCAGGAGGGCTCTTGAAGCCTATTGAAAGAGGAAAATGGTGCTCCTAGGAACTTCCAGCAGAGGCAGCTTACCTTTTTGTGGGGCGGGGAGAGAGGGGGCAGAAAAAAGTGTGTAGTTGTCAAGGAACACAAAGATGGCCCATGGTTGCATATTGTCTGCCCTGTAGTAAAATACACTGTCAATTAGAATGGGGTGGGTAACACCTAGCTTGCAGGCTGCATGTATGGCTTGCAGGTCTCCCCACCACCAAATCTTCAGCAGAAGCAAAATTGCTGCTTCCTTACATATAAACAAGGCATAGGGGAATGTAATTGCAGGTTCACCTGCATTTATGCAAAAGAAACATCATGCAAACTTAAGAAGCCTATGTCTTATTTTTAGAAAATAAAATATTATACAATTGGTTATTGTGTGCCCAGCTGGTATATCTATAAGTCTCTTAGTTTATTCTAGAGGTAGTATTCATGCAACCTTTGAAAGGGACCCATGTAGACCTTTGCCGCCTGCACTGATCTCCTTTTTTTTTTTACTCCAAAACAATATTTTGTCTGAAAAACCTGATTTTGCTTAAAAACCCATTTTAGCATCCCAGACTTCAGGCAGTACTTCTTGCTCCCAGAACATCACTTCTTGGTCAGCAAAAAATGTCAGCAGTTGCCTGCCAAGAGTAGAGAGTACTCAAAACTTGCCTTCTGACCCACAGAGCATCTCTATCCCCATTTATTCCTTCATTTGTATTTATAGTTATTCAGTGTTTTATTCTACATATTTATTCTGATTTTCTTTGTACTGAAAAACAATCTATATACAAGCTGTATATCCAAACAGCTGTACATTTAAAAGCTGGAGTAAACCCGCTTGAAGAACATTTGAGTCATTCTGGCTGTAATGACACACAGTTTTGCACCAGTTGGAAAATGGGTATTTCATCCACAGGTGATTGGAGTGCTAAGAAGGAGAGGCAAGCAAAGGACATTACCAGCCCTTTTTAAATAAGTCTAATTGAGTCTGAGAGGAACTTTTCCACTCTTCCAAGTATAGAATAGCTGGAAGACAAAGTACAGAGAAATTGAAAACAAGCTCTCTTACTCATTGTGGGATACTGTGAGCGAGGGAGCCTACTGGTTAAATAATGACTGGCTGATGTCATCTTCTGTATCTTTGTTTGAACAGGGGTTGCCATTCTTCAGAAAAGTATGCGGCTCTATGCACCATTTTACTCCTCTGATATCATCATAGCATCTCCTCTTGGCCTGAGGACTGTGATTGGAGCTGAGGGGGAGAAGAACAGAGACTATGATTTCCTCTCATCCATAGAAATTCTCATAATTGATGAAGTTGACATCTACCTAATGCAGAATTGGGAACACGTTTTGGTAATTTAACATTCTTTTCTTTTATATACTTAAAAAAAAGAAACTAATCAAGTGAACTGTGTTCCAAGACCAAATCTTTTAATCTCCGAAAATAATTTTGGGTGTTTGTGTGTGACTTTCTAAGACCACTTTGAGTTCCTGTTGTGCTGTTGCAAAGAAGCATAAGAAAGTATCTTGAATGACTCCTGTAACTAACACAAATAAACTGGATTGTCTAAAATCTCTTGAGTTTCTATGGACTTTGTGACACTAGGATGTGCTGCTCTCGTTGGTGATTCCAGTTTCTCAGATGGGGCAGCAATGGAGTTTCACAAGTGATCTTTGAGAAGTAATTCTAGCTTCCAGGCAATACCAGTCAAAGTATAATCCAACAAAGGAGGGGGTGTCTAGGAAAACTGTTATTCATGTTAGATTTTCCCTTTTTAAAAAACGTGTGTGTGTTTATACGTACACACGTGGACCTCGGGAGGTTTCTTGCCTCGCTTTTCCTCCTGCAAACTGAAACAGAATGACACATCTTTTCCTTCTCATTTTTTTAAATTTGCTCACAGCATCTGATAAACCACCTGAATCTGTTGCCTTTGGAATCTCATGGAGTGGATTTCTCAAGAGTGCGAATGTTCAATCTGAATAACTGGTCCAAGTATTATAGGCAGACGCTGCTATTCGGTGCCCTGCAGGATCCACAGATCAACTCTATCTTCAACAAGCATTGCTACAATTACAGGGGACAGGTCAGTGCCTTCAAAGCTCCTGAGATGGCCCTTTTCGAAGTATCATACCCAGAAAAGATTGCATTATGTGTTTACAAAAGGGAAACTGTGGTCTGTGGTGATAGTATGACTATTGCTGCCCCCTGCTACCAGTCTCCTGCTGCTCAGTTACTTTTCTCTCTGGCTGCTAAGTTGTGAAGTTCCATTAGCATATGCATTTCCCCACTCCCTATTCCCAATTCAAATAGAAACCTTTCTGTGCCTCTCCTTCACAAAAATATTTTAGTTCCACATCCTGATTCCCTTTCATTAAAACAAGGATAAGGTATATTCACAAAGGAACTAGATAAGATCCTCAAATATATTAAGTATCCAAGTCAGATTTGTCTGCATCATGATATTTCTGATCTCTGTGTATGTTTGTGAAAGCTGGATAGTGAAGAAAGCAGATTCCTTTGAAATATGGTGCTGGAGGGGAACTCTGTGGATACCATGGGTTGCCAAAAAGGACTAATAAATGGATCCTGAGAACAAATCAAACCTGAACTCTCACTATAAGCCCAAATGACTAAACTGAGGCTGCCATGCTTAGGTCACCTTTTGAGATGACAAGATTCATAGAACCATAGAGTTGGAAGAGACCACAATGGCTATTGTGTCCAACCTCCTACCATTCAGGAACACACACTCAAATGGCCCTCCAGCCTCTGTTTAAAAATTTCCAAAGAAGGGGGAAATTAGAAGAATACATTGAATTAGAAAGACTTAAGGGGTAAAATATGGGTGGAAGAAGTTAAGTGTATCAAGAAACATAGATGTTATAGAAGAAATGGAAATATGTGTAATAAAGGATGATTAGAATTGAACAAGATAAGTACAAGAACCGATATAAAAGATAGAGAAAGTAATACATTAAACAAGGAACAAAGAATATAGATGGAAGAAAAACTTTAGAAATATATACATAAATATATGTACAAGTTACTGATTAATAATTAAGTCATGATTGAAATGATAATAGATAAAGATAAGATTACTTTCTGAGCAATTATTTTGGGATAACCCCTGAACGGGGAAAGGTAGTAGGAGAAACGTTATTGAATAACGATTTAAAAGGGCCCAAATGATATTGAGGAAGTTGATGAAAGGCTCTAGTCAAAAGTCTGTAGAGAAGATTTAATCGTGAAGAAAGAATGAATGTAAGAAATGTGAAAGGTTGTATGTTAGGATGTTTACCAAGGATGAAAGGAAGATGGAATGGAAAGTAGGAAGAATTGTTTGTTTAAGGGATGGAAGAAATGAAGAGATGAATGGGAGGTAGGGAGTGGGAAGAAAACGTTAATAATACATTGGTTTGGTTGTGTAGTATATGTTGATGTGATGATGTTTTTTTTTATGTTTTTAAGATGAATTGTAAATTTGAATAAAGATTATTTAAAAAAAAAAAATTTCCAAAGAAGGTGACTCCACCACAGTCTGAGACAGCGTATTCCACTGTCAAACTGCTCTTACCATCAGGAAGTTCTTTTAATGTTTAGATGGAATCTCTTTTCCTGTATTTTGAATCCATTGCACTTGTGTTAGTCTTTGGAGCAGCAGAAAACAAGCTTGCTCCATCTTCAACTTGACATCCTGTCAAATATTTAAACATGGCTATCGGATGTCACCTCTCAATGTTCTTTTCCTCAGGATATACCTAGCTCCCTAAGCCGCTCCTCATAAGGCATGGTTTCTAGATCCTTCACCATTTTGTTTGCCCTCATCTGGACCCATTCCAGCTTGAATTGTGGTGCCCAGAATTGGACTCATGAGTTACAATGCTTGCTAATGTAGAAGGCAGCAGAAAAAGACCAAGACCACATTGTAGGTGGATTGATTGACTAAATAAAGGAAGCTACAGACCTGAGTTTGCAAGATAGGAGCAGGGCTGTTGACAGCCATGGGCTCCTGGAGATCTCTCATTCATAGGGATGCTATAATTCAGAATTGACTTGATGGCAAATAACAACAAAACAAATGGTGTTATTAATTACCTTGATAGCATTAAACTTCTGTGTTCACAGGCAGTGTATTTCTGAATACTTAATGCTGAGGCGGAACAGTGAAGGTAGTTATCGTCAGTGCTAGGGAAAGTTACTGTTTTGAATGTTGCTCCAGCCAGCATGGGCAGTGGAAATTGGTCCAGTGTCGTCTGCCATCATTAGTCATGGCCTACCTGCTTGTTTACATGTGGCTGACCATTGTTGTGGAAGACAGAATTCCAAGTTTTATGGAATTATCCCTTCCCATCTTAGCAAGTCAGCTCTTACATTCTTGAGAGATGCTATAGAAGCCTTGCCCAATGTTACTTTTATTTTACTGCTGCAATTGTTTCTTGCAGGTAGCCGTGAGGAACGCACCTTTGACAGGCTCTATCAGTCATGTTGTGGTACAGCTTCCTCATGTTTTTCGCAAGCTAGAAGCTGAAAACTCTGTCTCTGTAATAGATGCAAGGTAAGATGGCTTTTATGTTATGCTTCAGTGATGACAGCTACATGTTTTCTGCTCAACAGAGTGTGGTGTACTGAAAAGTGTGGGTGTTCTTGCATTTGAAAAACAAGCTTAAAGGCTTGCTAGACAAGATAGTAAAAGATCTTGCAGTGCATTGTCTCTTGAATTTTTTGGGTTCATTGCTGCTGTGCTACAGAAAAACATTACTCCATAAACCAAGAGTAAGAGCAAGCGTATTCTTGGAGTATGGAATTTTATGCCGCTAAAATGACACTATTAAGGGGAGATACCAGTAGATTGGAGACAGCCCTGGAGTTTGCAAAAAGAAAAAAAAAATCTATCTCAAAAGGTAGCCATAAAGTGTAGGTCGGATGCCCCCCAAAGGAGTTCACTGAGAAATAAGTGCACCTGGAGGGCACGGGATGTTGACAGGTTGTTGTGAAGCAGTGAGGAGGATGGAATAGAACCATGGAAGAGGGCATGGCTGGCTAGCTGGCTGGCTGGCTGAAAGCTTGAGTACTGCTTCACATTGCAACATGTAGCTAGAGGTCCTATTAGATGTTATGTGTCTTCCTAATTGCTGTAATTTTAGATTTCTGTGGGTAAGGAGCTCTGTTCATGATGTAATGTAATGTAAGATTGCTTTCTTAGGTAAGCTTTCTGTGGTGAAAGATTTCTGTACTGATTTCTGTTTAGAAAATTACATTATCCTCGTAATTGCATTTACAGTGCACTATGCTTGCTCTCCCTGTATGTGCACACTGTGTTACATTTATTCACAAATTTTATTAAATTAGATGTTGCAAATTTGATCTGTGTTGTAAAACTGAATGACTATCTTTATTTTCTGAATCAGGTTTCATTTTTTCATTGACAAAGTGCTACCTGAATACCGTGAGGCTGTCATGTCGCATACGCTCATCTATATCCCATCCTATTTTGATTATGTGCGTCTTCGGAACTACTTCAAAAAGGAGGAGTTGAATTTTACACATGTGTGTGAATACACAAGTAAATCTAGCATTTCCAGAGCAAGACATTTCTTCTTGAAGGGAAACAAGCAGTTTCTGATTTTGACAGAACGTTTCCACTTTTATAAAAGGTAACTTGGGTTGATTTGGAAGTCCAACACCTATTGTTAAGATGGGTTCATAAGAACACACCTTTATTTGCTCCAAAGAAATGATTAATACATCAAAATGAGTTTGGCAACATTGTGGAAAGTTTCCTATGTGCTGGATGATTTCTGGTTTATTTAGTGCAGCATTGCCAGTGCATATGATACAGTGCACAAAGAAGAATTTGACAGGTCCAAAATACATATTAAAAGACTTTGTGCTTATAGTTTAGACTTTAAATGTGTTAACAGATGTTAACAGGATTGGAAGTCTATTTTGTTGTTATTTGCCATCATGTCAACTTTGATTTATGATGATTCTCTGAATAAAGACTGAATGAAAGGGTCATCAGCTGTTTTGCAAACTCAGGGCTGTGGCTTCCTTGATTGATTCAGTCCATGGGCTCCGTCTTTTCCTGTTGCCTTCCACTTTTCCTAGAATTATCGTCTTTTCTTCTCATAATATATCCAAAGTATGACAGCCTCAATTTAGTCATATTGGCTTCTAGTGAGAGTTCAAGCTTGATTTGCTCTCAGATGTATTCATCTGTTTTTTCAGCAGTCCATGGTATGTGTACAACCCTTCTCCGATACCAAGTCTCTTATCCTTTCTTTAATTTCCATAGGTAGACAAAATATATCATTGGCCATTTGATTGTACCATGCTTATTATTATTGTGTAGACTAACACCAGTGCACTAGGCACTTTACAGAGAATGCAAGTGAAGTATTGGCCACTTAGAGATGTCACAAAAAGTTGAAATTAAAGAGGATTCCACCTGGTTGTAGATTTCGCAACAGCAGTTCAGGCAACCACAGATCTCTATGTTCTGTTTATTGTTAGCGCAAACCTGGCAAGGTGTTAGCTCTCTATCTTAACTCTTCTGCACCTCAAACTACTGAGTCAGAGAATTAATGAGCATTTGTTCAATGTTTGATTATATAGCTTTTTAGGAGGGAAGAGAATCCAGAAGACTGGCATGTGACAATAAATCAAGGTCAAACAAACAAGTCAGAAGACTGGCATGTGACAATAAACAAACAAAGGTTGCCCTGATTGCAGCATGAATAATGTTCATCCTTAATAAGTTAGAATTTCTGCAAAGCTTTATAATCCTTACATATATATATATGCCACTTACATTGAGACAATTTAAAAAATAGCTAGTTCCAATTTTTTTCCTGCTTAGAAAAAGAAAAAGGCCTCTTCTGGGTATAGAATTAGTCTGGGTGTATAAGGGCATTTTTAGCAAAATAAATACGTACATACATACAGACTTTAAATAAAATCCAAGGAAGGAAAAAAGGTGGATAAGGGCTGAGAAATAATTTTGGGAACCACACATGACCTGTGGGGCTGCACTTTTTCCATGTGTGCACATTATACATGACAAACATGGACAATAACCTTCAGAAATTACATTTATATCTCTATTTCTGCTAGTGAGCTCAAAGTGGTATAGGGGGCTACCCTGCCCCTCCGCCACCCACAACAGTCTCAGGCTGAAAGAGAATGAGTGGCCAGAAATCACCCTTGCTGAGTGGGAACTGGAAACTGGATTTCTCAATTTCTGGTCCTATCCACATAGGCAATCAGTCTGATTGCTCTGTTATTGTAGGGTTTGTCTGTCAAATTTGTATCTGTCAGCATCTGAGCCAGCTCACAGCTAATGGCAGACCATCGTATGTCTTGTTGTTATGTGCCTTCAGGTCATTTGTGACCTGTGGCAATCCTATTGCAGGGTTTCTTGGGAAAATTTGTTCAGAGAAGATTTGCCATTGGCCTCCTCTGAGAGAATGTGACTTGCCTTAATTCATCCAAAGGGTTTCCATGACTGAACAGAGATTCAAACCCTAATCTCCCAGATGCCTGGTCCAACACTCAAAAACTACACCATTACTGGTTCACATCTTTGGTCTGAGGGATTTTCTAATTCAAAGATTTTCATTAATGAGCCCATGAAAGATTTTTTTCCCAGATAGAAAATATTTGCTGACACTGTACACTTGCAATTCCACAAACTGAACAGAAGTTTCATAGCATATTAAGATATAAGCTATTGAAGCTCTACAGAAGATATTAATATTTTTAGTTGAAGTTTTGGAGAGTTTTTTGTTTGTTTGTTTTGGTTTTTTTGCACAATTGGGGCAGACATTAGCCTGTTTTATCTATAAGATGGCCTTTATTCCTACAAGAATATATCACTGGGTAAAAGCTAATACAAGGATGAGGATCAATGGCATTTAACTTCAGCAGGTCAGGGGGGCAGTTTTGCACACCTGGGACCCAAAATCTGGCTAATGTTTTGAAAATTTTTCAAAAAAAACATTAATTGACAAGACGTTCACTTACAATTAAAAAAAAAAAATACTAAGAGGCTAAATTTTGTGGAACAAGGGCCCAGTATGCTGCTTTGAAAGAGAAACAGGCTTTGTGGATGTTTCCAGGATCATGATTCTCTCCATTTTGAAGGGGTGAAATAGTACTGGAGGGATTCAGGACCACAGAAATTAAGTGGAGAGCAGCATGGGGTTTGTGGCTCACATGTTGCTCAACCCCAAGCATCAGTGTTATGAAATAACCTTATAAAATTGTACTGATGTCCTCCTTTATTGGATTTCTGACTGGCTAGCTTTTACAGGAACATGGAAGGCTTTGATTTATAGGCAACAGTTTCTGCTAAGAACTGTCATCATACCACAGAATGCTCAGAAATGATGTGGTATTTTTACTTTCTAAATTCAGTGGAAAGAACAATGTGGATGGAGATGATATCACTTGAGAAAAAGAGATGGAGCTTTCAGAGGTTAATTTGCTAGCACATAAGATGTAGAAAGAGCAGTGGTAAATTAAAGAGGGCTTTGTTTAGAGACCAAATTTTGAGTAGATGATAAGAAAATGGAGAGGACATCAAAACATTGGCAGAGGGAGCTGTTCAGGCATCCAGAGACTATATTTTGGGAGCTGCCCATGTGTGGAAGCTAGTTTTATCTCTCCCTGTTGCAACTTCATTCCTTCAGTCACCAGAAATGCAAACGTCACCAAACTTTACCAACAAAGAATTGAATACCTTAGAGTTCACAGTTTTTTCAAAAAAGCAGACCTCTGAATTTCCATTGCCTCTAAATGTTTTGTGCTATGGCATAGGAAAGGCTGGACTTTTTAGACTAATCTCAGTGTAGTTTAATTTTCTATGCTCTGAAGAACTTCTGAGCTATTGTGTTGCAGGTTACTATAGTAACCATTTTAATCTCTTTCCTTTGCTCCAGGTACTCGATCAGAGGCATCAGGAACCTCATTTTTTATGAACTGCCAACCTATCCTCATTTCTACAGTGAAGTCTGCAATATGATGAAGTTGGCAGGCAGTGGGGAAGAATCCACATTGACCTGTACGGTGCTATACTCCAAATATGATGCCCAGAGGTTGGCTTCTGTGGTTGGTGTTGAGCGGGCAGCCCAGATGCTCCAGTCTTCTAAAAATGTCCACCTTTTTGTCACTGGAGAAACAGAGTAAAAGAAATGCTAAACTCACACTTACATAGACTTTTTGTAGCCTTGAACTGAATATTTGCAGTTCTCTTTCAAACTGAAAGAGGAAAGTTATTTCCACTTGATACCTTTATTTTTTTTTAAAAAGAGTTTGTAACTTAGGCAAGAAATAAAGTTTACAAAAAAGATGTTTTTCTTCATTGTGTCAATGATAACAATGCCAAAGTCTAGAACACACTGTGTCATTTTTACGTATGTATACGTCACCATGGGAGCCACTGTGGTGTAGTGGTTTGAACATTGAACTACGACCCAGGAGATTTGGGTTTGATTCCCCACTCAGCTAGGGAAGCCTACTGGGTGACACTGGGTATGTCACACACACTCAGTTCCAGATAGGCCCTGTGATCCATTTGCCTTAGTGTTGATGTAAGTTGGAAATGACTTGAAGGCACACAACAGCACTGATCACCATAAGTCAACAGGCAACTTGAAGGCACTTAATGCACACACATTGTCTATGTTAATTGTTGTTTTCTCTAGCCCTCTTTGAACTGTTGCTCTCCAGATATTTTTTCCTACAAATTCATTATCCTCAGCAGTTGGCCACATTAGGTAGGGCTAATGGCAGTTGTAGTACATAACTTTAGGAGAGTACCTGGACAGAAACAGCTGCGTTAATCCAGTGTGTTTGCTAATGTCTATAAAGATGGCACTGACTCATTTTTTCCGACTTATGGATGGGATAAATGCATTAGTTTTGGAGTTATCTTACCTAAAACTGCTTGGAGGAAGAATAGATAAAAATTATAAAGTATTGGTCAGGGTTTTAAACCTTTTTACCCAGTTCTAGTTAACAGTCCACTGCATTACTGCTTTTAGTTTATTTTTTTATTGTTTTAAATTGTGCAACTTGCTTTAATACTTTTAGTAAACCATCCTTTGATATAGGGCAGGGTATAATTATTTTGCGAGCCATTGTGGCATAGTGGCTTGAGTGGCTTGACTATAGTGCTGGAAACCAGGGTTCAAATCCTTGCTCAGCCATGGAAACCCACTGGGTGACCTTGGGCAAGTCACACTTTCTCAGCCTCAGAGCTGCAAAGGCAACCCTCTGAACAAATCTCATCAAGAAAACTCAGCAATAGGTTTGCTTTAGTGTTGCCACAAGTCAGAAACCACTTGAAGGCCCACAACAACAATAAATATTTTAATAAATAAATATATGCCAATAGAAGCCAGCACTTAGCAGCTCTGAAACCCAGCATAGTTATGTGAGTGTTGGAATAGGACTCTGGAGGAGTTTGAATCCCCACTCAGCTTTGGAAACCCTGCCCGACCTTGAATGAGTCACATTTTCGCAGCTGAAGAGGAAGGAAAACTTCCTCTGAATAAATCTTGTCAAGAAAAAGCTATGACACTGTTGTCATAAGTTGGAGATGACCTTATGGCACTTAACAGTGGAGCCCAACAACACTGAGCAGCACCTAAGATGGAGTCAGGGAATCTTTAGACCTCCAGGGGCTTTGGGCTACCACAGTCCCTTACCTGGTCTGGGTGGACCTGATAGGAGTTGTGGGCAAAAGACTCGCTCAGGGACCAACTCCAGGGATACATCAGATGTAGTTCCTACTAGTTGTTCTTTAGGGCTTTGTCCACCAAACTAGCTTTTTAAAATTAATGTGAGTAAAACCAGTTGCTGACCAGGAAATTACAGTGCTTAGGCAAGGCACTGATAAAGGATAAAAATGATGCAATTGATAACAGCACCTGCTGACATAAACTGATGGTTTTCATAAGTTTTATTTTGAATTGTATAACAGGAAAAGAGCCTTTGGAGCAAGATCGAAAAGTTTTTTTTCCTTCACCTTAATCTTCCTTGTTGAGATTATTTGTAATAACAGTTGGTTGCTTTATTTTTGTTATTACTGGCATTAAAGCATTGAAGATTAATATGAACACACTGGGAAATTACCAAAAGCAGATTAGTGTCTTGTTGAAAGGCATAAAGCCCTTACAGATCTAACCGCAAAACATCACCTGTACAATGAGATGTCTGATAATGATCTTAGCTTTCTTGTTTTTGCCATTGTTATGTTGTTGTTATGTTGTTATATTATGGAGACCCTGTCATAGGGTTTTACACTACCCGCAGTGGCTCTCTTTCTTCATTATACAATGATTACAATACTGTTATTTTCTAAGCCTGGTGAACACTGTCCTCAGTGTGCAAATTTGAGATGAATTTCTTTAATGATAATAATCACTGCAAATTGTTTGTTCTCTAAATATCAGCATGAAGTCATGATTAAGATCTTACATAAACAAAAGCAACGGTGTTCTGGCACAGTTTACTGTGGCATAACGCTTTCATGGACCAAGGGCCACTTCCTTGTGTGCCTGAAATGCAGTTTTGAACTGCAGCTATGTAAGTGTTATAGTAGTGGGGCATAAAATAGTGAGGGTGGTGGGAAATGAAGTATAGAAAATACAGACAGTGAAAATTATATGATTAGCAGCATTTGCTTTTGCTGATTGCACAATCATGCTCATATTAGAGAAGCTAAATACCGAATATAATATGATTAAAATACATAATCAACCAAGAGTGACAAACCTACGGTCCTGAAAAATTGTACTCTCAATTCCCATCACACACACCTCCCACCACATTGGTTACAAAATGGAAATGTATTCCAACAATCATAGGGCCCTGTCCCAGATGTGAGCAACAGTAGATCCTATTTGCAAATTGTTGTAGTAGTAAATATTTTAAACTTTTTGAAACGTTACAGCAACATTTGAATGCTTTACATGTTATATTTTACAATATATAAAGCTTATTTTAAAGTATCTTTTAAATGTCAGTGCATGCAGTTAGAACTGTGGGTCATTACTTCTGCCTTGCTTTCTGTTTTAGTACTGAGCTAATTAATTGTATGCAAGTCATTCTTTAATGCTGAAACTTTAACTTCAAGAGCCAATTCACTGAAATACCAGGTTAAAACCAGTGGAAATTTAGAGGTCTAATTTTTGTGCTGAGATACTGTTTTATTTGGTTTCCCAGGCTGAATTATGGTCAAGGGCATAAAAGCAGAGAGGTAAATCAGGATTAATTCTCCATCTTGTTCCCTCTGCCCTTGACAGGATGTTCTTAGCACAGATGAGTATCTCTTCTCTTAGTAACCTAAAGCAGGATAACAACTTAGGGAGATAACAGTGGGCCAGTTTAAAATCAAAGTATGTTGTTTTATAGAATCTCTACATCAACAGGGAAGTTTCCCTTATCCCTGATTTGTTTTTTTGTACAAGCTAACATTTTAAACAGTTCTGAGTGTGGAGAGTTCTGTAAATAGCCAGTGTTAATCATGTCATTGTTAATGTCAGCACTTTCTTCATTTAATTTTCCTTTGATCTCACTATATACAGGCCAGCTGCCAAATGTGTGTAATGTGGCTGGAATCACGTTGGTTACTCTCAGGTAGCATAAACCCATTCAGTAACTATTGAGTGGTGGTTCAACATGTAGATAAATCCCATAGATTCAGAGGGTCTCCTCTAGTCAGGAGTGACAACAGGATTTAGTATTTTCTCTCTCTCTCTGTATGTGTCTAAATAGCATTCTGTATATTTGTGCATTTGATGAATTGGGCTACAGCCTGCCAAAGTTCAAACTATAGTCTTTAAACTGCCACAGAATCCTTCAGTATTTTTTTTTAAAGCACGCCATAAACTGTATTGGTTAATTCTCCTTGCCCACTGTAGCTTTTTAAAAATTTCATTTTATTTGTTATTTTTATTCAGTAAAAACACAAAAACACAAGAGCACTACATCGCTACAGAATAATACGCGCAATAAACTACACAACCATATACCACCAAAAGAGAAAACAAGATTACAAATGTTAAACTATAATACAACAACAAAACTAGAAATAGCTAAAAATTGGTTCCTGCCTTTTTTGGAAACAGCAAATAATAAACTATAACAACTAATTATTAGATCAACCCCACTGTAGCTTTTTAAGGGAAAAGCCTTGAGAAACGGTAGCTGCCCACCACATTACTCAGGTCGCATTCCAGTTTAGACATTCGGGCTATTGTGTAAATAGAATTATCTTGTTGCTTTTATTTGGCCAGTAATTATATCTGTCTTCTCACCCTGTCTTTTGTCCCAGGAATTTAAGGGGACGTGCAGAATACTCTGTTCCATTTTTGTCTTCACAACAGCCTTCTTGGACTTGTTATGCTGAGGAGTTAATATCTGACAGTAGTGTTCAGGGAACTTGATGGCTAAAGGGAGATTTCAACCCAAGTCTTCCCACTTCTAATCCAACCACTACAATGTTCTGGTTGTCAGCAATAATAATGCATTTCACATGCAGATAACTAGGACTGGGCATTCAAACATTAGTCATATCACTAACCTTTGAGCAGGCTGGAGCTTTCATTAAAAAGATTAAGGCCATTTCTGCCCTACACTGTTATAGTGCTATTATTCCACTTCCAACATCCTGTGAAATTCTGGGGTTTGTAGTTTAGTGAGACTCAAGAGCTCCCTGACTGAGAATTCTAAATGCCCCTTCCAAAACTGCAAACTCCAGGATTCCATAGAATGTTAAAAGTGGAATAATAGCACTATAACACTGCAGTGTGGCAATGGCCTAAGAATTAACAAAGTCAATAACTCTAGAGTCCATTTTTGCTTTTGGACAAACCACTTTCCTGCACATAAAAATGGGGAAAGATGTGGACATTTTCCCTCTGATTTCTTCCTCCCTGCCACTGCTATTGTTTGAGCTTAGAAAGGACTGTCCTTTGATTTAGCCGATTTGACCTTACTCTGTTTCTTGACAGCCTATTAAGCTAAGTAATACCACATTAAGTAATTCCTCTTAGAGCATGGATGGCCTATACAAAAGTGTCCAGCATCGGAGCTGTGTGGTTTAATTTCTTGAATACTGAAAACCAAAGGAGAAACTGTGGTCCAAAATCCTTAAATGAACATCAAGAAGAAATTATTTTCTTTTGAACTGCCACCCGGAGCTAATTAATTATCTGCAAAGCATTAAGCAGTGATGCCTAGTTGTGCTGGAACGTAGCCATTCAGAGGAATAAAGCTATTTCCGCAAGTTCTCAGAGGTAATGAGCATCATTTAGACTAACAGTGCTACATCAAGGACAGCCTTCCAGGATTCACAGAGGATTCACAAAACATTAGAGTGATTATTTCTGTTACAGTGGAATTCCTGTCTAGGGATGTCTCCTTGATTCTCTCTCACTTGCTGCTGTTTGTTGAGCAGCAAAAATTTAACTGTTTCAGCAGACATCTGACTTGGAGTACTGCATTAATCTGTTCTTCTGTGTTGCTTCTTGTAATGGCTGTACGTTTTTCCAGCTTGCAATCTGTGTTGGAGGCCCTGTGATTGCAAGGCAGCATAGATGTGTTTTAACAAGCATACACCTAAAGTGAGCCAACATAGCATAGTAGTTTGAGCACTCTGGAGACCAGGGTCTGAATCCCTGCTTGACCATGGGCAAGTCACACTCTCTCAGGCTCAGAGGAAGGCAAAGGCAAACCCTCTGAATAAATCTCAAGAGGTTTGCCTTAGGATCACTATAGGGTGGAAACAACTTGAAGGCACAGAACAACAAACACCTAAAGTACAAAACAGTCAGTTCCCCAAGTCTGTTCATCAAAAAGGTATTTTTCCTACACATGGAGAGACTGAAGGTGGGAACCAGGCTAGCTTCCCTAGAGAGGGAGTTCTAGAGCCTGAGAGCAACCACTTAGAAGACCCTCTCACATGTCCCCACTGGATGTGTCTGTGAACATGGTGGGACTGGGAGAAGGGCCTCTCCTGAAAATCTCAAGATCCAGGCAGGCAAGGGTTGTCATACTGTACTTCATCAAATCTAAACATCTAATTTGTGTACTATATCAATTATTCTAATTATACAAAATAATCATATGCAAATTTAGCATATTAATTGCTGCATTTTTTTACATCTACTATGCTTCAATCTTCATACCATTTTTATAGTTAGAACTGATCTGTGAGAACCAGTACAGAGCAATGTCTTGAAGTGCTGTACTAGGAATAAGAAGACATACATCTTTGCTTGGTCATGGAACTTACCATATGCCTTGGGCCACAACTAGGAACAGGCCCTTTTCATCTTGTACTCTGTTGCTTGCACCCTTTGCTCATATTCCCTTGTTACCCCAAAACATATAATGGGAAATAAGAAGCTCAAAAATAGGCCTGTGAGAGGGGGATAATGTAGCAAGACATGTTATACAGAGATAAACTGTTAAAAAGAGATCAGCCAGAGGACTTTTGGTATAATTTAGATGTGTTTTATTGGGGGGAAATATACTTGCACACACACAAAATAGTCATACATAAGCAATCACACAAGGCTAACTGAAAGAGAGGAAAATGGATAGAGGAAAAGAAATGAGTGTATCATCCAGAGAGAAGCAGAGATGGAGGAAATGGCTCCATCATTCACCCAAGGACAGCAAAAAGTGTGAGGGACAGAGTGGATCCCTGAAATCCAAAATGCTGTAAGGAGGACCCCAAATTAGGGGTCCCTTTATACGCAGAAGTCCGACCTGGAGGTATGAGGTATTAATAACTCTCTACCTGTGTTAATAAAAGTTTTGCAGTGTGGACAAAAGGTGACAGGATGGGTTGATGTTTGTTAATGTCTGAAGGAAACAGTTGGTGATTTTAATATGTAGATGGCAAAAGATTTTGATGTCTGCCTGACTGAGGATCAGAAAGAAGTCACAGGTGTGAGGATGAGGCAATTATAGATTTGGTGGAAATCTTTCTGTTTTCCTGAGTCAACACTATCAAAACAAACAAGGCTCTTTGTTTTTGGAGTTTGCAACAAATAGGTGCCAGAGTGAGTTGACATCCAGTTTTATGGTTTTGCCTTCTATAGGAAATGTACACCACAGGGCTTCTCACTCTTGCTTAGAACTGGCTATTCTTTCTTATTGAAAGAGCCATTAAGTCAGGCTTTATGACCCAGCCATGCTCAGGGTTATCATTGACCTGTTTTTCCAGTCAAAGTTCCCTCCTCCACATGGCTCTTTTCAGCCATGTGTATCATTTATATTTTATGCCAATTAAACATATCTGCCAATTAGTATGTTTTTGCCAATTAAACCAAATCAAACTGCAGAGTCCTCCCTGTAACACCCTCCTGCACCTAAACGTGCACTCTCACAATGTGCCTCTCACTTGCTTCTAGTACTCTGACACTTGCAATGCTCATTTCTCCTTCCCTCTACTCCCTCACCTCACTGGATCTTGTGCCCTTGCAATTCCTCCCTTGGTTTATCTGTTCCACCCCTTGCACTGCTTAACCCTGCTGTCCTCAACTCCCTCTCTTGCCTCACCATTCCTCACTTCCTTCTTGCCCTCTTTCACTCACACCTCTCACTCCCCCTTCCTTCCTGCACCTTCCTTTGCCTCACCTCATACTTTCACAATGCACCCCTCCATTGCTTCTTAGATGCTGCTTAGACACCCCTCCATTGCTTCTTAGACATTGCTTAGACACACCTCCATTGCTTCTTAGACACTGCTTCTTAGACGCTATTCCATCCGTTGCTTCTTGCACTCTGCTATTCACATTGCTCACTCTCTCTTCTTCCCTCCATCACCTTGCTGCCTATCAGTGCCTCTCCTTTGCTTCTTCCACTCTGCTGCTTGCATCACTCACTGTCCCTTTGATACCCTAAGGCAGGCACATATGGGAGGATACAGTCTGTCAGGCTTAGACATAAGCCATATAGGGTTTTATAGGTCATGGCTAGCATTATGGAAACAAACTGTTAAGCCAGTGGTGCTGTTGTCATATCCTCTCTGTAACCAGTCCAAGTTGAAACAGGTATGGTCCCTCACCTGTGTCTCTTAATAGAATCTGAAAATGCCCCCATCGTATTTTCTTGATTGAGTTACTCAGCTTGGTGAAATAGCTACTTTCATAAGAAGGAGCAAAGCCTGGTGAAGCTGTTCATTGAAGTGAACATGAGAAGATTCCTCTGTTCCCTGGACCAACCTGAGAAGCATCTATTTCAGACAGAAAGCATTAAGGCAAATATTGCAAAAAATAACAAGTAACTACAGATAGTAAATGCCATCTATGTTAAGAAAAAGAGAAAACTGTTGACCAGCAAAACTACACAAGCAGAAAATAAGAAATGCTACAATAAAATGTTTGCAATGATAGGGAAAAAAGAGAGAGAGAGACAGCGGGACCTCTTGGGCAAGAAAGTTCCATAACTTGGGAGTAGCCACTGAGAAGTCTCTCTCATGTCCTCACCAGATGTGACTGAGATGGAGGTGAGGCCAAAAGAAAACCTTCCCCCACAGATCTTAAAGCACTGGCAGTCTCATTTAGAGAGGTACAATTTTTCAAATAGTTTGGACCCAAACCAAGTAGGGCTTTAAAGGTCATAGCCAGCACTTTGAATTCTGTTCAGAAATAGTTTGTTAGCTAATGCAGTTGTTTTGTTAAGGAGTTTATAACCTGTCCCAGTTGGCAACCTGACCACAGCATTTTGGACCTGCTGGAGTTTCCAAATAGTTTCCAAATAGCCCCCCTGGAAAGTGTATTACAGCAGTATTCCTCAATCTTTTGCTGACTGTGGCCCCCTTCCGACCATGTTTCCTTCTTGTGCCCAGCCTCCCATCCTACCAGTAGAAAGGTAGCTATTTAAATGTTTTGTTTGTAAATAGAACATGTTTTATTTATAATTTTTATAATTTATACAAAATACAATTACATAAGCATTTATACTTTAAGAATTTTTTGATCAATGTGACCCTTGTGCTTGATGACCAGAAATAGGCTTTTTTATAACCAGTGCTATTGCTGTGAGGGATAACCGAAGATCACTTCTGTCCATTATGTTTCTTCACTTCTCTGTTACCTTTTTTTCTTTCTTTTTTTTTTTTTGTCTGTTTTCTTTTCTCAGTCACTTGTCTGTTTTCTTCACTTCTCACTTCCCTCTGTGGTCCCCTAGTCTTGTGCCATGGCCCCCCATTTATACAATTTTCACCTGTGCCCCCCTTGAAATATCCTGGGGGCCTCTGGGGGCCATATGGCCTCCAGTTGAGAAATGCTGTATCACAGTAATCCAAATGGGATGTAAGCAAGGCATGTGTCACCATGGCTAGATTTGATGTCTCAAGGAATGAATGTACCAGTTTTAGCTGTACAAATGCACTGTGCGCCATGCTGAAAACTGAGCATTTATTATCTGCAAAGAGGTGGCTTCAAATATAAGCCTGAAAAAGTCATTGAAAATGGTGAAGTAAATTTCTTATGGGAGTTTCCCTGAAGAAACAATTAAAACACAATATACCAGATATAACTGGAGTTGAAAATACGAATGTTGGTATTTTAGATCTGGCAGTTTCTAGGGATAGCAAGATTGAAGACAAAGAAGAAAAGAGTAGTAATACCTAGTGGATGATATAACCAAGCACAACAGTCTAATTTTCATTCACTTATATTTTGTCTCTCCTCCAGCTTTCATAAGTTAAAACAAATACAGATAAAAGCACATATAAAGATATCTGTAAAAACATACATGAAGGTTTGTTAAAATGCAATTAAACCATAGAATTAAAACTATTTAAAATAAATACATTAAAAAGTCAATAAAACAGCATGCTATTAGAAGCCTTTACAGTCAGGCCCTAAAAGTCTGTTGAAATAGAAAATGTTTTACTTGCTAATGGGAGATTGGCAACAAAGGAGCTGTCCTAGGCCCTTTCTGCTCCACCCTCCCAACCCGCCATAGGGACGGGAGAAGGATGGGACCCCAACGATGCTTATGCACGACTTTGTCTCAGTCCTGTCCTTCTCCCATTCCCAGGTGGCATGATTGCGCAGCAAATCATTGATGGGTTTTCTCCATCAATGACTGGCAATCATGCCACCATCGGGGACTTACCTTGTCTATGGAGGCCCTGGAAGTGCAATGGCTGCACTTCCTGTCTCAGTGCAGCCTGGAGCAGTACCTGGCTGTGCTGCAGCAGGAAGAGGCATGGCCATTGTGAATGCAGATGGAGTGCTCCTGTTGCACTCCCCTTCTGGCAGGTCCAATGCCGGGACCCATACTGGATGTCTCCAGGACATGATAAGGTACGGAAAGGGTCTATGTCTCCCTAAGGAAGGAGTTCCAAAGCTTGGGAGCAGCCACCAAGAAGGCCCTCTCTAGTGTTCCCACCAGCCATGTCTGTGAAGATGGTGAAACCAGGTGAAGGGCCTTCCCTGAAGGTCTTAGTGGCCTGGTAGGCTCATAGCCTGGACCCATGCCAACTGAGTGATTGAGTGTGTTTTGAAAAACAGATGGAACCCCGCAGAGTGCCCAGTATATATTTCTCCTGTGCTGTGGTGATAAAGGGTACAGTTTTTACTTTTTATTGTTTAAAATGCCTTTTGAATTCACAAATATGTCTTATGAAATGAGAGCTAATGGAAAGAAATCTTTTTTCTCACCTACAGTGTGGTTTTAGAGAATATTTGAACCCTTATTCAAACTGTATGAGGGAATTAATGTAATTTGTGCTGCTTGGCTGATTGAACAGTTTTGAAATGAACCATAAACCCCATCTGTTCACCCAGCTGATCTCAAATACATGGAGAACAGCAAGGGAGCATCATAACTTAAGGGGAATTCATAACTAGTAATTTCTTTTTCTAATGTATAGTGCAAACTCTTGAAAATTCTGCCAGATCTTTTATGCATATCTGTGATGGACTAAAATGGCTGTTTGGACAATGACCAATACTGAAACACTCCCCGGACACCCAGTGTTGCTCACATACATCCCTAACACTGGGAAGATACTGTGATACCTAAATCCAGATCTAGGATGCTTTGCCTTCTGTTTTTACAGCCCAGGGTTCTTGCTGACTATGGGTCTTTCTGCCCTACACTGTCATAGTGCTATTATTCCATTTTCAACATCCTGTGGAGTTCTGGGGTTTGTAGTTTACTGAGGCCCAAGAGCTCTCTGACTGAGAATTCTAAATGCCCCTCCCTAAACTGCAACTCCAGGATTCCATAGGACATTGAAAGTGGAATAACAGCACTATTAGAAATGGCCTAAGAGACAGATGAGACTGCTGCGTTGACTAGGCCACAGCAGAAAGCCACATTGTTGGCTTATAGGACACCTGGGCAGTCTGGAGAATTCATACTGTCAGTTGAATGGGGTGATGTTGCATACCACTATTTCTTTTGGAGCCTTAAAAGGGCTTTGAGCAATCCAATGTGGGTTCCAGCCTAAAAAGTCCATATCCAACTATGCCATAGAGTTACCAGAGTAAAAATGAGAGAGGGGTTCCTGTATCTTTAATGGCTGTAGAGAAGAAGGAATTTCAGGAGGTGACAAATTTTACCTGGTTGCATGACAAGCAACACTATTAAAGGTACAGGAGCCCCTCTTCCATTTCTACTCTGACAACCTTAACAAATACCCTTTGTACTTGTGAAGGCATCTTGTCAGGTTTTGCACAAAGACAATATCTACTGCTGGTTTTATTGCCCAAGTGATTGTGCAGTTGACTTTGCAGTCTCTTGTGCAATTGCTTTGTGTGATCTAACAACAGTGATTCTTCACTCAGCTACTCCTGAACTGGATTGAGACCACTGGATCTTATGCCATTCAACAGTTAGGTGCAGAAAGGGGCAAAGTCTGTACTGACTGGAGGATTGTTCTGTCATATGACTGCAGTACCTAGTTTATCATCTTAATTATTTTAATGACCAGCAATGCAGTTTGCATACAGGTCAATGTACCTCAGTGTCACTGTATCCCTTTTCTATTTATAAAATAATTTGTGGGTTTTTAAAAGTGAGATGTGTGTATGAGAGACTGAGTACAAGTGCATGCAGGAGACAGAAATACTGTATTCTGTTTCAGCAGAACAACTTACATTAGCCTTCTATCAGCTTTCATATTGCTGTTGCTTTTCAGTGCTTCCAGGGGCTCTTCCTCCTCCCAACTTTTGCTCAAAGGTAAAGCAGACCTGACTGAAATGTGTTGGATATAAAATTCAATGCTTTCCTGAAAAAAAAACACCCTTAAAGAAACTTTGTCCATTGTCTATGCAATGCTTGTTTTGGCCAGAGCTCCTGAAATAAGCTCTTTCGCACTATGTAGTTATAACACTATGGCCCTTTCCACATGGGGTTAAAAAAACGGTTGTAGATCAACCTCCATGGAGGTCGTCTACACCGTTACGCGAATTGGGGTGGATTACTCTCGAGTAATTCCACACGCCAATCCGCTGTCAGGTGCCCGCAAGTGGCGGCACCACGTGCTTTTCAAAAACCTCATTTTATGTGGTTTTTCAAAGGCACGGGGTATCTAGCCCCGTCGCAGCGCCTGTATGGATTTACGGATGCGTGAAAGGGCATCCCTGCAGAATGGGCAGGGGGCGGGATTTCCGGCTGGCGAGCTTCTCCAATTGGTGGAGAGGCTCTGCCAGTCAAAATCCGCCATTTTGAGTGCTGCCGGGCACCGAGGACGCCGCGGGACGCTGCTCCGTGTAGAGCAGCGAAATGCTCTGCTCCACGCGGCGACGGAACAAGGTAAGCCCACGTTTTAGCGTGGCTTTCCCCGTTTCCCCGCCCGCGTGTGAAAAGGGCCTATGATTCCACTTTAACTGCCATGGCTGTGTCCTGTGGAACCCTGGTATTTACAGTCTGTGGAGTAAACTGGCTAAGAGTTCTATTTACCCCTCCCCTAAACAGTAAATCCTAGGATTTCGTAGGATTGAACCATAGTGGTTAAAGTTGTTATTAAAGTGCTATAACTGTGGACTGTCTAAAAAAATGTTAGAGGTGGCAACCTCATAAGGCAGGGGTGGAACACCGGTTCAAGATGATATGCCAGATTCCTACTTCAGCAACCCACTATGGGGTATATAACTGAGACATGGCTACACTCCCTAGCCACCATCTCCCACATAAAAAGAAATTTAATGGAACTTTTCCAAGCAGCATTATTGCTGAAGAACTACCTTCATAATTACTATTACCACTACCACTACCATCACCACCATCACTCTTCTTCTTCTTCCTCCTCCTTCTCTTTATTTATAGCCGACTTTTTTCCTGGTAAGGATCAAAGCAGCTTACAGTAATATATATATAAAAACCCTATAATCAAAAATCATGGTACACAAAAATTAAAACACAAATCAAACAATTCAATAAGAATTAACACAACGTTAAAATACATAATTAAAACACAAACATTCATAAATTCCTCATAGTGCATAACCAACACCTTTCATCAGCCAGGCAATGATCATATATTGAATGCCTGTAGAAATAAAAATGTCTTTACTTCTCCATGAAAAGAAAGTAGGGAGTGTGCCAGTCTGATTTCTCTGGGAAGGGAGTTCCAGAGCCTGGGAGCAGCCACTGAGAAGGTCTGCTCTTCTGTTCCTACCAGAGCCACCTATGGAGGTGGTGGGACAAAGAGAACTGCCTCTCCAGCGGATCTCAAAGCCCCCTTCAGAGAACCTGAACCTGAGCTGTGTAGGGCTTTAAAGGTTATCACCAGCACTTTCCCTTCTTTTTCTTCACTACATAGGAATGGGGAGGGAATCTGGGCTCAGTCAGCCAGAGCCTTGGGAGCAACCTTGAATGAGAGCCAAAGCATCAGACTGTTTTTGCCAGTAGGTTTGGCAACAGGACTCTACTGGCTGACAACTCACAACAGATGAGGGTGAAGTGAAAATCTGTATCCTTGGACAAATTTTACTTAATAATTTAGAACAAAACCACTGCCAGTTGTCTTCCCAGCCCACTTTTGACTTGGCAGAGGAAAGAAATTGGATGGTGACTCCTGTGATTGTTCACGAATATGCCAGGTTTATGTACTGCTTTAAATAATGTTTTGCCAAATGGCTCCCCATTCATTCTGTTACTTTAAAGCTGTCTTTGAGTAAGTGGATAGATAAAAGACTTGTCTGTCTCTCTTTTATATAATTTACAGACATTTCTACAGTATTTGGAGACAATGGTTCTTGAATGCAAATTTAAATTTCTGCATCAGAAACAACTTGAACTTCCTTTGTGATGCTTTGTCAAAAATAATACACATTTTGTCTGCTATACCTTTGCAGTTTTTGTTCCACAGACCTGAGGAAACATGCTCCATTATCATGGAACATATTGTTCTTAATTCATCTTTCTCCTCCTGATCTGGTCTTCCACTCCAGAATAGCTGAAGAGAAAAAAAGGAAAGAGAAGACATTTCTCCAAATAACTTTTTTTAAATAAAAAACCTACTATACTCTCTTTAAGATAGAGTTGCCAACCATCCACGTCCATATACTAAAACCATGTTGCATCAAATGGAGATGGGAAAAATATCCATATTATTCTGGCCTAGATATATGTTGTGTTTATCTACACAACCATTTCTGCACTAGACTGTTATAGCGCGATGATTCCACTTTCAACCTCCTATGGAATCCTGAGGTTTGGAGTTTAGGGAGGGGCCGGCCAGCCCCTCCCTAAACTGCAAACTCCAGGATTCCATAGGAGGTTGAAAGTGGAATCATCGCGCTATAACAGTCTAGTGCGGAAATGACTCATGCCTAGTTAGTCGACTCACATCCAATCACTGAGGTAAATGAAAACTGAGCTGTATTGCGGACCTAAATGACACTAACAGAAAGGGGAGATAAAGCATGGTAGGATGAGTGGCAGGATCAGGTAAAAAACAGATGTGTTGCCAGGTTTTCAAAATATCCATAAGGGGCACTTGAAATTCATGAAAGGCAGGGTTGACAATCAGGAAGTTAGCAACTGACAATATTGTGTTCTACCTAAATACCAAATTAAAATATTAATTTCAGAGACAGCATGGTATAGTGGTTTGAGCACTCGACTACAACCATGGAGACCAGGCTTTGATTCTCCACTTGGCCATGGAAACTTATTGGGTGACACTCTCAGCCTTAGAAACCCCATGATAGGTTTGCGTTAGGGGTTGCCATAAGTTGGAAATAACTTGAAGGCACACAACAACAAAATTGTATATTTCTCTGTAAAATTAGAATGTTATCCACATTAACGAATTACATGATGTACATATTTCTGTTTTTATGAAGGACACACAACTTTGGAGGGGGAACATTTTGTTCACTCTAAGTAAAAAGCAAAGCTTTCCAACCCTCAAGTAAGGGACATTTCTTATAATAAGGGACAAGCGTCCTGTTTCTCAAATAAGGGACATCCCTTATAATAATAAATAAATAATAAATATTATTATGTATTTTAATAATCAATAATAAATAATAAAAATGGAAAAATCCCTTCAGATAGCAGAAAAAAACTAAAACTGAGGAAAACAAAGCCAGAGGAGGAGATCTGAAAGGGACAACCAATTACACACATACACAAGGAATTAGGCCTGATCACTTGATAACAGAGCTATATATAATGCATTTATGATTACAACTTAGGGCAATAGATCATAACAGAAGTGTCCTGTTGGGACAAAACACATGCTAAAACCCAGGTTCTTCAACAGTAAAGAAATGGGGAAGAATAAAAGTTCAGCAAATTTTTTGCATAATTATTTTCTTATATTCAAATGTCTTAAAAGTGTTGCAAAACAATTATTCTGTAGGAAAGAAAACATTTGGTTAGTGGAAAAAAACAAAACCAGACCCTATTTTCTGCATAAAAAATGGGCTTCTTGCACAGAAAACACTATTTGCTGTGCAGAAAACCTGCAGAAAATGTCTCCCCACTCCCCGCCAAATACATGTTTTTCTCCATAGAATAACTCATTGTCAACACTTCAGGATGGCTGAATACATGGAGAAAACTGCAGAGGAATATTCTCTTGCAGCAGGGAGAAAACTAAGTATTCATCCTTGGATGCAAGCACAAAATAGTTGAGAATTAATATCTGTATCAGTTGTGGCTCCCACCATGTGGAATGGTTTCCTCTGACTGTCAGCTTATGATCCAGGCATTTTAGTATTAAATGTCCTTATTCATAAATCCTATTGCTTACCTCTGGATTTTAATTATGATTTTTTTTTGCACCGCTTTTATTGTTTTACACTTTTAGATACTATATTATTGAATCATTTTAAAAATAGGCGAATCCACCTAGGGATTTTTTGAAAGATGATATATAAATGTTTGGCTAGATCAATAAATAAATAAAACAAGGTTTAAAATGCAAGTAAATAAATTCACAGGCTTATCAGAGTCCTTTCCAGCCTGCCAGATTTGGCCAAATACTATCTGTAAAATGCAAAAAATTAACTATCATACCTTCCTAGAAAAAGGAGATCTGGTCATGGTGGTCCATACTATACACTGGGCTGAGGAAACTTCAGCTTTGGATTTCATTTTCCCAGAATCACCAGCCAGCATTGCCAACGGCGAAGAATTAGGGGAACTGTACTCCAGGAACAACTGGATGTCCATATCATCCCTACCACTGTTACAATTACATCAGAACTGGGCAACACTATAACAGCTGTACGTGAGCAACTGCTCTACAGGTGGGGTGGCTTTAAAGAGCATTAGGAAGCTTCACTTGCTTCAATATGTGGCCCCTAAAATAGGATCCAAAGCCATTTATCAGCCTCATGTGAGTTTCTTCTTGCAACATCCTTGCTAATGTGGTTTTAGATCCAATTAAAATGGATGTAAGGCTATAAACATCTTCGCCTCAGGCTGTTGGAAATACCCTTTCCTCTCATATCAACCTATCCATGTTTTATGATCTCGTGTGAAAAGTTCTGCTGTCTGCCAAGTTTGCAAAGGATACATTTTTTGAGTCCCAGAACCCTAGTCAATACAGCCACTTTTGAAAAGTAACTATCCCAAATGTGGGCTGTGTATGCCAGCACATCTGGTTGGGATGTATGACGGGGTGGGTTGGATCCACATGTCTTCCATTTGTGGAAGAAAATAAGATCTAGCTGAGACACTTGGAGGAAGAAAAAATGATACTGGACAATTCCTCCTTCCACCTGTAGCTTCAACTGGCCTCCCAGAAGTCCTTTAACCATTCCAAGAAGCTTTTGGGAGAGGTTACTCTGGTGGCATGGCCCAATACACTTGAGTTCTATGAACAGGTATTCAGATCTATAACTGATATTCTTGAACTAAGGCCATTTTTGCATCACACAGTTAAGGTGCTGTTATTCCACTTTCAACATCCTATGGAGTCCCGGGGTTTGCAATTTAGGGAGTGGCCTTTAGAATTCTCACCCAGAATGTTGGCCTCAGTAAACTACAAACCCCAGAATTCCACAGGATGTTGAAAGTGGAATAATGACACTATAACAATGTAGTACAGAAATAGCCCATCACAGAACATTTTGGATCGTTGCACCAAGACTACAAAACTTCCTGCCTAGGAAGTTTTTCACAACATCATTAAGGCTGGCAGGCATTTGAACATCCAGCATTCAGAAGTTTTATTAAGTTCTCATACTGTTACAAAGTGTGTGTATGTGTGTGTTTTAAAAAAATCTACTGTTTCCTTCTGGTTTGTTGAGAATTACTTTATATTTTACTTTTTGTGGCTGCCTGGACAGTCCCTTTTGAGGCACTCCAAATTTCAAACCTCATAAACAAACAAACAAACAAACACATACATACATAAATGACGTTGTTATACTGCCTGCAAATGTTAATGAAACATCCCCATATTATTTAGAAAATGGGAATTAACTTGGTGCAAGAAGTACTAATTATAGAAAAGGAACAAACATTAATTCATGAACCTGTCTTCCAATATGAGAATATGCTGTGAAAAATAAAAGATCATAGACCATTGCATTTTTGTACGTAGTTGTTCAATATAATTGTTCTAAAAATTTAAAATAATGTTTTAAAAATATAATGAAGTAACAGGGCAGGGAGAGAGATCACCTGTCAGAATAGACACAATTCTTTCTTAGGGCAATAGCTCGCCTACCATTAACAAACACAGACAGATCAATCCATCAGTGATTTTTCTGAAGCAGAGTCACCAATAAATGTGACCCAGTTTGTTTTGATTCTGTGATGCTTCAGCTGAGCTCACTCGCAAGAGGCAGCCATCTGAGCAGGAAGGCTCTGCCTATTTGGTCTCTGCCAGCTGCTCATGTGTTCAGCAGCCAAAAAAGGGAAATCATTCCAGCTGCTTTTGTTTGGTTTCAGTGAACATGGGATCTATTAATTATAGATATGTTAACCGATGATGAAAAGCTAAGTTCAGCCATTTTTATACTCCTTGGCTGTGGCTCCCAGGAGATGAATGAATAGGATGCTTAAAACAGCCACAGTTCTTGGCAGCTATTGATATTTCAGTGCACGTATGAAGTTTTGTTTTAGGCTTGGCATTAGCTCTGACATTCACAGAATCATAGAATTAGAGGCAGCTTTTGGGGTCATCTGGTCCAACTTCCTATTTGATGCAGGAAATGCAAAGTGCCATGAATGGATGATTTTCTAGCAACTGCTGAAGACTTTCAATGCAAAGAGAGCTCATCAGTGGCATCTGATGGTATTCAGGTCAGCCGGTGTGTGCAGAGCTTGGAAGGTTAGGTTTGAAAATTAAATTGATAATATTAAAAATGGGGAAATTAATTCATTACCACAAACGGTAACAATTGAATTTATTTAACTGGTCACATTATTGCAAATTAATTTCTTGTTGACAAACCAGAGGATGACACTGATGCTGTCACTAGTGATCCAAAGGGCATATTTTGTTATAGGCACTTTCTGAAGTACTCTTTTTCTCCTTTTAGAGTTGCCTTCCCCCAGTCTGGAATTTTCATCACAATGAACTGCAAAGCCCATCATACAATTGTTGCCTGGGAATGGTAGGACTTCAGCATGTCTGGAAACTGTCCTGTTCAGAAAGGCTGTACTAAACAATAGGACATCATGTTATAACCCATTTAATTAAAATTTCTCATTCATCTGAATCTTTTTCTTAAGCTTTTCAACCCTTGCCAACATGTAGACTGTTCACTTTCCCTTCAAATACCCTGTTTATTAAAAAACACATAAAAAGTTAAAGCATGTTGTTAAAGCAGGGGTGGGAATAATGCGGCCCTCTAGATCTTGTTGAACTGCAGTTTCCAGCTTTTCTAACCATTGACTAGGCTGGCCAGGGCTTCTGGACATTGTTGTCCCCATGATTCCAACTCCTGTGTTAAAGGGTAGTAAGAAATTATGGGTTAATTTCAGCTAAAGGACATTTCCACAAATTCACACCACCTTATCCCTCGGAGAAATGCCTTTCATTAAAAAGAAGAAGAAAACTACTCAGAAGTAACTCCCATTGAGTCAAATGAGCAAAACATGTTTTTTATTTTTTATTTATTATTAAAGAAAAAGAACAATACATAACAGAACAAAACAAAAACACTACATGAATAACATAAATGTGAAAAAGAGAAAAATTACAACACAAATAGCTTACATTACTATTTCTCTCCAGATCTTTTATCATCATATACTTATTCAACATATTATATATCACATTGATTATATATTTTTATTTCATATATCTAAATCTCTTTCTCCTTGTACTCATTATTGTTAAAATAATTTCATTCTTAAGTCTATTCTTTTCAATTATATTTAGCCTATTGCTAATACTATATATGATCAAGTTATTAACCATAAACTCTAACCCTAAATGTGTAGCCATTCACAGAGCCAACTATATTTCAGCTTACTCTGCTTTCCAAAATTGTAATTCTTCTTGTGGAGTTGTGATACTTCCCTTTTTTATTAAAGCCTTTTCCACAAATATTGTCCATATTGCTTCAAAGTCATTCCTTTTCATTATCCCTTTTTTAACCTTAACTCGACATGTTAACTTATCGTGAATCGCAATTTTCCCCACTTCTTTATACCAATCCTTTATTTGAAGGTCTTCTTGAGTTTTCCATTTTCTCGATATAATTAGCCTTGCTACAGTTAATAAATTTGTAATTAACTCCTTCATTGTCTGGGTACTGTTAACTTTATCAAATATAGATAATAACGCTATAGTCGGACATATTTGTAAATCAATTCCTGTTATTTCTTTTATGTATTTAAACACCATTTGCCATCATTTCTGTACACCTACACAATTCCACCACATATGAATATATGTGCCAATCTCTTGGCAACCCTCCAACATAACCTTGAATGATTCTTGTCTATGTGGTTTAACCTTACTGGTGTTAGGTACTATCTCCAAACCAATTTATAATAATTCTCTTTTATCCTTGCAGATAAATTTTTTAAATGATGCTGATTCCAAATTTTCCCCCAATCTTGAATATCTATTTTTTGTACTAATTCTTCCTCCCATATTTTTCTAAGATATTCATCTTCATCTTTTGACAACATTTTATATATTTCTCTTGTGGTACCCTTCAATATTTGATTTTCTTCCATATCATCTCTTTGCTTAATCATTTGTTCAAATCTAGTGTATTCTCTAAAATCTTTGTTTTTGCTTTTCCAATTCCTTGTCCACTGCTCCAGCTGAATGTAATTAAACCATGACATCTTAGTACTCTGCAATCTCTCCTTTATTCTGTCTTTAATTCTCATTTTATTCATCCATTCTTTTAACATATATATTCCCTGCTTTTTTAATTTCTTCTCTAATTCATTCCTCAAATTTATCAGAAATTTTTCCATCATCACTACTGGAGTTAATGGTGAGATAGCCGGCATTAGTTTTCCTTTGTTTTTTTCCCATATTTCTAATATATTCTTTAATAGGGGATTTTCTATTTTTTCTATTTCTCTCTTGACCAGATTGCAAAAAAAATATTCTCTAATCTCCTCTCAAATGAGCAAATGAGTAAAACATGTGCTATACCACAGATCTTTGCAGATCATGCAGATCTTGATAAGGATTGAGGAGGTAGAGAGCATACAGTGAGTCAACCATGCACTTGCATATGTTTAGAGGCCCTCCAAACATTTTTCATTAAGGATTCGCCATTCTTGATCCCCTAAGCCACCTTTGCAACCAACCACTAACTGCTGAACTTGCAGTAGATCAGTGTCTCGTCTGCTGAATTTCAGTTTGCTCATTTCAGCCCAGTTTTTCATTCTTTATGCCTATCTTCTAATGTGCTAGACCTCCTTCTCAGATGGGTAGAATCATAGAATCATAGAAATCTAGAGTTGGAAGAGACCACACAGGCCATCCAGTCCAACCCCCTGTCATGCAGGAACACCCTCAAAGCAATCCCGACAGATGGTCATCCAGCCTCTGCTTAAAAACCTCCAAGGAGGGAGACTCCACTACACTCTGAGGCAGCATATTCCACTGCCGGACAGCCCTGACTGTCAGGAAGTTCTTCCTGAGGTTCAGGTGGAATCTCCTTTCCTGCAGCTTGAATCCATTGCTCCTTGTCCTGGTCTCTGGAGCAGCAGAAAACAAGCCCTCTCCTTCCTCTACGTGGCATCCCTTCAAATATTTAAACATGGCTATCATGTCCCCTCTTAATCTTCTCTTCTGCAGACTAAACATACCCAGCTCTCTAAGTCTATCCTCATAGGGCATGGCTTCCAGGCCTCTCACCATTTTGGTCGCCCTCCTCTGGACTTGCTCCAGCTTGTCAATATCCTTCTTGAATTGGGGTGCCCAGAATTGGACACAGTATTCAAGATGGGGTCTAACCAAAGCAGAGTAGAGTGGTACCAGTACCTCCCTCGATCTAGACACCATATTCCTATTGATGCAGCCGAGAATTGCATTGGCTTTCTTGGCTGCCACATCACACTGCTGACTCATGTTCAGCTTGTGGTCTATTAAGACTCCTAGATCCCTTTCACACGTACTGCTATCCAGTACATAGGGCTTGGGGGATTTTGGGGGCAAAACCACCACATATTTAAGGGGATTTAAGCAGTCGTTGGCCATTGGGGTGGGAAAATGCTTGCAGAGAAAAAAAAACCTAATTGGGTGAGTGGGAGGCCTTGAGAATCTCAAGGAGAGCTTCAGGGGCTACAAAATGCATGCAGACCACACATTCCCCATCCTTGATATGAAAGAAAGATGTGTGTAGACTATCAAATTAAGTCAAACAGCTCCCCATGGCCATTAGCTGTCTAAGACCAAAGGTAGAGTAAAAGAGAAGAGAAGGCATATCCATTTGAAGATACAAAGAAACTGCATTTTAGAAACTGGGTCTGCCTCTGTCCATTACAAGGATCAAGGGCTCTTAGTAGGAAGAATTCAATGAGTCCCTCAGGAAGCTTCTACACTGTCAGGGCTGGAGTTAAATTTAGACAATGGAAGAGGCAAAGCATGTAAATTTATCTTAGGTAGATTTACCTTGAGGGAAAAAATTCTCAGAAAAATCAAGATGATGCAGAGTCTGCTTCCTTCAGTGGAGGCTGCCCCTGTTGAACAGCTCATTTCCATATCCTCAAGTCATACAAATTTAGGGATACCCTTGTTGACTATAAAGCAAAATCCATATTGTGGCAATACTTTTGTTAGACCAACCCCAAAGCCCCCAAATAATTTGAACTAGCTTTTGAACCTCTACTCAGGCAAAGATGGTAAAAACAGCATGAAAACAAAGGAAAGTGATGGTTCAGAAATGTTGCTTAGTCCAAAATACTGATTGAATCATATTATTTGGATATCACCAATTAATTTCTGCACTCAGTTAAAGGTACTGATTTTGACCTCTAAACCCTTACACAGTTCTGGGATCTGAGTTCTTAGAGCTTTCCACATGAACTGTCCCAGGCACTAAGAACTATCTTTAACCCAGGTTATTTGAAGGACCATATCTCCCTTTATGACCCCACTAGAGTTCTACAATTGTTTGGAGAAGCTTTCTCTCTGTCTCACCATCTTCTCAGGCTTGTTTGGTGAGGACAAGGTAGATGGCCTTCTCAGTGGCTGCTCCCAGAACTTCCTCCCTAGAAAGGCCAGGATGGCCCTATTCTTGCTTTCCTTCCATTAGCAGATCAAAACATTTTTATACCATCAGGCTTTTACAAACCGACTAGTGTTGGGCTTTTAATGCTGTGCAGTGCTGTTTTTAAGGTTTGTATATAGACTTTTAATGAATTTTAATATATTGAATGTTAATATTTTAACTTTACAAATTGTTTAATTGTTTTTAAATCTTATATTTATCCTTTTATTAATGCTTTTGTATTGTTTCTAATTTCTACTGTTTTAATTATGTTGTTAGCTACCTTGAGTTCCATTACTGGGAGAAAGGCAGGAAAATATAAATGAGTGAGTGAGTGAGCGAATTAATGAACGAATGAATAGGATTTCAAGCCCAGACACTGATCATGGAGACATATGTGCTCTGTTTAAATTCTGTGTCCATAGGCTTATTGTATCCACACTCTCTTTAATGGCTTCTGGAAACACCAATGATACTTTCGAACACTAGGTGGCAACCTATACAATAGCAAGAACTGTTTCTAAAGATTCCTAATGGTTGTCAAGTTCTTTCCTGACTGTGGCCATTTCCGCACTAGCCTGTTATAGCGCGATGATTCCACTTTCAACCTCCTCTGGAATCCTGGGGTTTGCAGTTTCGGGAGGGGCTGGCTGGCCCCTCCCGAAACTGCAAACCCCAGGATTCCAGAGGAGGTTGAAAGTGGAATCATCGCACTATAACAGGCTAGTGCGGAAATGTGTGTTCCATTTTAAAGGACTGATATTGATGTGGTTACTATGAGACTCATTTCTCTGTGTTACATAACTTCTCCAAGATAGTTAAATACATGTGATAGCATCATATCTGTGCTGTCAGATTAGGGGTGCACAAAGAGTTTCATTTTAGTACCTCTGTACTGTTCCACATACCCTAACTTCATACCCAGTCACGTAGGGACAGGGGGCGGGGGAGTGGTTTGCCTTGGGTAGCAACGTTATTGGGGCATCACAGTCTGTAGCCGTGCCCCTGTGTGCCCTGGCCATGCCCCCGCATGCCCTGATCATGCCCCCATGCACCGCAGCCATGCCGCCATGCACAGTGGCCACACCCCTTGTGCCGTAGCCCCACTCCCCACATTCCAAGCTCCGCCACTGTTCATACCCATCAACATTTCACCGATGAAAATCAGGTCACTTGTGGCCAAGCAACTTTAGGGTGTAGTCAAGATGGGAAAAGTTATTAATGAGGAAGAACAGTAAGCTCAGGGAGGCTGCAGCAGTTTGCTTTTGCTTGAGCCTACAGAGAAAGGGAAGATTCTACCCTACCTCTCCTCTCTCGCCTTGAGAGCAAACTATTTATTTGCTGGCATATAAAACTCCCTTTTTTTCTTCGAAAAATACTGTTTGAAAATGGGGTGTGTCTTATACACTGGTGCATCTTATACACCAGCAAATAGTATTTGCTGGCATATAAATAGGGTGCATCTTATATGCTGGTGCGTCTTACATGCCAGCAAATATGGTACTTTTGCACTTTGAGCTCACTTTGTAGTATATGAAATAAGCTGACGACAAAGGGGTAAAGTGGGAGGAAGAGAGAGGAACTGGGATATTTAGAAGAACATCTGAAAAGGGGGAACAACAGAGGATTAATCATAGAATCATAGAAATGTAGAGTTGGAAGAGACCACAGGGGCCATCCAGTCCAACCCCCTGTCATGCAGGAACACCCTCAAAGCACTCCCAACAGATGACCATCCAGCTTCTGCTTAAAAACCTCCAATGAAGGAGACTCCACTACACTCCAAGGCAGCACATTCCACTGCCGGACAGTCCTGACTGTCAGGAAGTTCTTCCTGAGGTTCAGGTGGAATCTCCTTTCCTGCAGCTTGAATCTCCTTTCCTGCAGCTTGAATCTATTGCTCCCGGAGCAGCAGAAAACAAGCCCACTCCCTCCTCTACATAACATCCCTTTAAATATTTAAACATGGCTATCATGTCCCCTCTTAACCTTCTCTTTTGCAGACTAAACATACCCAGCTCTCTAAGTCTATCCTCATAGGACATGGCTTCCAGGCCCCTCACCATTTTGGTCACCCTCCTCTGGACTTGCTCAAGCTTGACCATGTCCTTCTTGAATTGGGGTGCCCAGAACTGGACACAGTATTCAAGATGAGGTCTAACCAAAGCAGAGTAGAGTGGTACCAGTACCTCCCTCAATCTAGACACCATACTCCTATTGATGCAACTGAGAATTGCATTGGCTTTCTTGGCTGCTGCATCACACTGCTGACTTATGTTCAGCTTGTGGTCTATTAATAATTAATTAATTAACTAATTAGGACTGTCCCAGCCAAATAGGGACAGCCGGAGGGTATGTTAGCGCAGGCCATTCCTCACTGCACTATTATAGTGCTATTATGCCACTTTCAACATCCTATGGAATCCTGGGGTTTGCACCTTGGGGAGGGGCATTTAGAATTCTCAGCCAAAGAGCTCTTTCGCCTCAGTAAACTAGAAACCCCAGAATTCCACAGGATGTTGAAAGTGAAATAATAGCACTATAGCAGTGTAGCGCAGAAATGGTCTCAGAGTATTCCTGGTCAGAGCTGGTCCTTTCATTAGGCAACTGCCAAAGTCAGCAGATTCCAAATGTTAGTTATTTAAATGATTATTTTAATTTTACTGCCAGGGAGATAAATTTGTCTGGCTATTGGTACTCTTAGCTTTGATTAAGGGAAAGAGCCGGCATTTGCTGCAGCAGTTCAAGCAGCAAGAGACACCAGGCTGCCCTTGCTCCCTCCCCACAGTGCTTCCATACATTTTATTAGAACCACGGTTGGGTGAAATAGGCTGAACCAAATCATCTCAGAATAAATCATGTTGAACTAAACGGGAACTGCTTTTGAGTAGCCATTTTTTTTATTGTACCATTAGCCAGCAATGTAATCAGTTGAACTTACTCCTGAGTAGACATGTATTGGATGGCACTGCATGCCAACCTCAGATGTAAAAGTTTTTGTTGGTTATGTTTCATAATCAACATTGTTTTCTGCTGCTCCAGAGACTAGGACATGGAGCAATGGATTCAAACTACAGGAAAAGAAATTTCACCTAAACATCAGGAAGAACTTCCTGATGGTCATTGCTGTTTGGCAGTGGAACATGCTGCCTTGGAGTGTCTCCTTCTTTGAAGGTTTTAAACAGATGGCCATTTGCTGAGGATGCTTTGAGTGTGTGTTTCTGCATGGCAGGGGGTTGGACTTGATGGCCATTGTGGACTCTTCCAACTCTATGATTCTATGATTCTATAAACCTGATGGTTTCAGGTTAATTTTCCATTTTTGCCATTAGCATTCTATCCCCAAAGCTGTTAAATATATATAATAATATCATTATTGGTGTTGTAGGTGAACTGTGACCCTCACGATTCCCAAGTCCTCAAAGTTGGCTCAAGATGAGGGGAACGCAAAAACATTTGGAGGGCTAGAGTTTCCTTCTATGCAGGGGACACAATATGAGGCAGTGATGTCTCTGCTTCATGGAAAACAAGCTTATCACCACAAGGAGTGGAAGAAATGTCTCACTGTCCCCATAGCAATGTTTAAATGTTTCACTTCTTTCCTCTTCTTTACTGTTATGCATTTGTTTAAAGTAAAATGTAAATCCAAACAGAGCTGGGAAAGTTACAAATTTTTTTAAATGTGCCTTTTGATCATTAGAGTGTTTAAGTAGCAAACCTTTGTTGTTTCTCATTACAGTGTTTAAAAAACAACATATGCTGTTCGTTCTGCTGCTTGTTTGTTACCTTACATATGTTATCTAATGGAGCACACCAAAGAATTTCAGAAGAAAATCAGCCTGTGCTTTATAGATTACAGCAAAGCCTTTGACTGTGCAGATCATGAAAAACTATTGATTGTTCCAACAGAAATGGAAGTGCCAAAACAGTTGATTGACCTGATATATAACCTACGCTCAGGACAAGAGCCACTGTCAGAACAGAATGTGGAGAAACCAATTGGCAAGAGAGTCAGACAAGCTGCCATTTTATCACCTTATTAATTCAATATCTGCACAGACAATATCATATGGAAAGTGGGATTAAATTTGAAGGGAGGAGGTGTAAAAACTGGGGGAAGGAACTTCAATAATTTAAAATATATAGATTACTAGCAGAAGATAGCAAAGACTTGGAATTACTACTGATATGAATCGAGGAAAAAGGCGCAAAAGCAAGGTTACAGCTGAATATTAAGAAAACAAAAATAATGACTACAGAAGATTTACATAATGAAGCTGGTGACCAAAGACTTTGGGATAGTTAAAGTCATCAGTCAAAATGGAAACAGTAATCAAGAAATCAGAAGAAGACTAAGGGTCTTTCCACACAACATTGTTAGAGTGCTATCATTCCACTTTCAATAGCCTATGGAATCCTGGGGTTTGTAGTTTAGGGAGGGGCATTTAGAATTCTCAGCCAGAGAGCTCTTTGGCCTCAGTAAACTACAAATTCCAGAATCCCACAGGATGTTGAAAGCAGAATAATAGCACTATAACAATGTCATGCAGAAGGCCCTAAGACTCGGAAGAGCAGCTGTGAAGGAACTAGATAACATATATAATTGAATACTAAAGCCAGGATAATCATCAACCCCATAGTATCTCTAATTTCTATGTATGGATGTGAAATCTGGACAGTGAAGAAAGCTGACGAGGAAAAAAATTAACTCTTGAAATGTAGTGCTAGAGGAGAGTTCGATGGATACCATGGATTCTCAAAAAGACAAATAAATGGTCCTGGCAGCAAATTAAGACTGAAATCTCACAGGAAGCCAACATGACTAAACTAAACTAAATTACTATATTTGGGACATATCATTAGAAAACATGACTGTGATGGAGTCCTGGGGGTGTGGCTATTGTGAGTGCTAGAGGTTCTAGGCAACAGGTTCTAGGCAACCAGAATAGCCCATTAGGAGAGAAACTCATCCCATTAGTGTGAGAGAGGGGCTGGAGACTTGAGAGGAGAACATATAAAAAGGCAAGCACTAAGAGAGAGCTCTGGAATAAAGTCCTGCAGTCAGTCAGGGAGGTTGTCTGTATGGGAAAGGGGTTTAATTTTCATCGAAGCCAAGAGAGAGAGGTAGAAAAGTAACTAAACCATTATCGAATCTGGTTATAAAGTGTGACCTAGATTTAGACGTTGAGCCGTTGGTGAGAAGGTAGCCAAAGGGCTTTTATGTTACCTGTGCTTATATGAAAGTTTGAAGATATAAGGAAACTGACTAAAAGTACTCTGATGAACTGTATTAGTGTCGACCTACATCTGAACTCCAATACTCTATTCTGTATGTTATTTTAATAAATATCACAATTTATTTTTATAAATACTGACTTGGTTGAGTAACATACAGTATTTAAGGACATATAAGCACGCTGCCATAGAACTATAAAGAGGTTCCAAATAAGCATTTAAAGGTCTTACCCTTTACACAAAGGTGGTGCTGTAAGGTGGGGAAGGCAAAGTTGTTTGTAGAGTGACAAGGTGCCTTAGATTGCTTAGCTAGCTACCATACCAATCTGAGAGAGAAACAACTAAGCACAATAACTTACTGGAAAAAACAATAATGTTTGATAAATTGAAGGCAACAGGAAAAGAGGAAGACCACATTACAGGTGGGTAGAACCAAGCAAACAAACCACAATCCTGAGTTTGAAAGACTTGAGCAGGGTTGTTAAGAACAGAGTATCTTGGAGATCTCTCATTCAGAGGGTCCTCATATGTTGAAGCTAATGAGGATATATGCATTAAAAAGCTCCTAAGCATACTACAGGGAGGTAAGTTCCATATGAATGATTTTCCCCTGCTTTTGATTTTTAATACTGAGGTGCAAACTCATCATCTAGTTAGATTTTTCCCCATGCTCACCAATGCCCTTGAATGTCTGTACTTTACAAATAATTTTTGTTGTTCTATGGATGTAAGCATTTAATTTATTTTTATTAGCAGTGTGTCCCACCTGTCCTCCAGGGAGAGACATATGGTACCTTCCTCCCCTTTTCCTTGCCATGACAGTCTTGTAAGATAGGCTAGGCTGAAAGGCAGGGAGCCAAAGTTGGCCAGCAAGTACTGTGGCTGAATGAGAATCTTGTACTTGGGTCTCCAGAATCCTGACCACTGCATTGAACGTCCAGAATCTTGACCACTGCATTGAATCCTGACTACTACGAACCAGCCTGGACATTGACATCTGCTGGAGAGGCCCTTCTCTTTGTCCCACCACCCTCACAGGTGCATTAGGTGGGAACACGAGAGAGGGCCTTCTCAGTGGCTGCTCCCAGGCTCTGGAACTCCCTGCCCAAAGAGGTCAGACTGGCACTCTCCCTGCCTACCTTCAGGAAACAGCTAAAAACATTCCTCTTCCAGCAGGAATTTAATATGTAATCTGTATATAGAATGGTGCTGGTTATTTTAATTGCTATTTAATTGCTTTTTGTATGTTGTTTTTATATGTATTTTAACATTGTTTTAATCATTACTGATGTTTCATCTGTGCTTTAACTTTTGTATATTACAGTTTTTAATTATGCTCTTTTATGCTTGTAAGCTGCTTTCAGTCCCCTCAGGGAGAAAAGCGGGATAGAAATAAAGATGATGATGATGATGATAATCCTAATGCTAAAACCCAGTTGGCAGTTTCAACTTATTGAATCAATTGTTGTTGATGATGCTATTTTATTCATTTATATCCCATCATCTCCCCCATAATAGGACTCAAGGCAGCCTACAAACTATTCAGACAAATAAAGGTTTTAAAAACCACACAATAACATCAGTGAAAAAATATATAAAAATTATTTTAAAAAGAATAAAACATTCTAAAAAAATTAAAACAATTTAAAATTCATTCAAAAACAAAATACAAAAATCAACAGAACAGTCAATTCCTAAAAGCCTGACAGAAAAGGAAAATTTTCATCTCCTGGCAGAAGAAAAGCAAGTCAGGATTCATCCTCATCTCCCTAGGGAGGGGTTTTCAAAGTCTGGGAGCAGCCACTGAGTAGGCCTTCTCCCTCGTTCCCACCAAGCAAGCCTGAGAAAGTAATGGGACACAACGAGGGCCTCTCTCAATGATCTTAGAGCTCAACAAAGGGACAGACAATTGTTGAACAGTAGATCAACGCTTGCTAAATCCTATTTCTTCACTGTGTCTAATCTAATTAGGACTAGCAATGGGATTTAGGTCAGAGTCGGGCTGTTCAGTACAGTTACATTCAGATAACTAGAAGGGCTGCTTGCATTGGTTAATATCCTTCCCGTCAACCACTTCCTCTTTCTGTTTCACTGCTACGAGTCTAGAGCTTAGACTTTCACCATTTCCGCACCACACTGTTATAGTATTATTATTCCACTTTCAATATCCTATGGGATTCTGGGGTTTTGTAGTTTACTGAGGCCCAAGAGCTCTCGCTGAGAATTCTAAATGCCCATCCCTAAACTACAAACTCCAGGATTTCATAGGATAGCGCAGGTGTAATATTAACACTATAACAGTGTAGTGCTGAAATGGAATTTGTTAGGAATACCTGAGAACTCCATTTGGTCCATACTTTGAAATAAACCAATGTAATTTGCATGTCTAACACTACTATGCAGATCAGAACCAGATCTTGGAAAAGTTACTTTTTCTGCTACAGTTCTCAGATTCCCACAATCAAAACAAGAAACTTCCTACTTCGGACTCAATAAAACCCTACACTTTGGATTCTGTATTTCTATGGATTTTATGATACAATTCCCAGCTGAAAAGACTTGTACAAACAAGCACATAACAAGAGAAGAATTCCCTAGTATTGTAGGGAAAGCTCCCCACAAATGGCACTATCTTTCAGCGGTGGCGGGCTATGTGCTCCTGAAAGGCAAGAGATTACATTGATGTTAGCAGCTCTGCTTAAAGTCTTCCTAGAAGCCAAGATGACTAAGCTGAGATAGTTGTGGTTTGGACATATCCTGAGAAGACATTATTCACTAGAAAAGACAATAATGCTTGCTAAGAGAAGTTAGTGGAAAAAAGGAAGACTGCATTATAGATGGATAGACTCAGTCAAGGAAGACACAGCCCTGAATTTTCAAGACCTGAGTCGGGCAGTTGAGCCTTGGGGAGATATGGATGATGATGATGATGATGATGATAATAATAATAATAATAATAATAATAATAATAATAATAATAATAGATTAGAAGGTGACTTGGAAGTGTCTCATAAGTTAAAGCTGACTTGATGGCAGTTAACAACAACAAATGCTGCGAGGACCTAAATACCCTAAAGGCATCAGATTCCATCTGATCTTGGAAGCCAAGCAGAGTCAGCTCTGGTTAGTACTTGGATGGGAGACAGTCAATGAATACCAGGTGCTGTAGGCTGTATTCTGGAAGAAGGAACTGGCAAAACAGCATCTGAGTATTCCTTGTCTTAGAAAACCTTATGAAATTCATGGGGTTGCCATAAGGTGACAGGTGAGGGGGGAGTAGTGTCATGCCGTGCCTCCAGAACATGGACTCTGACTCAGAGTCTAAAACAAGGACATGCCAGAGGCTGAAGCAGAGGGCGTGCCAGGGCCTGCTGTACAGAGAGAGGTTACAGTGCCACAAACAGAACAGGGGGCGATCCCAGCTCCAGCAGAGAATCTTACCCCCTTCAGACACAGAGGATAACTTAACAGTACCTACCTTTGCTGAGTGCAGACAACCAAGAAAGAGCCTACGCTGAACCCAAAGAATATATAACTGGCAACAATTAATCTGGCAACAACTGTGCTAGGCTTCAGACCTGTATAGCTGATGCCGTTCCTCTCCAGGAGTTGTCAGAACTTATCTGACCTTCTACACCACTGGCAGTAATGTATTTAAGTCTGTTACTCCAAGTCTCAAGTCAAGTCTCAAGTCTCTACCTTCAAGTCTCAGGTTGAATCTCAAGTCCTTGCAAGATTCTTTCAAGTCAAGTCTCAAGTCTGTGAGCCAATTTTATACCCCAACCTCTATTCCAGAATTTCTGGAGAGAGTCAAATAAAGTCAGTTTTAACAATTTAAGTAGAATTGGCTCTCCACTTTTGTGATTTTGCCATCTGCAGCTTCAGAAGTGGGGAATAGGATCTTTCTTACTTCCCATTTGTAAAGCTTGCCTTCTCATTTTAGGAAAAGTTTTAGAAAGCTCCTCCTATATGAAGCAGGAACAGGCTGCTGAGCAGACCTCAACCCCACCTCAAGCCCATTTGCTGTTCCCTCTAAGGCCCTTTTCGCATGGGCCTTTTCTAGCGCGACAGCCCCGTGAGCCTCGCGGGAGTGGGAGCGTCGCTCCACACGACGCACTCCCACTTCCGCCGGGCTCACGGGGCTGAAGCGGCGCGAGCGCGGGTTTTTTGATTTTCGCTTTCAAGCGAAAATCAACCGCGCTCGCGCAACGCTCCCGGCGCCCGCGCACACTTACCTTTCGTGCGGAGCGTCCGGGAGCCGTCCGGGTCGCGCTTCCTTCCCTCCGCCCCTGCGGAAGGAAGGGACGGGGCGGGGCGCTCGCGCGACACGTCCAGCTTCGTGCGCGCACGCGGGGGGGCGGAAGGGAGGAGCGCCTTTCTCTCTCTCGCGCGCGGGGGGGATGGAGGGGACAGGCTTCTTTCTCACGCACGTGGGGGGGAATGGACGGATGCGCGAGCCGCCGCCACCTCCAGGAGGCTGCCGCTTCGCCGCTCCTTCCTTTGCCTGCGGAAGGAAGGAGGGGGAAGCGGCAGCCTCCTGGAGAAGGCTTGTTGCGCGAGCCGCCCTCCCCGCTCACGCGAGAAGACTAATGCGAAAAGGGCCTAAGAAATGCGTCCACACTTTGGGATTGAGACAGATTGTCATATGACCAGTAAATTGTAAGGTTTCTGGAAAATGTGTTATGTTACTGAACCAAGGGCAGCAAGTCAGTCACTAAAAATATGCAAGTCTCAAATCGAGTTGAGTCAATGTGTAATTTTTAAAAAGTCAAGTCCGAGTCAAGTCATTGAGGTGACTTAAGTCTGACTTGAGTCTGAGTCAATTGACTCGAGGCTACATCACTGCCCACCGGATACCTTGCTGAATACTCCAACTGACCTTGGACACTCTCTTGCCTTGGAACCCTGTTGGACTTTACTTATGACCCTGTGCTTACTGCCTGGGAGTAAGTAACAAGCTGGGAGCTATTCTGTTCATTTTTTTAATTATCAGCTGTACCAGGACTGAGATAGGACAACAGGCAACTTGAAGGCACACACAGACACAAATCCTACGTGAGGCTAGTATTTGTAGTTTAATGAACCAATTTTTAATTGAGGTATTTCCTTTCTTTCCCAATACTTAGCATAAAGTAGCTGTACTGCTAATATTATATACAGCAGTAAAAATTTTTTGTTGCTTTGTAGTTCATTTTTTTAAAAAAACAAGTTAATAAATAAAGTTGAGGATCTAGAGCTTTCCAAACTTTTCATGTTGATGATACACTTTTTACATATGCATCATTTTGCGACACAGTAATTCAGTTTTACTACCAAACCAGAGGTTAAACTAACCCCTTATAAGAGATACAGACACATACATAAACTGTAATAACAAAATGTATGGGGACGTAACGTATCTCATGAAAACCTTTCATGTATTTTTTAGAATATATGATTTATAAATAATATAAGATAAGATTATAAATAATACAAGATTTCCAAGATTGTAGGCAACACACCTACACACTTAAGGTGACACACTAATGTGCCGCGGCACACTGTTTGGAAAGCCCTGATCTAGAGGAATTTTAAGTATCTTGCTGACATTAAAAGTCATTTATTACCCAATCTGCTTTGCCTCAGAACAACTCCACCAACAATGTATGATATCCATTCTTCCTTTCCCACAATGTATCATTGAGTCAAGTTGACAGAATTTTCTATTAACTTCAAAGTTGCAGCTGTATAAGTATTTAATTATTTGAAATATGTTCACATATTTCAACTGATATTTCCTTGTCCTACAAGTGAGTTGGTTCTGTCCTTAATGAACTGAAGGATGCCAAGTTGTGAACAGTGCCTCTACCTGATTATTTATTTCAGGTAAAAGGAAAGAAAACAACAAATTGTAGAAACAACAAGTTAAGGAGGTCCACTTCCACCAGCCTGGTTCCACAAGTTTGAGAAACCGTTAAAAAACTGTTGAGAAGTTGTTATCTCTTTTATGAACCTGCTAGAGCACTTAGGTCCACAGGGGAAGGCTTTCTCTTGGTCCTGCCACTGTCCCAGGCTTACCTGGTGAGGACATAGGAGAGAGCCTTCTCAGCAGCTGCTCCTACCCTGTGGAACTCTCTTCTATAGGAGGCTAGGTTGTCCCCTCCCTGCTTTTCTTTCATAGGCAGGCAAAGACATTTCTTTATAAGCAGGCATGTAATGGGTGAGCTAGAGACCTTTTTATTATTTATTAGTTGTTTTTAAATTTTATATACCTAATATATAAAAGTCAAAGTTAGACAAACTTTGACTTTTGTCCGTGTCAGGTAGAGAAGACATTATATGATTGGCTCTGCCAGGTGAGAAGACCTCATCTGATTGGCTGCCTGAGAAGAATCTATGGAACCTGGGGTTTGCAGTTTAAGGAGACGCCTTTAGAATTCTCAGCCAGAGAGTTCTTGGGCCTGGCCAGTTGCTATGGAAATGAGGCCTAGCAGCAAGGAGGAGGACAGTGTATTCCCACAGGAATCCAACCTCTCTATGTTAATAACTCTGAATACAGATTGGATTGGGGAATATGGGGAAAAGTTACAGGTACTGGACAAGACAGTTTGGGGAATTAGAGACACAGGATCTCAAATGTGTGTATTTCAGCCATATCTAATTCCTAAGGAAAGGTAATTCCTAAGATATTTCTAACAAGTATTACTTATGAGAAAGTAAAGTCCTGGCTGGGTATATACACTAGTCTTTTAATGTTTTAATTGTTTATGCTTTTAATGTTTTTTAACTTTTTGGAAATCACCTTTGGTCCTATCTTGGGAGAAAAGGCAACATAGAAATTCAATATATAAAATAATAAATAAATAAGTTTCAATCCAAGCCACTATGACCTATTTTTACGTAATCTGATCCTTTATTTTTTCCAATACACATTACCTATCAAGGCTGCAGTCCTTTGATGTAGGCACAAAGGTGTCTCAGGACTTCTTCTGTTTTTTTTTTCTATCAAGAAAAAGCCTATTGTCCATTTCTTTGTACAAGGCAAGAGAAAGAGATCCACACTCTCACCCCACCTTGTTATTGTGCAGAAATCTCCACTGCTTTTTGCCACTCTGCCCTCTGTGCTCCAACTACATTCAGAGCTTATAAAAAAGGATGTTCTGGAGGCAAATCAGGAAATACCGGTACTTGGGTTTCACCACATCAAAAACTATCTATTTTTTCCTATGTGCCCTCAAATGGAAAAAGCATACCAACCCTGAATCCTTAGATGGAATAAATATACCATCCCTGAATCTTGCTCTCCCAGCAATTTCAACAACAGGGAGAATTTGTAAAGAAAAATACTGGAACAAAGCAACACAGTGCTGCATTCAATGTAATACTGCATTCAGTAGGTTTATTGTGAAGGAAAATGTTGTAAGGAATAAGCAGCTTTTCAGCAGAACTAAAAACAATTGAGACTTCCCTAACTGTCATAGTTCGTCCTTGTGTGTTTCAATTATATGTTTAAAATGTGTTTTGGAGTTTTTCACTATTAATTCCCAAAGGTTAACAAAGTATTCTCAGTCTAAACTCAATACTGAATAGATTGGCAAATGGCACATCAGTTTAGATCTTCATCATAAAAATGATAATCAGCTTTGAAGAGACTGGACCTTCTTTGTACCTTGCCAGGATTAGATGTACAATAAATTTCCATTATGATTGATGTATTTCTGTTCTTCATGAGTGTTCAATAGTATGGGAAGCATTTATTAGACTAAGTCCCTTTTCACACGCGGGGAGCCAAAACGGGGCGGCACACACAGGGGCGGAGATTACCTGCGTGCGGTTTTCTCCACCCCTGCTCCGTCCCTGCAGGGAGCGCGGCTCCGCCGCTCCACACACCGCCGAATTTCGGCGGCGTTTGGCGGCGTTCGGCGGTGCCCAAAATGGTGGCTGGCGGCTTCCGGCGGCGCTCCGCCAATCAGGGCAGCGCACCAGCCGGAAGCCCGCCCCCGAGCAGATCTGCAGAGACGCACTAATGTGTCTCTGCAGAGTCACATGGGGAGCAGCTGCGGATTAGTGCGGGCGAGTTTCATAAAAACCACCTGGGAAGGTGGTTTTTAAAAAACTCGCCGCGCTACCCTTGCAGCGGCACTCGAGCGGCACTAGAGCGGTTGGAGGTGTGGAGCCTCACCTCTTCCAACCGCACTAGATCACCCGGCGGTGTGAACGACCTCCGTCTCCCATCGTCTGGAGGCGGAGTTTTACCCCCGTGTGGAAATGGCCTAATAGAATTTAATAGGGCGTATTTGCATTCTTTCTGTGCTGTGAAATACAGGCCTATGCCCTGATCCAGCAAACTTTTTGGGTCATGAGAAGGTTGATGTATCCATAGAACTCTTTCAGAAAATGAGATCCAAGCACACACACCCTTGTCTGTTGACTGTTTCGCACAAGTGCATTTGTGAACCATAGTTTTTACTGCATGGGTTCAGTGATACAAAAGGCAGCATACAAACCACTGAAAGATTTCATATGATTAGAGATTTTTGAGTTCTAGTGCATGTATAATTCTGAATGATGGATAAATTAAATGTTTTTCAAGAGTACGCATGAATCAACCCTGTACTAAGTGATTTCTACATCAGCCTGTCTGTGTCTGTGTCTTGGGCCATTTCTGCACTAGATAGTTATAGCGCTATTATTCCACTTTCAACATCCTATGGAATCCTGGGGTTTGCAGTTTAGGGAGGGGCCTCTAAGGCCCCTCCCTAAACTGCAAACCCCAGGATTCCATAGGATGTTGAAAGTGGAATAATAGCGCTATAACTGTCTAGTGCGGATGTGGCCTTAGTAACATCTTCAGAGGATAAAAGCTAAGGGGTAGGCTTTCTCTTCACTCCGCCATCACCAGAAGTACCTTTGGTGAGGACAAAAGAGAGAGCCTCTTGGGGGTTGCTCCCAAGTTGTGGAATTTCCCGTCATGAGAGGCTCAGTTGGTCTGCTCTCTGTCCATTAGCAGGTCAAGGCCTTTTTATTTAGGCAGAACTTTGGCTCTTAACTTCTTGTGGCAGAAGGCTCTTTTAATAGGGTGTGTTATGCTTTTATTTTTTCACTATGTTATAATATGGTTGAAATTGTTGTAGTTTAGCAGTTTAAACATAATTGTTCTTTTAATGATTTTTAAACTTTTGATACAAATAGGTGTTAGCTGTACTTTGTTTCAACTGGATGTGAGCTTCCATGGTTCTGTATCAGGTGAAAAAGGATGGTACAGCAAGCCTCCACTTTTTGACACCCTGTTTTTTGATGACACAATTTTGCTGCTTCCAAATTAAGGAGAAGTTTCATTATCTCAGTGGGGGTTCCACTCTTCTATCAGATCTTCTTGCCTATGCAGTTCCTCACTTGGAACTGCTTGAAAGCATGCGCTGCTTGCAAAGTGAACTGAGGAGGAGAAAAAGTTGCTAAGCCAGCTGAATGATTTTGCAAGCAGTATGTGTGCAGTCCGTCCCAAGTGACCCTCTGTAAGTCCTTCATGCTCCCTACAGTACAGGACATGGGCCTCACTTTTCAACCAATTCGGTTTTCTGGCAGTGCTCTAGTCCCTAACCTGCCAGATAAGTGGCTGAAGCCTATACATAAGAAATAGGTAGGTAGATAGTGAGAAAATGAATAAGCAAAAGAAGGATAAGGAAGTGGGGATAACATTGGAGAGTACCCACTGAGAAACTCTTGTCCAATTGCTTCCCCAAAACTCAGATGCATTATCGTGCAGAGGCTATCCTTCCAGATCCTAAACTATCTGAATTGAGGTAAACATTCTCTATTGCAGTGCCTAACCTCAGGAGCTCCTAGGGAGTCTGCTTTAACATCTTTTTTGACACAAGCAAAGCCCTTTTTTATTTTTGTGGACTTTTACCATTTGAAGGGATTATTATATCAATTTGTATAGCTATTTTTATATCTTTGTTGAGTTTTTTAAAGTTATTTTGTTAGTGTTTTGTTTGAATGTTTAATCCTACTTTCATTAACTTGTGAAAACTGCTCTGATAATTATATACTGAACAGTGATATGATAATCAGAGAGAAACAGAGACAGAAGGGGTTAAAAAGAAAGTGAAGAAGAATGGATGAAATACTTATCTTGTTGATGACATGACTTTTATGCATATACAGTATCCATAACTGACAGACAGAGAAAGAGGTGTTTTGCCAAAGGTATACTATTGCAGCTTCATCCCACTAAAACATCAATTTATATTGCCTGGAACAAAGGAGGTGGCACCTTTTCCTAATTTATCAGTCTTCATTTGAAAGAACATATTTTTTGAATACCTGCATTTGGCTCTGAGTAACTGTTTTTCTGATTTATGAAGGCAGTAAAAAGTATATAAGATATACAGATGATGCACAGTGCCATTGCTGAGAGATGCCATCCGTAACCAAAAGTGCTGAACAATGAGATGCTGACTCCAAGGTTAATTTTGTATACATAATTCGAACTGCCCTTCATCTTTGCAGATATGGGAATGCTATACAAGAATACTTCAAAAAAAAAAATCATCAAACAACAACAACATTATAATAAAATCTAGTGAAGCCAGCAAATATAGTAAGATTACAATGACCAGACACCTTTACTAAGGGTCATCCCTTGCCCAGTGGCAGCTGGTAGTGAAATTTTGGATAACTTTTCAGGAGCTATCCAAGATGCTGAATATATTTGAAGGATAGGCTTTAACACTTTGGGTAACTCCTTTACAGCTTGAATTAAAACCAGAACAGTATTCCCCAGCCCCACTGTCATAGCAACTACTAGCTGTCTCCACTTCTAGCACAAAAGTTATATTACCGGCATCACGGGATATTTTTCTGTCTTGGCAACAAAACTCTCCCTTGTTTGCTCATCTCACTAACACTCAGAGCATTTCAGAGCTCTTTTACTGTGGGGATATGCTATCAAAGAGTTCCAATAATTTAAAAAAAACAATCAATACATTTGTTGAAATTGTTTTTGGTTCCACTTAGATTATTCTTTTTCCCTAAAGAAATCAAACTGAAAAATGGCAAATGGTTGAATTTTGAGGACACTGTTTACTTTCGTGCAAGTGTCAGTGTGCAAGAAGAACTGATTGCAGTATGGGTCTATACTTGTGTTTATTCCACTATCAACAGTTCTCAGTCATGATGGAGACTATTGCCTTCAGTATCAGAAGCTGTGTGGGTTTTTTTAAATATACCAATTGCTAGAGAATATGACCAAGGTGCTATATCACACTGTGAGAGGGTAAGATTCCACCAATGTACTCTGGATGGCTTTCTTCTTCCTTTCCCAGTAAAACAAAACTTTTCAGCACCAGTGCGATAGATGACAGCTCAGAGGTCGATGAGCAATTGATTGTGCCAGAAACAGAGTCAGTGATAGATCAAATTATCTTACCAACACCCCCATCAGCTGAAAGATAAGCTGAGACAGAGTTGTTGCAGCCAGTGCCAGAGGGAGAAGGGACCAGCAATGATTTAGAGGAATTAGATTCACCCTTGCCCCCAGCTCCCAATCCTAGAGAAGACAAAAAAGAGCAGCTCAGAGGGAAGCCATTTTGGTGAGATTGAGCAAACAGAACAATGAGTAACACCTATTTTCATTGGCTATATAAGTCTATTGGTGTGGCTTGCTGTTTGCTTGTAGCAAATAGTTACTCAAGCACCCACAACCCTTGTGTTCCGATTCTCTTGACCCCTTTTTGGATGGACCTTTGGCATTCTGGACTTTTTGGATTTGACCTTGACTTCGGCTCGGCTCAGTGTTTCTACTTGATTGTTAGCATTGGATCCTCCCCGCTGACTCCACCTCTTGGGCGAGTACTATCACCTTCCTTCCCTTGCTGGCAGAGAGGCACAGGCTGGGAGTTGAACTGTGACAACCAGGCTGCCTCCCTGTGACCAAGCAGTGGCCAGCAGAGTGGTGGAGGTGAGGCACAGGGGCAGCATTTGGCTGCCTTTCCATAAACAAGTGAAAAGAAGAATTATCATCCTCCCACTTCTCCCATGAGTAAGCTAGATGTTGTTGCTGTTTCCAACTTATGGTTACCCTAAGGTGGAAACCATCATAGGGTTTTCTGGGTCTGAGAGTGTGAGATACACCCAAGGTCACCCAGAGGGTTTCCATGGTCGAGTTTGGAATCAGACTCCGGTCTCCAGGGTTGTAGTTCAGCACTCAAACTATTGCTCTAGATGTACTCTCATGTAAATTAGAGATCTATGAGGATAACATCTGTTCTTTGCTCACTATTGCCTGAGCAAGTCCTCCCCTAGGTACTACTTGTGGTGGGAATGTACTCTAGAACTGGGTGGGTTCATTATACAAGCAGGTACTTGTGCCATGATGGGAAAAGCATATACTCTGCCATAAGAGAAAGTTATGCCAGTATATGTCACCAATCAAATTCCATCCTATGAGTGGGAGGAAACTGTTGTGCATATGTGGGTTTCCCACGGACAACTGAATGCCTGCTGTGTAACCACAATGCTGGACAAGATGGCCCTTTGGCCCAAGAACCAATAGGATTGCTAGTGGAGTGTAAATGTCCACCAATGTATTTGTACTGGTGCTCCGGGATTAGAGCTGCTTCTTCTTCCTCACCAAGTATATAAGGGAAGCTGGAGACTCCCAGATGCAGGTGTGCCTGCTGGCTACTGATTGGCTCCAGAGATATGCTTGGGTACCACCTCATTGCCTTAGGGAAGAAGCAGCCATTCCTGGACAAAGTTGTTTCTTTTCCCCCCACAGCCAGACAGTGCCCAGATGTAACCCCACTGCCAATCAGTGGTGGTTGCAAGCTTCACCCAGGAGCTTCCACTTATCCTTGCACATCTGGGAGCAAAGACATTGTTTTAGGAGGTATCATTTTTTACAATGCTTTCACCATTTGCATTTGCACATTGTTTTTCAAAGTACCTATGCTGAAGTGACTGAGGGCTAAGCCAACAGAAATCGCCAACAGGATTCCAACAGGTCTGATCTAGCATTGGTTTTGTACTCACACACTTTTCATTTTGATTGCACAGCCTTAATTTACTTATATAGAACCTCATGAACGTGCTTAAATTTGGATCCACCCCATAATAAATTAATAAGTAAAATTAATAAATTGAAAGCATTTTATGTTGCTGCTTTGAATGTGTTTGGTATTGCTAAAAACATATTACTGAACAGAAGAATTTCCTTGAAGAATTTCCTTATCTTTTTTTATTCCTTGGGTTATCCAACAAGGGGAAATACACACACCTCAATGACAGAACACATGTTTTGCAAGGGTCCAGGTCCAGTCCTTGTTATCTCTAAGCAGGTCTGTAAAGGACTTCTGTCTGAACTTCTGAAGAGTTACTGCCACTCAATATAGACAATACTGAGCTAGAAGCTGAATGGACTGATTCACCAAAAGGCAGCTTCTATAATCCTTTAAACAACAGGTGCCATGGAAATTCAGACAAACAAACATTTTGAGTCTGGACAACGTCAGACTCTGAATCTGGAAGCCACTTAAAATCACTCTCCAAGATTTTTACTTGCAACTTCTCCTGTGCAGTGATTATCTGTCGACTTTTCATGAGGATTTATAAGAAGCTGTGTTTAAAATGAGATACATCTGCCATTAGCGTTAGAAGTATTGATATATCACTCTGATGAATTTAGAATAGTGGAATGAATGACTGGCAAATGGAAGAATCCATTGCATTCACTGGCATGTAGCCAGATGTTACTCAATCTGTGATGTAAATAAGCACCTTAAATAATGCTAGGAACCACTCAGATATGGAATTAATACATGGGGATGATACAAGAGCACGTAATAGTATATTTAAATTTAGACCACTTATTAAATAAAGAAGTTTGGGATTAATTAGTGATGAAATGTGGTGAAAAGAAAACTGATTTTTCTTTCTTCTCCCAGGGGTGGACCATATCTTATTAAAATTTTGCATGTGCATAGTGTGATATTTGTTGTTCCACAATCACCTCCCACGCAATTTTCCAGTGTTGCTCCCATTTGAATTATGCACCATCTCTTGGCAACCAGATCACTGCTGTAGTATTTTTTTTAAAGAGGAAAAAGAAAATAAACCAGAAATCCATGTAAGAGAGAGATAAGACAGAGAGGTGAGCACAATGTAAGTGTGTATGCATAAATTCTTAGAACTATCTCCCTTAACCTGAACAGCTGTTTGGTGTCCCTTTTCTATTCTCATTAGAACCCATATTTCAGCTTATAGGACAGTCCTTTGACCTCTTTGACACTCACATTAGTAGCTACAAACTGAGCTCAAGCTGCAAAAGTACTTTGCACTCAATTAATTCAGAGGAGGGGAGAGGAGAGGTGAAAGTCTGCTCTTCCCTGTAGACTAGGAAGAAGCAAACTGCTTCAGGCTCTCCTAGGTTATGAGTTCTTTTTCATTAATAACTTTTGTCATCTTGATCACACTCTGATGTTCCTTGGCCCAGCCATGTAGCTTGGAATACAGGTAAGGGGGCGGGGGGCATGGTCAAGTCATGCGAGGGCATGGCCACATCGTGCATGGGGCGTGGCCATATCATGTGGGGTGTGGCCAGGTTGCCATGGGGGCATGGCCACATCACTGCAGAGGTGTGGCCATGTTGCCATGGGGGCGTGACCATGTCACATGGGGCACCCCCAAAAAATTGCTGCCCAGGGTGCACCTCCTTCATTGCCCCCCCATCCATACGCCAGTGCCTTGACCACATGTATCTCACTTTCCATCTGTGAAATGTTGGAGGATATGATTTAGTAGGTCATTCACAGCCAAATTATACATACCTTTAAACTATGTTGTTTCACACTTGTATGCAGTTTCCCCCCGCTAATGTTGGCATCATGGAGGAGACCTCATTCTTTATCAGTCCTGGAGTGGGGTGGGGAAATGAGAATTAACTGTGTGTCTCTCCTCGATGGTCTTGATTTGAATAAAACTCATTAAGGCTGAAACTGGCATGACCACAAAAGATCCTGATTGCTTCAATGGGATCTTGTCTGACAATGCAAATAGGGGAGGGATATAACAGCAGTGAGGTAAGAAACTGGATCAAGACTCCCATGCTGGAAATTTCTGTCAAATAGTCTTGAATTCAAGGGCAAAACTACATGATCAAGGTACTGTAATGTGTAGTTTAGCCTTCCCTATGAATGCATGAAGTTGAAATGCTGGCAAAAGTTAAGTGTCAAACATATACCCCCCAGGTATATACATGCATGTATATGCATGTATATGCTTCTTACAGCCTACATGCAGAGGATCTTAAAATCCCATTGATTTAATATTCTGCCTTCTGCTCTACCTTCAGATTACCTCTCCGTTGTAGCATACACTTCTACTTATTGTTGTGTACCTTCAAGTCATTTTTTACTTATGGTGACTCTAGGCAAAATTATCATGGGGTTTTCTTGGCAGGATTTATTCCAGAGTGGTTTGCCTTTGCCTTCCTCTGAGGCTGAGAGAGTGTGACTTGCCCAAGGTCATCCAGTAAGTTTCCATGGGAAGCAGAGATTCAAACCCTGGTCTACTAGTGTCCTAGTTTAACACTCAAACCACTACACCACTTTGTATCGCTTTACTTACTTGAGGGCATATTATTTTTCTTATGCTAACCCTATATCTATTCAGAAAGCACTAATTATGGTATTAAATAGCATGCACCACCATACTAGGACTGCAGTCACCTTATAAATCCCCCAATATGATAGAAACCAGTACTGGTCAGCCTTGTTCTTCTACTGTATTTTTAGGATGAAATGTACTGTCATTGGGCAAACAGCAACCATTATTTTATTAACAGTGTGTTTGTATATTTTAAATCACTGTATATTTTTTAATCTAATTTTAGTAATGGTTTATTTTAGGTCAGATTATCAGTCACTTTATGTGCTTTCAAAAGAGAGCAAGCTAATCAGTCTATATGACTAATAAAGGAAAAGCATAAAATGAAATATGCACATTTCATTGTACAAAGCAAAGACGAGTCCCACAGGCCACTCTTCACGTTGCACAGAGGGAAAGACATTTTGTGCATATTTGTGATAACAACAAATGTTTTCTGCATATAAAAGCCGCAAGACTAGAATCTGCCTGACATTTCACAGCTCTAAGGGCCAATCACATGTGCATTACTCATGCATATAAGGAGGTGGTTTCACATACATATTATCTTACACACCACTTCTGAGCAGTAAGAAGTCTCTAGGTTTCCCATGTGTGCCAGGATTCGGTTTCCTTCATGTCAAAGACCTAGAAAGCAGTCACTGGGGATTTATCCTGTTTTTGTGCTCTAGGTTTTTAATATATATATATATGAGTGTGTGTGTGTGTGTGTGCACGCGCGCGCGCACTGTGTGCCTTCAAATCATTTCCAACTTATGGAGAGCCTAAGACAAACCTGTCACAGAGTTTTCTTGACACAATTTTTTTGCCTTTGCTTTTGCCTCAGGGCTGACAGAATATGACTTGCTGAGGGTCACCCAGTGGGTTTTGAACCTCGGTCTCTGGAGTCCAAGCCCAAAACTCAAACTCAAACCACTACACCAAACCAAAACTCAAACTACTGCACCATATCTGCAGAAGAGAAGGTTCAGAGGGGACAGGATATCCATGTTTAAATATTTGAAGGGATGCCATGTCGAGGAGGGAGAGGGCTTGTTTTCTGCTGCTCCAGAGACCAGGACAAGAAGCAATGGATACAAACTACAGGAAAAGAGATTCCACTTAAACCTCAGGAAGAACTTCTTGACAATCAGAGCTGTCCAGCAGTGGAATATGCTGCCTCAGAATGTAGTGGAGTCTCCTTCTTTGGATGTTTTTAAGCAGAGGCTGGATAGCCATCTGTTGGGAGTGCTTTGATGTGGGTTCCTGCATGGCAGGGGTTTGGACTGGGTGGCCCCTGTGGTGTCTTCCAACTCCATGATTCTATGATTCTAGGATTCTGTGCTGGCTGTTGTGTGTGTGCGTGTGTGTGCGTGCGCACATATGCAGCAAACTGGGCATAAAATAAGGGTTGACAACAGATATCTGGGTCCCATCAGATGTCTGTGGCATTCATGTCAGCTGTCTGTCTCCTTTCAGTCTCACTTCTATCATAGTCTGCTGGCTATATGCAGGCTCCACTCAACTCTTCTCTGTATTTAGTTGGGAGGAAGGAAGAAATGTTAAGCCACCTTGGCCCATGGCCTGTGCTTTCTTGGGCCAACCCAGTTCTCATCAAGACACACCTGTAGAATGCCACAAGCCATCTACTGTCTCATTTGGTTTTTGAGAGTTGTTGCCTTGAGAGACCATGTTGACACTGAAATTGATATCTTACTGATACCTTGCAGAATTCTTACATTATTAATTGGAAGGAAACCTGCAGAGTTATCTTGACTAATCTTTTATATATTTCTGGGCAAGGATACATTTTGAGTTATCTTGTGGCCAGTGGAGTCAGTGGAGGTGTGGGAGAAGAAACATTCAGTATTACTTCTTGACATATATGACTGAAGCCTTCTCCTGTGGGAAAGGATGCCCCACAGAAACTCTACTTTTGTGGTCCCAAAGCAACATAAATAGAATTTTGTGGCTCCCAAGCATTCCAACTCAATTTTTTTTAAAAGCTCAGTTTAAAAAAAACACACAACAAAATTCACTCCAAAACCAGTCAATACGTCCCCAAACAGTCCATAAAGGCAATGGTGTAGGTTGTTTACGTCTATAACGTCCAACCTTCCTAAAAATGCCCAAAGTGCCCCAATCTGGTAAAAAATCAGCAAAAATGGCAACCAGAAGTGATATGATGGCACTTTCAGTGCACTTGAATGCACTGGTGCACCTGTCAGAGAGGTCACAAGGGCAAAAATTGACCCTCAGCTACTCCCAATTATCCATTCCTACATTACATCCATAGATAACAGATTGCCCTTCATCCAATGTCATGTTGTCACTGCCAACCAACTTCCCCCTGCAGAACTTCCTGAGGACTTATTAGCACTTCAGAGCAGGTTTGGGGATACTGGGAACAGAAGTGGTGGAGAGGTGAGATTTCTCCCTTGCTAATTCCACTGATGGAAGCAGTTCCAGCAGCAGATGTCCCCACACTGGCTTTAGGCCATTTTTGGTAAGATCTAAGAAGAGTCTGCTGTACATCCACAGTGTGACATTTGTTACCTAAGAAAAATTACCTCATCAAAAAATTACCTCATGAGAAAATTGGTATCAGATGTTATAATATGCATCACTCAGTCTGAAGTCTCATAACATCTAGGAATTATATTCAGAAGTACAATTTCAAAAAGGAAGGGAAGGTACCAGATGCTGGAGCAAGAAATGAAATGCTGCAGAGAATGATGATAAAGGACACAGATAAATAAGATAGATGCAGAATTTGCAGCATGCTTCTTGTTAACCAAGAGAAAAGTTTCACAAAGAAAGTGTGGTACCCTGTTTACTGGGGGTCCCGGGAGGGACACCTATATGCACTCTCAATTACTTAAGTTTGAGGAAATTAGCTAGATCACAAGTTAGCAATGCGAGAGGCAGGGCAACACAGCGGAATCTTTTACCCAATGTCTACGGGGTCAGGCCAAGCCAAGGAGCACACCAAGTTTAAGAATAATTGCGATTTTATTAAATACAGACAAACAGTGTATGCAACACACTCACATAAGTAACTAAGGAAAATAAAAGTTGGAGTGGGATTTTGAGAGGGATTGTTGAATTGGGTGATACAACACCTGTCCTGAAGCTTGAGTTCGTTGGTCTGGAGTCTCAGTATGTGGGACTGATGGGACAGCTCACCAAACAAAGTGGCAGCAAGGCTGGATGGAAGTCCGGAGCGATCTCAGGATGGTCTCGAAATCAGGGGTTTTTATAAGGAGAAATGTAACTGCAGGCTACTCCGTACTTGGGGAAAACAATGAGTTTCAGGTGCGAGACAAAGCTTTGGAAAGGTCAAAATTTAGCATGATTGAGTTAGGTCTGAATTGACAAAGAGGTAGACAGTATGCAAATGCTCAGTGCTTGGCAGTTGAGTATTCAGCTTGCCAAGTTGCCTGCTCGGGGCAGGGAGTCCTTTGTAAACAGTGTGCATACATAATGAAGGTGTTTGCAGCGGGGTCTCCTAAAGCGGTGATCTGGTTATTGCTGGCCTGTCTGTATTGTTTTGGGATATTGCAGCGTTTGATGGCCGAGCCTAGTTCTGTGCTTGTCCGGGGGCCTCACAAACACGTGGAGAGGGGTGGTGGAAGAGAGCCAAATTATTAATATCAAACTGATATCTTTATGCTATCTCCAAGGAGGCCTAACCTGCAGTAATAAGTGCATATAACTATATCTTAATTATATCTTTATCTTTAATTGCAATATACTAATTAGTCCCCAGACTTGTATTATTCACAATGGGGACTTTTGTCTTTGTAAGCAGGATAAGAACTGGGCAGTTTCATAATGTACATAATGTACATATCCAGTAAAGGGCTGCTGTTATAGAACTGTAGAATCATAGGGCTGGAAGATACCACAAGGGCTGTCAAGTTCAACCTGCTGACATGCGGGAATACACTATAAGAGCATTCATGACATAACGACCATTCAGCCTCTGTTTAAAAACCTCCAAAGAAGGAGACTCCAGCACATTCCCAGGCAGCATACTCCACTGTCAAACTGCACTTACCATCAGGAAGTTCTTTCTAATGTTTAGATGGAATCTCTTTTCCTGAAGTTTGAAGACATCTTTGTGTCTAGTCTCTTCGGGTTTGCTCCATCCTCCATATGACATCCCTTCAAATGTCATAAACATACTCAGTTCCTGAAGCCACTCCTCATAGGGCATGGTTTCAAGACCTTCTACCATTTTGTTCACCTTCCTCTAGACACAATCCTACTTCCTGAACTGTGTTGCCCAGAAGTGGACACAGTGTTCCAGGCGGGGTCTGACTGAAGCAGAATACAGTGGTGCCATCACTTCTCTTGACCTAGATACTGTATTCCTATCGATGTATCCCAGAATCACATTGGCTTTTTTAGCTGCTACATCACACTGTTGATTCATGTTCAGCTTATGGTCTACTAAGACTTCTAGACCCTTTTCACATATACTGTGGTCAAGCCAGGTGTCACCCATCTTATATCTGTGCATTTCATTTTTTTTCTGCCCAAGTGTAGTAGCCTACACTTCTACCTGTTGAAATTCATTTCATTAGTTTCAGCCCTGTTCTCTAATCTGTTAAGATTATTTTGAATTCTGATCCTGTCCTCTGGGGTGTTAGCTACCTCCTCCTAAATTGATTTCATCTACACATTTGATAAGAATGCCCTCTATTTCCTCATCCAAATCATTGATAAAGATGTTGAATAGCACTGGGCCTAGGACAGAACTACCCCACTAGTCATAGAATTATAGAATTGTAGAATCATAGAATCATAGAGTTGGAAAAGACCACAAAGGCCATCCAGTCCAACCCCCTTCTATGCAGAAACTCACCTCAAAGCACTCCCGACAGATGGCCATTCAGCCTCTGCTTAAAAACCTCCAAAGAAGGAGACTCCACCACACTCCGAGGCAGCATATTTCACTGCCAGACAGCTCTGACTGTCAGGAAGTTCTTCACTAGTCACTTCTCTCGAGGATGAAGAGGAGCCATTGGTTGGTTAACCAGTTACAAATCTATCTAACAGTAGCTTTATCTAGCCCACATTTTACTACCTTGTTTGCCAAGATGCGTTATGACCACAGCATTCCCTTCATCTATCGAGCTAGTAACTCTATAAAAAATAGACAGGTAAGATTAGTCTTGCATGACATGATACCACATAAGTTACAATGTGCATTGGAACTGCTATACAATGGGATTGATGTGCACTGACATCCCTGTGCATTGGATCTTTGTGCATTGAACCTGTTGTGCACTGAGATACTGGCTAGAGAGTACTAATATGCATCAGAATACACTTGACAGTATTCTGTTACTCATCTTCTCAATTCACTAACAGGATTGCTTAGTGCCTTTGCTACGTAGTTAAATATATATAAAGTTACACAGTGTACACTGTGATAGAAGATTCTGGCCAATGTATCTGCAGAACAAGCTAAACATCCAGAGCAAAAGGAAGTTACTGTCATCTTAAGGCTTTTGGATCAGGTGGGATGGAAATTTGCATCCTGTTAGTTAGATTCAGTATCCTCAGTCAGGATCAGGAACACCCTTGAACCCCTTAACTGCTGACTCAAATCATCTAAGGGACTTTTGTTCCGTTGCAGTTGTCCATTTTTAACTGTGACAATTGTATTAACATCCCAGTCTTTTCCAACTGGATAAAACAACCATTTCCTTTAGATGAAAGCATCTTCTACATAGTGTTGCATATGAAGAGTGTCCAGGGGCCATTACTGGAGAAGAACAGAAAAGCACAACATATGCTGGAGGATCACTCTGACCCTTTTTGGGCTCTTTGATGTCACCTCTGGTTGCCAGTGCTGCCAAACTTGTTGCTGTTCCCACAAGACCCACAGTTGCAGAGCAGAGCATCTCTACAAGAGGGACACTGAGGGACACCATGCTGCAATTCCATAGGGCAGTGTGGTATAGGAGAATGCTCTGACCCAAATCCTTCCCGTAATAGAGTAGTATGGACTGCCCACCTTCTCTTTCATCATAGAAAAACAGTTGGCCATCCAATAGTGTATGAAACAGGAGTCAGCCTTCTATCTACTTTCTTCTTCTTATAAGGCAAACTACAACAAACGTAGTGTCATGCTGTGAATTCTATGCACATAGATGACCCTATAGAAATGATAAACAATAATATAAAGAATGATGGCTGTGGTTCTCAAACACTGTAAAGTTGAATAGCTCACAAAATGTTAGTACAATAGGTCAGACAAATACACTCATTCCCAAACGCCATGTCAGCAAAATAGTCATAGGCTGGAATCCCATTGATGTCTTACTCACATAGAAGTTCCTCTAAAAAACAATTTCTGGAAGCAGCTGGATGTTTTTGTCCAATATGGAGCCTCCACATTCACCTCAAGGCTGCAGAAGCTTAGTTATGTATGTGGGTAATATTTTGTGTGCATGCATTGTTCAGCCATGCACATTGAACATGGGCAGGCACATTGCCCACTGATGTTTCATGTTTGGCTATGCAACATCACAGTTCACAAAAAAAAAAGGCAGCATGGCACAACTGACATGGTTAGCATTCTGTTAGCGGCATATGTATGTGAAAGTTTCCCTTCTACCTCCTTAATGTCCTTTTTTGAGACCTCCAGAAGTTGGTGTTAACTTTCCCTTTCTCCATCTGCAGTGTCCAAAGGCCTTCTCCCCCTAGTTACCATACAGCCTCTTAAGCCTCCCCACATAGCCATTTTGTGCCCCATGGGGAGTGGGAAGGATTGGAGAAGCTTCTGGCTCTGCCCCTGTAGTCAGACATGAAATGATTACAGCAACTCTGAGGTATCCAGAGGACTCTGGCAGATCTCATTGCTGATGTAATCATTTTACATGTGGCTATGGGGACATAGTCAGATATTTTTATGATCTGGCCCATTCCTCATGAGGCATGGAATGGCTATGGGGAAGGGGGCATCAGAGGCTGTGTGGTAAGTCCAGGGGGGTGGCATATAGGCCAACCTCCTGTAGGTTTGCATGTGGAATTACTACACTGTGCTGAACCACACAGAGCTGCAGCTCATGAATGGAACGTTATGTTCCATCTCCTGGACACAGGATTTAGACCTTATTTCCTGTTTAAAAAGAATTACAGATCAAACTTTGGGGTTTTTTAGTGTCTTCCAGATTTTACCCCATTAGATAAATATTGTTTGATGTGGTCTCCCCGTATGTTTTGACAGGGAGTTAACAAGGTCACTAATTAGAATACTTGTGTGTTTGAATAAAATCTTATTAATATTCAGGTGCATTCATTTTAATCACACACTTCAGATTTAATTATTTGCTGTGAGGAGAGAAAATGAAAAGTACCTGCATGTCTGACAACATTCTTTAAGCAATTCCAAAGGAAATTTTTTAAATAATGCAGACATTCCCAGTCATTGGCCATTTCTACACTAGACTGTTATAGTGCTATTATTCCATTTTCAACATCCTGTGGAATCCTGGGGTTTGCAGCTTAGGGAGGGGTCTCAGAGGCCCCTCCCTAAACTCAGTGGTGGAGCTTGGAATGTGTGACAGGGAGCAGGAGGGGGTGGGGCTATGGTGCAAGGGGAGTGGCCACTGTGCACAGGGGCATGGTCATGGTGCTTGAGGGCATGGCCGCAGTGTGTGGGGGTGTGGCCAGAGCATGCAGGGGTGTGGCCAGGATGTGTGGGGGCATGACTACAGGCTGGGATGCACCAGAAACATTGCCACCCAAGGTGAATCGCCCCCTTGCCCCCCCGTCCCTACGCAACTGCCTAAACTGCAAACCTCAGGATCCCATAGGATGTTGAAAGTGCAATAATAGCACTATAACAGTCTAGTGCAGAAATGGCCATTTTCTTGCAATTACTACCACAAGAAATTTAAATTATTTTGTATATCTATTTGACATTGTTGGGGAACTGCATTATCAGACCATGAGTTGCATGACTTTGTGTTTCTGACTGAAAGTATTAGTCTACATTTTATATGCTTCTTGGCATTAGACAAGCTACTCATCTACAGAGAGCAATTTCTTTTGTGTTCTAGTCAGTACAATTGATTGCTATTCAGAAAGCTGTACCCTGAAAATTCATTTTGAAATTAATTTTCTTGTATTTGTTTTTATTATGTGAGAGGCTATACATCTGCCAAGTGTGCAGTCCTCAATGAAAGGCTCCACTTTTATGAGCTTTCAGCATTGCCAGATTATCAACTTGATATGTTTTGTCTCAGGACAACAACACTATCATCCTACCCCACCTCTCATATAAGAGAGGGAAGGAGGAAAAAAAATCAACTCTTTTTGAGGCTTTCCTGTTATACCAAGCCTAGAATCAGTCCATGGTATCCTTGGACAGTTGCTGGGGTTTCAGCACCCCAACATCCCCTTCTTCCACAAGCGAACCAGTTTGGAGGATCTATTGGAAATTTTCCACAATGTCCTGGAGAAATACCATAGCAGAAGCATTGTGAGAAATTTGAAATAGTAGTGCCAAGTTGTCTTGTGCTGACAGCAGTGTGACTCCTGGCTGCTGAGTCTCCCTCAGATAGGAAGGGGACCATCCAAGGTAGATCTCCTCAGACCTGGAGATGGACCTATTCTTACTGTAGCATCATAAGCTACTTGACCTCAGGAACTTATCTAGAAGGGGCTCCACTTAAAAGAGATTCCACTTAAACCTCAGTAAGAACTTCCTGACAGGCAGAGCTGTTCGGCAGTGGAATATGCTGCCTTGGAGTGTGGTGGAGTCTCCTTCTTCTGTGGTTTTTAAGCAGAGGCTGGATGGCCATCTGTCGGGAGTGCTTTGATGTGGGTTCCTGCATGGCAGGGGGTTGGACTGGATGGTCCCTGTGGTCTCCTCCAACTCTGTGACTCTGTGATTCTACATTGATTTCTCATTCCTACCCTTAATGGCAACAACCCAGGCATATCTACTAACCTGTCACAGATAATCTAGTTTAAAGACAGTACAGGGTCCCCTTCTTTTCTCTACTCATATCAAAAACTTGGCCTTCTCCATTTTGTACATCTTCCTGCTTATACCCTCAGAAGACAGAAATTGCCGGAAGAGCAAACCCTTAAAAAGAAATAAGCAGTGGAGATGGGTGGTGCTGGGACAGCACTGGAGCAGTAAATTCGCACTGATATTTATTCCAAACTTTAAAGGGGCATCCTATTGTGCTGACCGCATCCCTCCAATAGGTTCAGCACCTTGGATAGTATATTTAAAATCTACTATATAAAAGTCAATGTTTGTCTGCGTCAGGCAGGCACAGACCTCATATGATTGGCTGTGTGAGGAGAGAAGACCTCATATGATTGGCTGGTTGTGAAGATTCTATGGAATCCTGGGGTTGGCAGTTTAGGGAAGGGCCTTTAGAATTCTCAGCTGAGAGCTCTTGGGCCTCAGGCCGGTTGCTAAGGAGACAAGGCTTACCAGCAAGAAGAAGGGCAGTGTATTCCCTCAGAAACCAAACCCTTTGTATGTTAACCACTCTGAACACAGCTGGATTGGGGAATATGGGGATAAGTTACAGGTGCTGGAATAGACCAGTTGCTATGGAGATGAGGCCTAGCAGCAAGGAGGAGGACAGTGCATTCTCTTAGGAACCCAACCTCTGTATGTTAACAACTCTGAATACAGATTGGATTGAGGAATATGTGGGTAAGTTACAGATACTGGAATGGCCAGTTGCTATGGAAACAAGGCCTAGTAGCAAAGAGGAGGACAGTGTTTTCCTTCAGGAACCCAACCTCTATATGTTAACGACTCTGAATACAGATTGGATTGGGGAATATGGGGAAAAGTTACAGGTACTGAAGAAGACAGTTTGGTGAGTTCTTAAGAGGAAAAAAAAACATCATGGGCAACGCCGGGTAAATATGCTAGTATGGAATAAAAGCCAGAGCAGAATCACCACCTCACAGCTGTCAGAGACTCCCCTGGGAAGAAATCCCCTAATATGTGCCCAGAGCTCTCCTTTGCACAGCAAATCATCCTGAGTTGGGGCAACAATAGAGTACAGCAAGCCACCACCTTTTGGTGCTTCATTATCTGACAACTCTCTTTTTTGATCCTTCCAAATTAAGGACAATTCATTCCATTACTTCGATGGGGGTTACACGCTTTCATCAGTTCTTCTTGCCTACAGAGGCTTGCTAGAAACTACTTGCACAGGCATGCTGCTTGGAAAGTGAGCTGAGAGGGGGGAAAGGCACTAAGCTGACTGTGAGACTTTGCAAGCAGCATGCACATGGTTGGTCTCAAGTGAGCCTCTGCAAGTCCTTCATGCTCCCTACAGTACAGTACATGAGTTCCACTTTTCAACCAATTCCGTTGTCTGACAGCGCTTTGGTCTCTAACCTGTCATATAAGTGGGGGAAGCCTGTATCATTAAAATGAATAGACTGGAGTATCTTCATTAAGATGAAAAGATTTTGGTGCTTTCATTTTTTAAAATTAATTTTTTTAACAGGTGACCAACAGAAAACATGGTAGAGACCTACAGAACGATGCACGTTGTGGAGGACAGAGAAGCTCTCCGCCAGAGACGCTGGAACTGTTTTTAAGGTGAGAGGTTCAACATTTGTGGGTTGAGGGGTCTCCATTTAAGGTGAGGAGCCCAACACTGGGAAACAGGTTGTTGTTAATTTTGCCTCCTTCATACAGCACACAATTAATTTAACAAATATGTGAAGATGGCCCCTAGTGAAGATCTTTTCAAAAGAGAGTTAGACATCTTCATAAAAGATGTCCATTGCTAGACCAGGAATTAATTCATTTAAGAGATTTTTACGTAAAACTGTAAATCAGTTGATCTCATGAAATTTCAGATAATTAAAACAATAAAATACAAAATCAGCCTGACCGTTACTGAAGAGAGAGCTATTGTCATAATGTTCTGCTTGTGGGCTTCTTAGAGGCATTCAGTGACAAAACAAGATGCCAGATTAGACAGATCTTTGGTCTGATACTATAGGGTCTATTTTTGAAACAGTTCTTTATATAGAAAACCTGCTCTCTAGTCACCCAGCATACTTTCCCACTCACATTCACGCTTGAGATGTTCTGCCTACACTACAAAATGCAACTATGCTGATCAAGTCACGGCTGCACTGAGAAAGCCCAGAATGTATATCTGTGTGCAAGAATAGTGAAGACTCTGTATTAGAATTCTCAAAATTGGCCCAAAGGACCCAGCCACAATTGGGGGGGGGTTTATAACATGGGCTGTCTCCTACATTGGCATACAATCTGGTGAGCCCTTATGTAAGTTTATTTTAAATCTCAAATGGTTACACTTTCTACATTTCTAAACATCTGCTTCTCTCCATTTCCACACGGGGTAATAAAAACGGTGCAGTGTGTCCTCCACGGAGGACGTCTGCACCTTGGAGCGGACTGGGTCTGGACTACTTACCGTAGATCCGCACCTCAGTCTGCTCCAGAATGACCCCAAGTGGTCCTCCAGCATGTTTTTGAAAGACTTGATTTTTCTGGTCTTTCAAAAGCACGGAGCATGCCACTGCGAGCTTGCTCCCTTGTGGAAATACGCAGGCTTGCACCAATGTGAGCCTGTGATCTGCCGAGGGCAGGCTTTAGGCCGGTGAGCTTCAGCGGTTGGTCGAGACCCACAACCAACTGGAAGCCACCATTTTGGACGCCGGAGCAGAGTGGATTGATGACCAAGCACTGCTCCAGAGCAGCCTGGATCAGACCAGGGAGCCAGAAGATCCGGTAAGTAGCGGTGCAGGGCAATTCCCTTGCCCTGTGTGGAAATGGCTTCTGTTACTTTTGTTAAATAATTACAGGATGATGGTAAAAACAAACTACCAGGTTTTGCTCAATATTTAGTAACTTTTTGTCAATATGTTGAATTGTTTATTCTAGGGGACCAAGGCAAACATTACATCAGTTAACTTTAAAGCTTTCATTTTCTGTACCTTTTTCCACTGCAAATTCATGAATTAGTCCTGAAAATATATCTGTTTTGCAAGTTCACACTAAACAGGTAAGATGGCTAAGTAGCTTTACAATTGATTGGTTAATTGATTGATTGATTTAATTCCCTGACTTTCTCCTGAGATGGAATCCAAGGCAGCAGCCTATTCTTGCTAGATATTGCTGAATACTTGTAGCTTTTGAGTGCCTGCTATCAGCTCCGGCTGATACGCCAGCTGCGCCCCTTCCTGGACCTGGGACACCTAAAAACAGTGGTGCATGTGCTGGTAACTTCACAGCTTGACTTCTGCAATGCGCTCTACATAGGGCTATCCATGTGCTTAATCCGGAAACTTCAATTAGTTCAGAATATGGCAGCCAGGTTGGTCACCGGAAGATCTAAAACTGACCATATAACACCAATTCTGAAGTCTTTACATTGGCTGCCTATTAGTTTCCGGGCACAGTACAAGGTGTTGGTTTTTACCTTTAAAGCCCTTCATGGCTTGGGGCCAGCCTACCTGTGGGATCGCCTTCTCCCATATAATCCGCCCCACACATTAAGGTCCCCTGGGAAGAACTCACTGCAGCCAGTCAAAACTAGGTTGGCTGAGGTTACCCAGAGGACCTTCTCTTCTATCGCTCCCAAGTTATGGAATGGCCTGCCGGAGGAGACCCGGCATATTACCAGTCTTGACTGCTTTAAAAAAGCAGTCAAGACTGTTCTCTTCCAACAGGCCTTCCCAGACTAGTACTCCACCACCTCCCACCAACTGTCCTCTTGTTCTTAATAGTTAATGTGTTTTAGGGGTTTTTAGATGGGTTGGTGGGTAGGGAGGATGGGTTATGTTTTAATTGTTTTTAATGTATTGATGTATTGTTGTAGTACTGCCTCGATCCGTTGGGAGAGGCGGGATAATAATAATAATAATAATAATAATAATAATAATAATAATAATAATAATAATAAATAATTAAAAAAAAATCTGGTTCTGCTACTGGCACTGATAATATGAAAAAAAATCAATTGGGCTTTAGCTGCAGTTGCTTCTTGAAGATCTTATTTCACATTGTTTTCTAAAAGTAGGAATGAAGGGTTTTTTTTTAAGTACAACATTTCACAAGGAAACTTCTCTAAAAGATGTGTGGACGTAAACATTAGAAGCTTTTTCCATGTCCTCATGCTCTATACTGTTAGAATTTTAGGACTGAAGGGAACATAAAACAAGTGCTATTTGTGTTCTAATGCACATAATACATTGACTAAAGTTACATCAAAACTGATTGTGAGTGAAATAGACAATTATTCAGGAGCTTGCAAATCCTACTAGAAGAAGTTATCAGCATTTGATTCCATGATCCTTTGGCACTTTTCTTTACCCCTCCCACCAGGTATTCTTTCTGTCTATTTACAAGGAACTCTGGGACTTTTGATTCCTGAATATGATAGATCAGGGAGGTCAAACTCAATTTCATCTTGGGCCACATCAACGTTATGGTTGCCCTCAAAGGGCCAGTTGTACTTGTAAGACTATACATGTAACTACTCTTTTATCATATTAAACAATTGCCTCTGCATTTGATTATTGTTGGTTTTAAAATGGCCTTCTCTCTGCATCAACTTTTCTTTTCTTGGACATTTTGGGGCTATTTGAGTGTAGTTTATGGTCCCTATACCTCTGTAAAGTGACATAGAATTGGTCAGTATATCCAAAGTGTGCCACTTTCTGCTCCCCAGACTCTTTCTGTGCCTCTTTCTGTCCCCCCACCATGGCTGTCTCTGCCTCCCTGCCCCTCCCTGTATCTGCTGAGCCTGATACCCACATTTTGGCCCTCCAGCTGCCAGTATTTTGAAGAGGGGCCCAGCAGCCAGCACTTGCGATCTACTTCTACTTTTGACTGCTCCTCTGTACAACTCTTGTGAGCCATGCGGAGCATTGCCATGGTAACCTGCAGCAACACTCTGACAGTGAGACTTGGACAGAGGAGCAGTCAGAAGTAGATTGCAAGTGTTGGCTGCTGGGTCCCTCTTCAGAATACTGGCAGCTGGGGGCCCACAATGTGGGGATTGGGCTCGCCAGGCGGGGGGAGTACCACAGCTGCAGGAGAGATACGAGGGTCACATGAAATGGCATGGTGGGCTAGATTCGGCCTGCAGGCCTTGTGTCAAATAGCAGAAGACAAATGTCTCAGTCTTAGGGCCACACTACACTGTTATAGAGCTATTATTCCACTATCAACATCCTATGGAATCCTGGTTTAGGGAGGGGCATTTAGAATTCTCAACCAGAGAGCTCTTTAGCCTCGGTAAACTATAAACCCCAGAATTCTACAGGATATTGAATATGGAATAATAGCACTATAAAAGTGTAGTGCAGAAAGGCCCTTACACAGTCCTCATTTAACTGCACAAGGACACATGCTCTGTTCTAGAGAAGACCCTTAGACTGGTGCTAAGCTAGGAGGCCTAGCAGTTCAAAATATTGCTTGAGCCAGCTCTAACATTACTTCTGGTTAGCTTACAAGATCTACATAATAAATACACAGAAATTTGTATAAATATCTCCAGGTTGAACTACAGTTTCTACTCAATTTTCCCCCCTCAAAGTATAAAAGAACTGTGGGTTTTGGTTGCTCCTTCCAGGCTTCTCGGTCCCTCTAGACATCCAGACCATGACATGGCCCTGCATGGTAATACGGACCAAACTGCACGAACAGGTAACATGGTAAAAGTTTTATGCAGGCCAGATCTTGGAAAAGTTACTTTTTTGGACTAAAATTTCCATGATTCTATAGCCAGTGCAGCCATTGGTTATGCTGGCTGAGAGATTCCGGAAGGGGTAAAATAACCCTCACCCCATACTGTACCACTGACTTTGGAATGCTGGCTGGTTCAGTGAATGTTCAAATTCTCCCATAATGGTGGGGAGGGAATCCTTGCACATTATCAACATATCAGAGAGAAGGCTAAGCTGGAACCTCTCAATAGTGTTTTGCTACTTGTTGTTTTAGTTTTCAACCTCTCTTCTAATAATTCGTAATTTTATGCATTTCTGCTCTTTCTTTCTTCTCCTTAACACACAGTCCACCCACTATATGCTAACCTTCACTCACTATAAATGGATACTGTGCCTTGCCTATTCAGCCAAGCATGTGAAAAGGAGAGTCCTTGGCTTCCTACTCAGAGTGACTAAATTAATTTCGGAGGAAACAGAATTCTCTAAATAAAGGAGCAAAATTTGCTTTATAAACAGATGTCTTTGGCAGCACCGTTGTAGCACTGAAGTGACGCAGGAGCAGCAGAAGAGACGATTTTGCTTGACTATAGGCCATTTCTGCACTACACTGTCATAGTGCTATTATTCCACTTTCAACATCCTATGGAATCCTGGGGTTTGCAGTTTAGGGAGAAGTGGAAAGGCCCCTCTGTAAACTGCAAACTCCAGGATGTTGAAAGTGGAATAATAGCACTATAACAGTCTAGTGCAGAAATGGCCATACATTCCTAAATCCACATCCTAATGACCTCACTGATTGTGCAAGGTAAAAAGGGGGAAAACACACATTTTTTTCAGTGTAACTGCCCCACTTCATAATTATTCAGCTTAATACAGAAATACTTGTGATTTCAAACCCAAGAGCCTCCAGTTTCTGGCTGTGTATTGTAACCTGATAGGTACATGACAATTCCCCTATTTTTTGTCTTAGGCAGCAAATTGGGTCTATTGCATTCTTCTTAGTTGGCTGGTTAGTGGGCTGCATTTGACTCAGTTGTGTAGGCATGGCTTAGTAAGCTAAGTTGTAGATATGTCAAGACATTGCTGTATTTAGTGCTTGTGCTTGTGAAAGAAGTCTTGTTTTTTGAATGTAAGAGCTTATCTTGAAAATGAAGTTTAACTCCTTAAAGTGAAACATAGTAGAACAAAAGCACCCGCAGGACAGTATTATTTTGACATCCTAAACAAACATGTTAATATGGTTTTCTGAATCCATGTTACTGTAGTTTCTAGCCCGGACTTGAGGGATATTAGATATCACTTTGATATTAATAATTTGGCCTTCTTTACCCATTCCTCTCCACGTGATGCGAGGTCCCCCGGACAAGCTCACAGACAGGCACAGCCACTAATCGCTGTAATATTCCAAACAATACAGGCTGGCCAGAAATAGCCATCCCGCCACTTCAGGAGACCTCAAAGGCAAGTACTCTATTATGTATGCACGCTACTTACAAAGAACTCCCTGCCCCAAGCAGGCAGCTTGATTAAAAGAATCCTCATCTGTCAAGCACTCTGCATTTGCATACTGTCTACTCCATTGTCAATTTGGACAACTCAATCAGGCTAAATTCTGACCTTTCGGAGGCTTTGTCTCCAGCCCAAAACTCATTGTTTTCCCCAAGTACGGACTAGCCTGTGGCCACATTTTCCCCTATAAGAACCCCTGACTTTGAGAGCTTCTTCAGATCACTCCTGACTTCCATCCCGCCTTGCTGCCGCTTTGCTTGGCGAGCCTTCCCCTCAGTCCCACGTACTGAGAACTCCATACCTCCAAACTTCTGCTGCAGACTACCCGGGCTTCAGGACAGGTGTAGTATTACCCAAACCAACAGCCCCTCTAAAAATCCCTCTATACCACTCCAACTTTTATTTCTATAGTTATCTGTGTGAGTGTGCTGCATACACTGTTTGATTGTATTTTAATAAAAACCACAATTATTATTTCACTTCTGTTTGCTCCTTGACTCGGCCTGACCCCGTAGACATTGGGTAAAAGATCTCGCTCTGTTGCCCTGCCTCTCGCATTGCTAGCTTGTGCTCTTTGCTAATTTCCCCAACTAGTGTAATTTAGAACGTATTTAGGTGTCCCTCCCGGGACGCCCAGAAAACAGGGTAACATCCAGAACAGTTTGAAATAATTATTCTGCTTATCTCAACATTTACGTAGGTTAATAAGTCCCCACCAATATTTCACTGCCAAACTCTGTGACATCCAAACACAGGAAATGATTGTTACCGAAGGGTATAGTTTGCGTCTATACTTAGCTTTAGAATCAAGCCTACCAGTAGCTTTTTAAAGGCAGCTCAATGCCACATTTTGAACTGGGCTTCCAGTTTTTGGTTTGGAGGCAAATTATTGGTACAGTAACCCATAACCATAACCTGTCTAGTTTGGATTTCATAGCAAACTATTATTTCCACAGTTGAGGAAGTAAAGGAATTGAAATGCACAGGAGAAAGTAGAGGAGAAGAATAAACAGAGGACTGGATGAACCCAAAGACTATTTGCAAACTGTAGTTTGGCCGGTAAGTCAGCAAATTAGGTATTTTAAATTAAAGAGAAAATGCATTATCAGTACTTGATAAATACAGGCAGCAAGTGCATATTTGAAACCCTCAGATGTAATACAATCTGACTTTTCCATTGACTTCATAACAGAATATGCAAGAGTACCTACCATATGGCAGTCATTCTGAAGCTGCTATTAGTAGCAGCTATTTCCCCCGGTGAAAAAATCCTCACAACTGGAAGTCAATAATCTTATTTATTCAATATTATCACAAACAATATTAAGAAAGTCATATCACATTAATTGAATATGAGTTAGTCAGTATATGAATACTTACTATATCCTAAATATTTCACCCCTTTTTCTTCTTCCTTCTCCTTTTTTCTATTTGTTATTGTATTTACAATTAAAAACATACTTTAAAAATTGGTGAAATTTAAAATAATTTTACTCTATATGTAGAATATAAAATTTATTTTTTATCTACCTCTGCTGCTGGTGGGTTTATTATTCCTTTGCTTTTATGTGTTTATATGTATACAGATGCAAGAAAGTAAAGAACCATACCTGCTGCCCTTCCTCTCACATCTGTGTTAACTTTATCAGAAAGCTGGAACAACTTGTGTATGAATGCATGCATACAACCTCTATATGTATGATGGAGAGCCCTGCTGCATGTGGGACTCTCATTCTATGAAAAGAGTATGTAGATTGGTATATGTGTAGGTTCTGTTTCAATGAGAGTAAGAAGGCTGGGGTTCCAATGGCTGTAATCCTGCTCCCCTCCATATATTCATAGTTTGTTAAATTAAAAATTGGCAGCAACACAGCAGCCATTAATATTTGTGGCACTTTCCTAACCGCTGCTCTCATTGTCTGAAATCTATTCCTTCAAAACCTATGTTTTAGTGTGTGTTTTTTTTAAGGGTGCATGTTGGAAACACTTAACTATCATTTCCCCTCCCAAGTGTCATATTTTTAGGTGACTTCACTCATTGAGTATGACAGAAGAATCAACTGCAAAGCAGATAAAACAACATGATTTTATTTTCTCTTATATTTCTGGTGCAAATTTGTTTCCCTTGCATATTTTTTTAAAGGCACAATGCAATTAAAGGAAATTAAATTCTTAAACAAATACCACAAAAACAACTTATTGTAAACATGTATGATTGCATATGTGAAGTTGACTGGCTGAAATGCTGTTGTTACCTGGGCTGTTTCGTCAATTAGTAATCACTAGTAAAGGAGTCAGATGGTGACTGTTAAAGGAGAGAAGCCAGATAGAATGTTATCAGAACTAGAGAAATTCCAGACAGGGATAGTTGCAAAGAAAGTACAAAATGAGGGTAAAAATTATTCTCATATCATAACAGGTGAAACATAACCTTATGAGATAATGTAAATAAATCTAAGAACTAGCTCCCCACTCCCAATAAATGATTGGGTCACAGAGTAACAATAGGGAAGGGATAAGTCACAGCACAATGCAATATCTCCAGGTTGTTCCTGGCAGATTCAAATTATGACTCAGAGCGATTCCTGGCAGATAACTACATTTTCAAGTCTGCTGGAAACTTGGCCTAAATTGCAATTCACAATACAAATAATTGTACTGATGTATTTCTCCCCATAACTAACAATATTTTTGAGAAAGCGAAGCTTACTTAACACAAAAAGCATGCAAAGCAAAAATACATTTAAACCCAGTGCAAAATCTACCGGTGTGTAAGAAGCACATGTGTGTTCAACAGAACAGCTGAATCTGCTCTATAGAGATGCAGCTGCCCACATTCTCTGTCAGAAAGGTTGCCAAACCTCTTCACCCATGTGTAAATGCAACATCTATGTTGAAATACGCACTGAGAGGGGGCCATTTCTGCACGAGACTGTTATAGCACTATGATTCCACTTTCAACATCTGATGGAATCCTGGCATTTGCAGTTTGGGGAAAGGCCTTGAGGCCCCTCCCCAAACTGCAAACCCCAGGATTCCATCAGATGTTGAAAATGGAATCATAGCGCTATAACACTCTAGTGCAGAAATGGCCCATGTCTGAAGCCATTTCCACACTAGACTGTTACAGCGCTATGATTCTACTTTCAACATTCTATGGATTCCTGGGGTTTGCAGTTTCAGGAGGGGCCCCAAGGATTCCATAGGATGTTGAAAGTGGAATCATAGCGCTGTAACAGTCTAGTGCAGAAACGGCCTGAGATGAGCTTTATGGAGGTGTGGAGCACACACAGCAGATGTTATTATTCAGGGCCTTATCACACCGCATTGTTATAGTGTTATTATTCCACTTTAACTGCCATGGCAGCCCACATATAAGGCATTTGCTATGAAGGCTTTTGAAAGAGTTTTTGAGTGAGGATAAGCAATTGAGAACAATTTATTACTCACTTTAATGGTTACATTTATACTGCCATATGCTTCCAATGTGTTCAGGGTGGCATACACAGGCCTCAGGTTAGTAAGATTCATGCTTGTACAATGACTAGAACCTGGATCTCCCATGTGCCAGTTCTGTGCTCTGATCACTACATCACACTGTCTCCAAACAGTAACCTTTGAGATGTGAAAAGCCCTAAAATATGTTTTTATCACGAATTTATGCAATTGTGGAGGACTAATGTTTACAAGGCTGAACATGCAACCCACTATTCAGTAATAGGCAGGGTGCATTCGGCTGAGACAGTGGATCTCCCATCAGTGATTGCATTAATATTTCCCCTCTGTACATACACAAACAACAATGAATAATTTCCAACAATTATTTTCTTTGTGTGTTTCACTTAAACTATATTTTAAAAATTACAATGTCTTCAAGAATCCTCTGGCTGCATTTAACAATACAATAATTTATGTGTTGACATAAATATAAAAATTCAAAGAACAAGTCTTTGGGACAGATTTCACAGTTCTTCGCACAGTGTTGGTATCTTGTTTGGTTCTCTTGAGCAGCTGTAATATTTAAAAACAATTCATTTTTGTTCCTCTCAAAAGCACCCCTTAAGCCCCTGGTAAAAAGCCTTCTGAGAGAAAATGACAACTACTGAGAATGTTCTGTTTATTGTGCCTGAGGAGGGCAATTGACGTGCTCTCTGTTGGGAGCACACAGCTAATAGCTTTATAGCGGTATTCCAGTTACACCCATCTCTTCATAATGGCTCAAATAACAATGTGGGTTGCAAACACACAAATGGTCTGCATGCCTTGCGTTCTGAAGTTTTTTAAAAAAAAAATTAAAGGGGGGTTGGGTTCTCTCTCGAAGTTACTTTATGTAAATAATATTTAATGAAGACTTATAATTATGAAGGCCTTAAACCTCATGAAAGCCCTGGGGAATTTCCCTGGATCACTTGTGATCAAGGCACTGTTTCAAGGGAAAGTGATGTCTGTAGCTTTATGTATCTTATTCTGCATCTGTAGTAGAACACTGAGGCTATTTCTGCACTACACTGTTATAGTGCTATTATTCCACTTTCAACCATCCTGTAGAATTCTGGGGTTTGTAGTTTACTGAGGCCAAAGATGCCCCTTCCTAAATTGCAAACCCAAGGATTCCAAGGGATGTTGAAAGTAGAATAATAGCATTATAACAGTGTAGTGCGGAAATGGCCAAAATAAGGCTAAAGAAAGATGCGTATATTTCTGTGTTAATGAATTATTCTTTCAAATTAATTGGTAAAACAAATGAATAAATGCAATACTTGTTAAATAATTCTGAGTTGCACTTAAATAGTTTCAAGTAACAACATCTAGAAAATGAGCATATAGCTGATACACAACTCTAGGGGCAAACTGTAGTTGTTGTGTGCCCTCAAGTCATTTCTGACATAAGGCAACCCTATCATGGGGCTTTCTTGGCAAGATTTATTCAGAAGAGGTTTCCTCTTAAGTAGAGAGAATGACTTGCCCAAGGTCACCCAGTGGGCTTCCACGGCCAAGTGGGAATTCAAACCCTGGTCTCCAGAGTTGTAGTCCAATCCTCCAACCACTATGCCACACTGGCTCTCAATTTGGGCAAACTAGAATTCATATATATCCATAGCAGTAATCTATATAGGCCCAGGGAACTCTGTATAGGCCCACTTATATCTCTTATATCTTTTATATATTGTTTGTTTAGGAGGTAGTGCAAAAAATGCATGTTGCCTATCTCACTTTCTCTGCTAAACACACACACAATTTTCCAATTGTTACAATCCCCACTCGACTTCACAAGGGCTCCCCTCCTAGTTACAGGTTCACTCCCTCGAAATCTCAGGTGGTGGGAAGCTGCTGACTTGGCAACCCCAAAGAAAGCTGCGGGTTCAAAGAAGTGACTTTTTGTTTCTGAAATCAAATCCCAGTTCCACCTCGTATGTAGACTGTTGAGCAAGTTACTTTTTGTTTGTTTCTCACTAACATCCCTTCTGAGAAATGTGTGTTTAGTTTATGAGAGTACCACCCGCAATGCTTTGTCAAAGTTCCAAATTGGTCCGCCATCCAGAAAAATGTCAGAGATTCCAGTCTAGACACTTACATGCTTTTCAGTTATATCTTCTAATAATGAAAAGATACTGTGATTTTCCAAGCTATTATATTTGCTGCGATCGTGGGAAACTCAGGGGTGTTAAATAAATTGCTAATTTCATAAAAACCATAGCACACTCAAAATAAAAGAGATGAAAAAGGAGGCAGGAGAATGGAAATGAATGGAGCTGTTTCTTGGCAGCTTGCATGGCACAAAGCTTTCTTCCCAAAAATATTGCAGGTGTAATAATTACTTGATTGCTGTTTTGGCCACTGCTGTTCAGGACAAAAAGGCCTTTGGTGTGTTTTTGTTCTTTTTAAAAAAAAAATCCTGTAAGAACGTCTAACGTTTTTGTTTTTGCTTTGCATGCTCAGTGAGAAACTCACCCACAGTATCTCCACCTGTGACTTTTAATATTTTTCCCCTATGGGTAAACAAGAGGGTGGAAGTGGGATGGAAAAGGAAACCCAATGGGAAGCCTTTGCTTTTATGTACCAGAATCACTCCCCTATAGAGCTACTATAATATACTTTCACCCACATATTTTGTAATGTGCTCACCAATTGGGAGAAGTTAGTACAAAATGTAAAAGATGAATTTTTGAGAACTGGATATAAAAATAACTCAAAGATGGAGAGAGTCCTGGCTTCTGCTACATTTTGAGTTTCAGTTATAAAATGGAGGATGCTTTCCTTAGTGCAAAGAAATTGTGAGTGTAAACAAGTCTTTTTTAAAAGGGCAAACTCCTGAAAACCAGCACTTTTAAGAATGGGAAAAATGTAATTACTCACTGAAAAGAATCAATACCTACTTGTAAATTCAACTAATCCTACCCTAGTTGTTTTCTTGAAAATAACATGGAATGAAAAAAAAAAAAGAGTCAATGGAGTCTAAATGAGCAGAGATGTTTCTAGGCAGCTTGAGCAGGGAAAATATCACTTCCTAGAATTTTTGTGACTGAAATGAGAATTAAAGATTTTTAATTATCTTTTTCTTTTAAAGGTCAAGCTCTCAAACACCAGATCTTTCAAAAAGGTGGGAAAAAACCTTGGCCCTTTTCGCACTGAGGCTTTTTGCGTGAGCCGGGGTGGGCGACTTGCGCGAAAAGCCTCTTCCGAGAGCCTGCTGGTTCCCCGCTCGTTCCTTCCGCAGGCGAAGGAACAAGCGGGGAAGCGGCAGCGTCCTGGAGGCGGAGGCGGCTCGCGCGTCCATCCTCCCCCGCTTGCGCAAGAAGCAGGAGCCTCTCGCGCCGCCCCCATGCACGCGGGAAGCGAGCGCCAGTCACGCCCGTCCCCCCCGCGCGCGCCAGGAGCGAGCGACAGTCGCGCCCACCCACCCCCCGCGTGCCAGGAGCGAGCGACAGTCACGCCCGCCCACCCACCGCGCGCGTGCGCGAAGCGGGAGGCTGTCGCGAGCAGCCCCCCACCCGTGCGAAGCAGGATGCCATCGCATCCGTCACGCAAGCGCCCTGCCCCACCCCCTTCCCTCCGCAGGAGCGGAGGAAGGAAGCCCTACCCGGCTGCCTCTCCGACGTACCGCACAACAGGTAAGTGCGGGTGGGCGCCGGGAGCGTTGCGCGAGCGCGGGGTGATTTTCGCTTGGAAGCGAAAATCAAAAACCCCGCGCTCGCGCCGCTGCAGCCCTGTGAGAGCGCCAGAAGTGGGAGTGCGTCGTGTGGAGCGGCGCTCCCACTCCTGCACGGCTCACGGGGCTATTTCGCCCTGGAAAGCCCGTGTGAAAAGGGCCCTAGTTTGAAGAAATCAATGTCTGGTTATTAATTCAGTTCTGTCACAAATTTTAATGCCTATTTTTTATCCATGTAACATGAAACGACTGAATGGGGAATCAAAACCTGGTTGGTCATTGTCCAACACCCAAACCACTACACTATGCTGATTCCCCACTCAGCCATAGAAACTCATTGGGTGACCATGGGTATGTAATACACTCTCAGCCCTCAGAAAACTCCATGATAGGTTCACCTTCAGGTCACTGGAAGTCAGAAATGACTTGAAGGCACACTACGGCTATTTCCACACTAGGCTGTATAGCGCGATGATTCCACTTTCAACATCCTATGGAATCCTGGAGTTTGCCAGCCAGCCCCTCCCGAAACTGCAAACCCCAGGATTCCATAGGATGTTGAAAGTTGAATCATAGCACTATAACAGCCTAGTGCAGAAACAGCCTACCATCACCACCACCATCAGAACACGAAATGGATGGCTCCTCTCAGTGAGCTTTTGGAAAGGTTAAACAATCACACTTTACAAGCAAGTTGTGCCAAGATTTTCATTTTACAGCTGTTGGTCTTTGGTAGAAGATTTCTTTTGTAAAAAAAATCAACTAGATGTTGCATTACCCTGATTTCTGGGGGTCCCGGGAGGGACACCTAAGTGCACTCCAAATATTAATAAGTTTGGGGAATCAGCAAGGAGCACAAGCTAGCAATACGAGAGGCAGGGTAATGTAGCGAGATCTTTAACCCTATGTTTACGGGGTTGGGCTGCGACAAGAACTAGGCAAGTCATTCAATTAAAAGATTTTATTAAACTCTCCTTAATAAAGCAAACAACGACACATGCATTCACACACTCATCCAAGAACTATAGAAGCAGAAAGTTAGGAAAATTGATAGGGGTTTTCAGAGGGTTTCTGGGGTGATACTCCACCTGATCCTGCAGTCCAGAATAGGAGAAATAGAGTTCGATGCTGGGGATCGTAGTAGCTCAGTACGTGGAGGCTGAGGGGAGGCTCGCTGAACACAGCGGCAGCGGTTCGGGATGCAAGGCATGAGTGTTCCGACAAGGAGCTCAAACTTGGGGTTTTTATAGGGAAGATTGTACCTGGAGGCTAGCCCTCTCCCGAGGAGAACAATAAGGATTTGAGTGGAGACAAAACCTCCGAAAGGTCAAAATCAGAATTGATGAGATTTAGCCAGCATTGCCAATTGTTAGAGCAGTATGTAGATGAGGAACGCTTAGCGTTTGTGTAGAGCAAGCAGTTCGGGGCTGAGAGCCCTTGCATTAGCTTAATGGTCGGTTGTGTCTGGAGGGCACTACTGGCTGTGCAGCAAATGGTTGTTTACTGGCCTAGACCTAGCGTGCATAATTAAGGCCATGTGGCCGTGCCTACCTACACAGGCTTTTCGTGACCCTTTCAGACACGTGGAGTTCATCTTATGGAGTGCCACGTGGGAATATTAAACATAACCAGTATGAAATTGTAGACCTCAGGCTTGGGTCAGATAACCGCAGTAACAGTTGTCTTTGTTTCAGTCAGAGCACTGTTTAGAGCTGGATCCAAGTTACAATTAAGTTAGTCTTAACTTAAGGAATGTATTATGGTCCTCTGAAGGTAGACTTGGGTACAATGAAAATGAGAGCCCCTGTCACATCTGTCTGGGCTCAGGAAATAACTCAAGCTGTAATAATTCTTCAACAGACTCATGGGTTCTTTAGAGAAACACGTATAAAAACACTGAACTAAGAAAGCTGATTAATTCCACCACACAAGCAAGGTGGGAACTCTGAGGAATACGTGATAGATAATAGGAAGTCAGTTAGATGATTGATTTCTCCTTTCCCCATGCCCTCCCCACAAAAATCTTCCTCTTAGATGCTAAGGCAAGAGAAGCTCTGAAGACACACCTGAACCTTTAGACTTTCCCATTCAGAGCCCTCTTCAAGGGCATTAGGGCATGTTTTTAGAATTAAATATTTTTCAATATTTAGAATTAAATATTTTTCAATATTAAACTTGTTGTTGTTGTTGTTATTGCTAACTGCCATCAAGTCAACTTCAATTTATGGCACCCCTATGGATGAGAGTGCTCCAAGTCACTCTATTAACAACAACTCTACCCTGGTCCAACAGACTCATGGTAGTTGCTTCCTTGATTAAGTCCATAAATCTGTAATGTGGTCTGCTTTTTTCCTATTGCCTTTTACATTACCAAGCATTATTGTCTTCTTGTGATATGTTCAGAGTATGACAGTCTCAGTTTAGTCATCTCAGGTTGAATGAGTTCAGGCCTGATTTGCTCTAGAACCCATTTATTTGTCTTTCCAGCAGTCTGTGGTATTCATAGAACTTTTCTCCAGCACCACATTTCAGATGAGTCGATTTTCTTCCTGTCAGCTTTCTCCACTGCCCAGCTTTCACAACCATAAATAGAAATTGGAAGTTCAATGGCATGGTCAATCCTAACTTTAGTACTCAATGATATATCTTTACACTTCCATATCTTGTCTAATTTTTCTTCATAGCTGCTTTTCCAATCCTAGGCGCTTTCTGCATGTTACTGCTCGCGGAGGGGGGGGTGCCGCTCACACAAGAAGCCTCTTGCGCGAGGCACTCACATCGCTCCTTTGTTCTCCCGCAGCTGGGTTGTCAGTTGCGCGGCCGTCACGCAAATGCCCCGTCCCTTCCTTCCGCAATGCAGCCTGGGAGCTGTAGGCTGCGCTGGGGGAGGAAGCGCGACCGGCCCGGCTCGCCTGATGCACTGCAGGGCAGGTAAGTGCACGAGGGCCCCGGAAGCATTGCACGATCGCGCAGCATTTTCGGCTTAGAGCCAAAAATAAAAAAAATCAGTGCGTGGCCCGCTTTAGGCTCTTGAGCGTCGCATAAATGGGAGTGCGTCGTATGGACCACTGCTCCCATTTACGTGACGCTCAAGGGGCCCTCTCGCAAAAGAAACTGCGTGCGAAAAGGGGCCCTAGTCTTCTGATTTCTCGAGTTATGATAGGGTTTTCATGGTAAAATACATTCAAAAGAGCTTATACTGTGCCCCTTCTGAGCATTAATAATAAGTGTTAGCTATGGTACCACTGCTGTTGTTTCTAAGAGACCCTCTACCAGCGTCACCCTCCACTACTGCTGCTATCTAGCAGCTGTTTGGTACGTTTAGTCTGGTTCTTTAGCAAAAGCCGGTCTGACACACAGAAAACCCTATTAACAGCAGTGTTACCGTAAGCATAATCTCTTGTCTGACAGGAGCATACAATCCCACTACCATGGAAAAGTAGTGTCATGATGAGATTATAAACAAATACCTGTGACAAAATTTATTGGGAGTAGTAATAATATTTCTCCAGCACTATTTTGGCTTTGTCTCTATACATCTTGTTGTCTTGTGCTCAATCTGTTTTATTAGTCCTTGATTTTTCCAACATGATTACTATGGCCATTTCTACACTAGACTATTATAGTGCTATTATGCCACTTTCCACATCCTATGGAATCCTGGGATTTGCAGTTTAGGGAGGATTCTGTAGGATGTTGAAAGTGGAATAATAGCACTATAACAGTTGTTTACTGTTTACTGGGGGTCCCGGGAGGGACACCTATATGCGCTCTGTTTACTGGGGGTCCCGGGAGGGACACCTATATGCGCTCTCAATTAACCAAGTTTGGGGAAATTAGCTAGATCACAAGTTAGCAATGCGAGAGGCAGGGCAACACAGCGGAATCTTTTACCCAATGTCTATGGGGTCAGGCCAAGCCAAGGAGTACAACAAGTTTAAGAATAATTGAGATTTTTATTAAATACAGACAAACAGTGTATGCAACACACTCACACAAGTAACTATAGAAAATAAAGGTTGAGTGGTATAGAGGGACTTTGAGAGGAATTGTTGAATTGGGTGATACAACACCTGTCCTGAAGCTTAGTTCGTTGGTCTGGAGTCTCAGTATGCGGGACTGAGGGGAGAGCTCGCCAAAGAAAGCGGCAGCAAGGCTGGATGGAATCCGCAGCAATCCGAGGATGGGGTTTTTATAAGGAGAAATGTAACTGCAGGCTATTCTGTACTTAGGGAAAACAATGAGTTTCGGGCACGAGACAAAGCTTTGGAAAGGTCAAAATTTAGCACGATTGAGTTAAGTCTGAATTGACAAAGAGGTAGACAGTAGGCAAACGCAGAATGCTTGGCAGTTGAGTATTCAGCTTGCCAAGTTGCCTGCTCGGGGCAGGGAGTCCTTTGTAAACAGTGTGCATACATAATGAGGGAGTTTGCAGAGAGGTCTCCTAAAGCGGCGATCTGGCTATTTCTGGCCTGCCTGTATTGTCTTGGGATATTGCAGCGTTTGATGGCCAAGCCTAGTTCTGTGCTTGTCTGGGGGCCTCAGAAACACGTGGAGAGGGGTGGTGGAAGAGAGCCAAATTATTGATATCAAAATGATATCTTTATGCTATCTCCAAGGAGGCCTAACCTGCAGTAACATAGTCTAGTGCAGAAATGGCCTATGACTATTACTATTCTTCCTCTTCCTCCATCTTACAAATTGCTTGATCTTTTGTGCAGGTATTGAAAGGTATTATAGTCCTTTTCTACAGGAATATAATCTATATGCATAACACATAAGGAAAAGAGAATTATGAGGGAAGAGGAAAAGAAGCACTGGAATAACAGGCCCTTGTCTGATTGATCAGCTTGGGTTGGTTTCCTCTTGCCTGAAAGGCAGGGGTGCAGCCTTCCAGTAGGTCATGCTCCACTGCCAGATGGATCAGGCCAGAATTTGCTGCCATTCACCTCTCCATTCTCAGGCCAACATTGTCAATTAACAGGTGTGGACTGTCTGTAATAAAAGCTTCTTCCACAACAGCATTGATTCCATCATATTGTATTGTATTGTGTTACATTTTATATTACATTGCATTAGTTAAAGGGATCAAGCCAGAATTGATGTGATAGACATTTGTCTGATGCCAATCAGAGCAGCAAACATTGGGACTGATGGACAAATGGTCTGATCCAGTATAAGGGAGCATTTTCTGTTCCCTCAGTAGTTTCTATGGCCAAAGAGGAGAAGAGAGAGTTCCTGGTATAAAACAAAGGATTGATGGCTGGTAAATCTTTGTGGTGTGTGGCTGGGAATCAACCACTTCTGTCAGGAACAGATTCACTCTTACACGGATCAACAAACTTAATAGAAGATTTATTGTAACATAGTAAGGGATGCTGTCTTCAGACGTTAAAGCTCAAAGAATGGAACGTTTTCCCCCACCTTACACTTTAACAGACAGTTTCTCCTAAAAGTTGTAAAAGAACGAACGTCATCATGCCAAATGGTTCCTTTGAAATTCCAGCCAGAAGGAATGGTTGGCGCCTGGGAATAGCTAACAGCCTACTATCACTATTTCCTCAGTTACTGCTATCCTAAAACAATAAAACATGGAGGACTCCACATCCTGCCCACTTTTTTAAAAAAATATATACATAAAGATACACAAAATATAGAAAATATCACGGAACAGTAGAAAGACAAGAAAACTAAATAGTAATATGAATGCAGTAGCAAGTCAGTCGGGGCTTTCGAGGAACATCAGCCGGCGAGAAGTCAGCGAAGGTGCCCTCTTCAGCAAACTGGAATGAAAAACAGGATGAATAGCCTTGAGGGAAGAAGGGAGATCTAGTTCAAAAGAGACATCATTAATAGCCCTTTTCACAGGAAAAGGTCCGAGAAACGAGGGGAAAGTTTTTTAGACGGAGAAGGAGAGGAAATGTTCTTAGAAGAAAGGAAAACCAAATCCCCGGGCTGGTAAAGGGGTTTAGGCTGCCGTTTACGGTCAGCGAAACGTTTGTGGGAAGCTTTAGCGGATGCTATAGCATCTGAGACGGATTGCCAAATGCCAGAAAAATTTAGAGACCCAAGCAGAAACAGAAGGAGGAGGGGAGGAAGAGAGGGAGAGGGGGGGAAAGGAGAAGGAAGGAAGCCGTAAACTATTTCAAAGGGGGGTTTCCCAGTAGAGGTATGAACCGCAGAATTGATGGCAAACTCAGCGAACGGAAGGAGCGGAGCCCAATCATTCTGGTTCTCAGAAACAAAACACCTAAGAAATTGTTCAAGAGATTTGTTAACACGCTCAGATTGGCCATCTGTTTGAGGGTGATAAGCACTGCTGAGTTTCTGAGTGACTCCCAGGGTTTTCAGTAGACAAGTCCAAAACTTGGAAGTGAAAATTGGATCCCTGTCCGAAATGATCACCGAAGGTAGTCCGTGAAGTTTCCATACATGATTAACGAACAGGTCAGCCAGCTGGTCAGCACGGGGTAGTTTCTTTAGAGGCACAAAATGACATTGCTTGGAAAAGTGATCAGTAACAACCCAAATAACATGAAAGCCGTGTGAAGGGGGAAGGACCGATAAAATCCCATGCGATGACCGACCAGGGGCTAGCAGGCGCAGGCAGAGGTTGCAGGAGCCCTTGAGGTTTAGATGTGGGCGACTTAGAAACGTTGCAAGTGGCACACTGCTTAATGTAAGTTTGCACGGAGGGGTTTAATCCAGGCCACCAAAAAGGCGGCGAATCGCATGCAATGTCTTCAAAAACCCAAAATGTCCAGCGGGTTTGGAATCATGATAACGATAAAGACCTGCTCGCGGGCAGCAGGGGGAACGTAGACCTTGGTGCCAAAAAAGGGGAGATTGTCAACCCATTCTATTTTATCCTTGTTTGCCGGTAGCCAGGAGTCTGCATGCGCTGCATGAATGATAGCATCGCGGAACGGAGTCAAAAAGAGAGGAGGCAGAAAGCCTTGTCTTTGCTAATGCACGAGTAGTCACTTGAGAAGCCAGAGAGGAGGCAGGAAACAAGGTATTGGAGTGGGAGGACGTAGCAGGGGATTCCGCAAAACAGGGAAGTGAAGAGGGTCCGCCAGTTGGTTAGTTCGGCCAGGTTTGAAAACAATTTTAAATCGGAATCTCTGGAAAAATTCAGCCCATCTCGCCTGCTTAGGGGAGAGTTTCTTAGCAGACTGTAAGGCTTGCAAATTCCTATGATCAGTCCAAACTTCAAAGGGGAGTCGAGCCCCTTCAAGCAAATGACGCCAAGAGGACAGCGCAAAATGGATAGCCTTGGCTTCTTTCTCCCAAATAGGCCAATTAGCTTGTTGAGGGGAAAATTTCTTTGAAATGAAAGCACAAGGCCTGAGTGCTCCTGTGGTGTCATGTTGTAAAAGAACGGCTGCCATGGCAAAGTCCGAAGCATCCGTTTGCACAATGAATTGCTTCGTACTGTCGGGAAAAAGGAGTAAGGGCTCAGACGTAAATTTAGATTTCAAATGGTCAAACGCCGATTGACACTAGGCGACCAACAAAGTCTATGCGCCTTGCCCGCAGTGGATCCTTTAGGTTTCCGTAGAAGGTTGGTGAGTGGAAGCGTTATGGCAGCAAAATCCTCAATAAAGTTCCGGTAGAAGTTCGCAAAACCAAGAAATTGCTGCAGTTGCTTCACAGTTTTAGGGACGGGCCATTGCAAAATGGAGTTAATCTTCGAAGGGTCCATTTTAAGTGAACAATCTTGAATCCTATATCCCAAGTAATCAAAAGTTTGGGTGTCAAATTGGCATTTAGATAGATTAACCACGAGGTTGTTATCTATAAGCCTTCGTAACACTTCACGAACCAATACACATGAGATTCCATGGAATCTGCGTAAATTAAAATGTCATCCAGATAAATCAGAACCCCCTGATACAACAAGTCATGGAAAATGGTGTTCAAAAACATTTGGAACACAGATGGCCCCGATTGTAAGCCAAAGGGAAGAACCGTCCATTTAAAGTTACCTAGAGGAGTTGCAAAGGTGGTGAGCCACTCAGAGTCCGGGTCCATTCTAATCCTATGAAAAGCCTCTTTAAGATCAAGTTTGGTGAAATATTTTCCTTGAACAAGATGGTCCAAAACAGTCCGTATCAGAGGTATGGGATAACAACTGGAGGAAATAACCTGGTTAATAGCAGAGTAGTTAACTATCAGTCTCGGATCCGCGCTGGGATCTTTTCTCTTTCGGAAGAAGACAGGACTCGCCGTGGGGGCTGTAGAGGGCTTGATAAAGCCGCGAGCCAAGTTTTTATTTAGGAACTTCTTGAGAGCAAGGAGTTCTTTTTGGCTCATGGGATAAATTTTCGGTTTAGGCAGGGTGGCCCCGTCAACTAATTCCAGTTTACAGTCAAAGTCCGTGTGGGGAGGCAATTTGTCAGCCTCCCTTTCGTGAAAGCCTTTTGGAAGTCTCGGTAGTGTGAAGGAATTTGTTGCAATTCTTCATGGGGAATAGAAAAGTTTTCATCTGAAGAGGACATAGTGCCAGCAGTCCAGTTTATCTGGGGTTATATTCACGAAGCCAATCGATTCCCAAGACCAATTTGAACTGCATCGCCTTGGGAACTAGAAATCGCATGCTGTAATTGTTTTTGTCCATTTGAAATGAGATGGGCTTAGTGATTTTACTAATTACTCCCCCAGTCATTGAGGTCCCATCCATTTGCGTTAATTTGATGGGGCATTCCAAGGGCTCATAAAGAGTTTTCAATTGTTTGGCCAATTTGGGGTGTAACAAACTTCTGGAGCAGCCAGAGTCAATTAATGCCCTATGTACATGCAAAGTCCCATCGCTGCCACTAATCGCAACCGTGGCGTAGAAATGGGGAATTTTAGGAGTACTTACAGATGTTCCCGCCGCTTGCCAGTCATCGCAGTCAGGTTTAGAATCTCCATCTATGTCAGATGAGGACGAAGAGGTGGTTTCATCATCGGGATCGGAGTCTCCTGTCGCCGCTGCAGGGTCCTTAGAAGTGCGTCTAAGTGGTTGTTTGGCGGCCGCTGTCTGATGTGTGAATTCTATATCCTTTGGGTCTGCTCGTGCTCCCTTAGTCCCAGTCGGAGCTTGGTTTCCGCGGCAGGTGTTGGCGAGGTGGCCCGGTTTTCCACAGTTAAAGCACATGCCCAAACGGAGACGTTTTTCCGTTCCTCAGCATTGAGGACGGTGGGACCGCGAGGTTGTCGTTTTGGCACGTCTTGTCTTTGTCGGTTCAGCTGAACAGTCTGGGTTATGCCTTCCATTTCAGTAGCTAGTCTGACCCAACCTAGCAGGGTCTGTGGATTGGCCTGCATTAAGCACCCGTGTAGAATATCAGGATTTAGTCCATCTTTGTATAACTCAATTAGAATTTCATCACTCCACGGGACTTTGGTGGCCAGGTTTCTAAATTCAGGGAATCGTCCCCACATCGTTCCTGCCTTGTTTCATTCGTTTCAGTTGATATTTGGTGTTTTCCAATAAATGGGGGTCTTCAAAGCGTTCCCGCAGATGGTTCATGAAGAGCTGCAGATTTTCAGTTTCGGGGGCGCGGGAGTCATATAGGTTCGCTACCCAGTCTGCTGCCAGTCCTTTCATCCTCTGGCTTAGGTATCGAATTCGGGCCGCATCATCCCGAAATAGATGGCCGTGATCAATCATGAAATTGTTTGCCATAGTCAAAAAAAAGGAGAGTTTCTCCCCCTTCCCGTTGAAGGTCGCTTTCAGGTCTCCCACATTTCTGAGTAACAGTGGCGCTGGCGTGTGCCCTGTTGGTTGCTGGGGCGGACCAGGGGTGCCTGCCGCCGAGACAGCCGCTCGTGGTTCTCCTCCTGGTGATCTCCCTGTCTGCGAGGGACGGATGCGCATCTCGCGTAGCATGGTCTTGAGTTCGAGTATCTCCTCATCTTTTCTTTCCAGTTCGGTTTCCATTTGCTTTATCTCCTCCAAAAGGGATAGGTCTTTTGCTGATGTATCCCATCTAGCAGCCCTTCTGCGTTGTCTCAACGACGTATGTGGCTTTTCTCCCCAGACCCAGGTTTGGCCGCTTGTGGGGGTTTCCATAGCCTCGGTCAGGCGCAATTTTGTCTTGGTATCCAGGGGCACTTCAGTTTCTGTAGCTCCATCAGATTCTGCAGATCCTTGCTCTTCTTCAGTAATCGACTGGTCCATCAATTGGTGCATTTTTTGAAAGGATTCTCGAGCTTTCTGTCAGGAACAGATTCACTCTTACACGGATCAACAAACTTAATAGAAGATTTATTGTAACATAGTAAGGGATGCTGTCTTCAGACGTTAAAGCTCAAGAATGGAAAGTTTCCCCACCTTACACTTTAACAGACAGTTTCTCCTAAGATAGTTGTAAAAGAACGAACGTCATCATGCCAAATGGTTCCTTTGAAATTCCAGCCAGAAGGAATGGTTGGCGCCTGGGAATAGCTAACAGCCTACTATCACTATTTCCTCAGTCTACTGCTATCCTAAAACAATAAAACATGGAGGACTCCCGACAACTTCTCTTTCATAAGAGATCAACTGCCGCTATAAAAGAATTCTATCAGAGCAGATATATCACTAATCTGTTTAAAATATACCTGGTACCATCCCCTTCAATTGATACTACATGGCAAGATGAGAGACGTACAACCCTCCATCTGTTGTTGGACTGAAACACCAATAATCTCTTACCACTGGCTGTGCTGGCTAGGACTGACAAGAACTGTAGCTCAGTATCTGAAGGGCCAAGTATTCCCCATTCCTGATATATGGGGTCATGTGCACGAGGTGCTCTGTCTGTTTTTGGATTGCTTTACAATTTTTCTCCAAAATGAAGCCAAAACAACATATTCTCTGCTTTTGTATAACATCATCTGAGCCTCAGGAAGAACTTCCTGACAGTCAGGGCTGTCCGGCAGTGGAATAGGCTGCCTCGGAGTGTAGTGTAGTCTCCTTCCTTGGAGGTTTAGCAGAGGGTTGATGGCCATCTGTCGGGAGTGCTTTGAGGGTGTTCCTGCATGGCAGGGGGTTGGACTGGATGGCCTGTGCGGTCTCTTCCAACTCTAGATTTCTATGATCTTATGGGTCATCCACCAACATTTTTGTTGCTTACCCAGCCTTATGGGTAAAATAATGGGTAAAATAATTACAAAACGTGGTTAAGATATCTAGGTTTATGGAACTATCTGTTCTGAAATCCTGTTTAGCCCATTCTCCCATATTTGTGAATAGCTCTGATGTGCTGTATTTGAGCTGGTAAAATGGGTTGTGCACTTTCAAAGGTAGACTTGAACTATCATTACTGAGGCTTTTATTGAATAATAATAATAATAATAATAATAATAATAATAATAATAATAATAATTATTATTATTATTATTATTATTATTTGTATCTGCCTCTCCACACGGATCAAGGCGGCGAACAACATGAAATACATTATATATTAAAATACATTAAAAGACATTAAAAACATACCCAATCCTTCCCACGCACCAACCCACCTAAACCAACCCCTTAAAATACACAACAATTAACAATCCATCAATTACTATTAGCAAGCAGCAAGGAATAGATGGGAGGCGATGGAAATGCTAGTCTGGGAAGGCCTGTTGGAAGAGACAGTCTTGACTGCTCTTTTAAAGCTGTCAAGACTGGTAATATGCCGGGTCTCCTCTGGTAGGCCATTCCATAGCTTGGGAGCGATAGAAGAAAAGGTCCTCTGGGTAACCACAGCCAACCTAGTTCTGACTGGCTGCAGTAAGTTCTTCCCAGAGGACCTTAATGTGCGGGGCGGATTATATGGGAGAAGGCGATCCCGCAGGTAGGCTGGCCCCAAGCCATGAAGGGTAAGAACCAACACCTTGTACTGTGCCCGGAAACTAATAGGCAGCCAATGTAACGACTTCAGAATTGGTGTTATGTGGTCAGTTTTAGGTCTATCAGTGACTAACCTGGCTGCCATATTCTGAACTAATTGAAGTTTCCGGACTAAGCACATGGGTAGCCCTATGTAGAGCGCATTGCAGAACAGAAATGAACAGTTCATTTAAAGAGAGGATTATTAAAGCAAACAGTGATGTGTAGTATGGATATCAAAATATTTATTTTTAGTTTATTGTTTTTGCATTTAGGAAAAGAAATGCATTGTTTCATATTTGTTTCTGCTTGTTTATGTACAAAGAACTAATACTATCCCTATCTCTGCCAAATCTGTCAAAATCCACAGCTATTTTCAGCACACTGGTAGAAAGCAGTTCTGCGGTATGTATTGTAAGCCAGCTCCTGTTAACTTTGAACAGTGATTCTGAAGCAGATGTGTCTTCCACAGATATGAGTGAGAAAGACTGTATGATTTTGGGGCCCAATCTACAGGGTAAACATACTATAGATCACACAGAAGAAGACTTGATGTCTGATTTTATCTGATTCTGAATCATAAAATTAGAGATAATTTGCAGCTTCACACTACAATCAGGGCATGATGGCCTTCACTTCACCAAATATGTCTAAAGGTCATCAAGAGATACAATACAGAGTATCAAGTCACAGTTGTTGTTTTTGTCTGCCTTCAAGTTATTTCCATCGTATGGTGACCCTCTAAGGCAAACAAGGTTGTAGTTCAACACTCAAACCACTACTGGTTCTCAAGCCAGTTTTATGCCCCCTTTAAATTTCCACTAGCTTTCTTCTAAGGACCAAGTGTCAGATACTCACCTGCGTGCTGTTCAGATTATCAGCTGAGCTCAGAGGACTTTCTAGTATCTGGCTTCCTTGAGACACTCATTCCCACTGTGAGCTGGGCTAGGTCTTGCAGAACTCTTTTCCACTGTTTGAATCCTGTTTTGTGTGACCTTAAATTTGACACTTGGTACCAAGTAACTGGTATTAAAGGACTCCTGATCCAGCAGCTAGTGCTTGGCCTCTTTAATAGGTGGTAAGAGACTATGTCTATCATTACACTTGATTTTGACCTCCCTAGCTTATTTTTACAGCTATGTGGACTGAAGATGACCACCAGTGTAAGCCCAACAGACCCCATAATATACTTAACCCATAGTTGGCTCATGTTCTGAGTCAATAAAAGATTCAAACTCATCAAACAGGAAGCATTCTACATAAAACACTGATTAAGATGGATACTGAGTTCATTAGAACTGGGATGTGCTCGTGCCATTGCTGCCAAAACTGTGTGGGAAAGATGTAAACTAAGTTCCAAAATGCATTAGACTCATAATTAATGTTGCATTACAGTTGTCTTAATTTCCCCTTCATTCATTGGGTTGATAATTATTCTGAGAGCAAAGCACCCAGATGATATTCACAAGAAGAACTTTATCATGAACACTTCTGAATGTCATTGCTAGCCATTGCTGTCATTGCCAAATGTCATTGCTAAACAGCAGTATTTTAACATTCCTTATAACCACCATTTTTCATTCTGCAAAGTGTGAACTACAAAATACACACCAACCTAATTCCTGATTAGGCTTATCAGGGCCTTTCTTCCTGCTTTATTAATCTGCTATATCAGTCTAGATGAGATATAAAATACTCTGTTGTATCAGTCTAGATGTAAAATACCGGTGAGGACACACATTTAAGATGGCAAAGAAAAGGTCCAAACGTGTATTTTGCCCTGAAAACAAATGCCTTATAATGTAAAGGCTATGTATTATAATCACTTCCATCACATTTCAAATGTGTGGAGACATACTTCACTTGGACTTTATCCTAATATAACTTAATAGGAGATAAAGCATGGAAAAAAGAAAAAAATGATAAAATGAAAGAGAGCAGCAAAAAGGAGCCTCCTATGTGACTAAGAAGTCTAGTCAGAGATATGAAGAAAAACGAGGCTAGAGGGCATTTGATATAAAATGAGTGATGAGTAAGCAGCCTCAAAGTAAGGAGAAAATAATATCTAAGCAACATTCAAAGCCTTTACTTTCCTGTTAGTGAGTACTTGACTTCTAGCTGCACGTCTTCATTCTCATTTATTCTGATTAATGCACTATGGCTACCTTCTGCTGCTCCTACTACTTTTTCCTAATAACATCATTTGATATTCTTAAAATATTTTGCACCTTGTATAGCTATGTAAATCAATGGAAAGTCTAAATGAAACGTTATCTGATACATGAGAACATCTACAGCTACCTTACTTCCCCAAGGTAAATGTGTAATACTGTCTCAATATACTAACCTTCAGTAGAGAAAGAGAACTTAAACAAGGTTGATGGACCACTATGTATATCCTGTATACATAGAAAATTATCACTATGTATATGCTGTGTCTGAACTGAGAAGCCAGCAATAACTTTGAAGCCCAGTATCATCCGTAGCTGTGGAACTCTGGCTGACTGTTGAGGAACAGGGGACAGAAAAGCAATGGGAGCATGGAATAAAGTAATCTGAAAAAAAGATATGGTTGGTTGGAACAATGGGCATGTGTATACCTATTACAACATTTTATTACAGACTCCATAATACATAATAATAAGCATGTAAATAATATTTTCCTGTCTGCACAACAGATTGCTGGTTGTGTAAAGACATCAGTAAACAGAATATGCTGTATTAATTCTCCTTTAAAGTTGAGGTTTTACATACTAGGGAAGGCATAATAAAAACAATCCATTCAATTTTTTTCTGTATTTATAGCTTTTTATTGCTTAGTAATAACATTTATCTTCATTTAAAATAATAATTATGTAACAGCAATAAGGACAAATGTGCTACAGCATCAATAAACAGAAGTAAAAATGCTCAGTTATAAAACACCTTGGTGAAAAATATCATTAAAAACCTCAACTGGTAGGAACTGAAAAATATTTGGGAATATTGTAAGTTGAGGATATTCAACACAAGAGAGTGAAAGGGAATACTAATACCAAGTATATTAAAAGAACATACAAAGTTTTAAATTTAGAAATATAATTCAGGCCTTAAATTCCTGGGCCATACCTATTCTACACTATAATATTGCAATTGTTGATTGGCCTCAAGCAGAACTAGGTGTATTTAAATAGAAGAACTCAGAAAATTCTGACAACAAACTATGCTTTATATCCTTGAAATTATATTAAATGGCTATACACACACACACCCCATGTAATAATAATATTGATTGAAGATTGTTACAGGTGAATTTGAAGAAGAGAAAAGATCCTTGAGCAAATATAGCAAACAAATCAAAGAAAAAGGCTAATAGATATATGTATATGGGATTATTGAACAGTGAAGAAGCAAAAGATGTCTCTAGAAAGAAAATTATGACCAATGGCCTATAAGTCTGGAGAAACAAACCGCTAGATCAGTGGTTCTCAATCTGTGGGTCAGGACCCCTTTGGGGGTCGAATGACCATTTCACAGGGGTTGCCACTCCTCTTTCTCGCCCCTCCCCCTTTTGAAAGAAGGCAGCCTCACAGCCAATGGGAACTCTGTTTCTGAGACCCTGCGCTGGGAGGAGGTGAGAGGAGGCATGCTGGCTGCGTGTGGGGACATATCCCCGTCTTTCCCTGCCGGGCGGGAGGGCAAAGGTGCATGTGAGGACATTTCCGCATCTTTCTCTGCCGGGCAGGGGGGGCGGAGGTGTGTGTGGGGACGTTTCCCCGTCTTTCTCTGCCGGGCGGGGGGATTGAGGTGCGTGTGGGGACGTTTCTGCATCTTTCCCTGCTGGGCGGGGAGGCAAAGGTGCGTGTGGAGACGTTTTGCAGTCTTCCCCTGCCGGTCGGGGGGCAGAGATTGGGAGACCGAGAGGGGCTCGCGGGTGTAGCGTGGTCGAGGGGCTACAGCAGGTATCCCCACTCCCAAGCCCTCAGAGGGATGAAAGGAGGAAGGAAGGGGCGCCCGTGCGATGTGGGAGTGAGAGTGTCCGAGCAGCCGTGCTCCCTTTAGGGGAGGGAGGGTGGGAGTGAAACAAAATGTGTCTGCTTATGCCGCCACCATCTTTCCTCTCTCCCTGTCCTTTCCTCCCTGCGCCTCGTCTAAAATGTGGGTTTGCCTTTGGGAGTGACTGGCTTTTTGAGCTGTGGAAACCTAACATTCAGAACTAGAACTACTGCCTTAATTCTGGCATTGATGGATGCTTTCTGTGCTTAAAAAAAGGGGGAAGGGTTAGCAGTTTTTAGGCATTAGACGTCTATCCAGAGCAGTGATTTAGGGCAGTATTTCCAATCCATTCGATGTTGGAAATAACTAACTAAATAATTAATAAATAAATAAATAAATAATAACAAAAATAATTTTATGATTGGGGTTCACCACAACATGAGGAACTGTATTAAGGGGTCATGGCATTAGGAAGGTTGAGAACCACTGCACTAGATGGTCAGTTTATTGAGGGCATGGAAAGAGAAGGGAAACATTGGGAAATGGTTACAGAAACGGACATTGAAAAAAGAAACTGAAAGACTGATTGTTGTGGCTCAAGAACAGAGACTTCAGACAAATAGAATGAAAGCAAATAGAGAAAAAAACCCTAAGGACAGTACAGTGTGCCCTCTGTATGCATGGGGGTTCCGTTCCAGGAATCCCAATATTAAACAAAAAATGCTATGTCCCAAGTTAATGTTATGTTAATGGACAGGACATGCGAACACATGCAGCAGTCCGTTTGCATATCCATTGTGTCCACAGACTATAATGGGATGTGACACTTTGTGCGACCTCGCATTCACATGTGTGGAGGTAGTGGTAAGTGAGGGCTCACTGTAAATTTTGGCTATATAAAAAGATGAAACTTGTGATTACCTTATTCATGCAACAAGACTGAACAGAATGCATATAAGGAACATTATGATAAAGTATCTGCAATAGTATACTGTAATCTATGCAAAAAGTATAGATAGTGTCAGCAAAAAACTGGTAGGAACAAAAGAGTGAAAAAATGTAGAAAATGATGAAGTAAAAATCCTATAAGACTTTAAGATTCAAACTGATAAACAATTGGAACATAATATACAAGATATAACTGTGGTTGAGTAAAACAAATTTTGGATTACAGATGTAGCAATCTCTGGGGATAGTAGAATCTAAGTCAGAGAGAAGGAAAATACGAGGCATTGAGACCTACAAATGGACATTCAGCACCTTTGGGAAAAGAAAACAACTGTGGTTCCAGTTGGTGCTCTGGGAACAATCCGAAACAAACTGACAAAACATCTGAATGAAATCACTATAGAGGGGGTCATAATAATACAACTGGAAAAATAAGTGACACTATTTGGAACATACCAGTTATCCAATGATATGTCCTTGTTTTCTAGATTCCTGGGAAGACTCCAAATAACTGATAATCCAAAATTCTAATCAGTAACATTTAGTAGAGTATAAAATGAGGTAACAATGACAACAACAATACACATTTAAGTACTATCTCCTATCATTTTTTTTGTTGAAGAAATAAGGGTTGATCATGATGTCTCCAGTTCTATGCAATTCCCTGCTTATAGCCGCTTGCCAATGCATTTAAAAACAGTTTTTATGCAGAAATATTTAATCAGGAGGTGTGAAAAAAATAAAAGCTGGCCTTGATTTAATACATAGTAAGGTTTCATTTTTTATTATGTACTGTCTTCATTTTTTTGTATATAAATTTTTATAAGCCTTCTTGGTTTTATGATAGATGGGCTATAAATTTTTTAAAAAATGTGTACATCCACATATTCATGTAAATCGGTCCAGCAAGTAAAAAATCATCACAAAAGAGAGAGAGCATAAAACATCAGTATGGAGTAAAAGAGAAAATGATGCATACCCAAAACAGGAAAAAAATACGAATTAAGGGGGATATGATAAAGAAAAAAATCAGTACAGATAAGGTGATAGACAGCATTAGCAATAGCTGGCCATATTACTGGCACATTGCGTACCTGCTTCCTCTAAGTATCTCTGCCAATTTACCCTTTTCTTGACCTGAAGCCACCCTTTTAATTCTAATACTGGAACACTTTCCTGACTAAGCAGGCTGCTAATTGGAATTAATTGTGTGGCACAGAAAATGGGCACTGTGATTACACTTTCACTCTCTCATTTGACTTACAGCTCAGAGAAATTATAACTTATGTACCTCTAGTCTGGCGGCTGGCACTAGCCTAAACTTTTCTAATAGCACAAATCTGCTTCCTCTCTCACAAATATTAACACTTTGTGTGCCCAAGCTACTGATTCTACAAATGTATATGATAAGACTTCTCCAACCTTCTGGCATTTACATCTGAGAATGATATGATTCCCCTCACAAAACCTGCTTACACTCATCCCTCCACATTTGCTAGGGTCAGGGGCACAGGACTCCCGTGAAAGTGAAAAAACCACAAATAACTCTAGGCCCTCCCAAACCATATTTAACACACACAAAAGTATGATCACCATATTCAACCCACTGTGGATTCCTTTGAGGCCTCAGGGTTCCTTCACAAGGCAGAAGTAGGTGACTGGTGGGACTTACTGCCATCTCCATTGCTGCCCCACACCATTTTTAATAGGGACTTACAAGTCTCGTTCATGGTTTCTCAGTCTCACGAGGCTTGCAGTCCTTATTAAAAATGGCATAGGGAGGTAGCAGAAGGGATAGCAAATAATCCATGAATAATCAAATCCACAAAAGTGAAACCCACAAATGTGGAGAGCTGACTGTAGTGCCAGTTTGATACATCTTAAGAGAAAATTTTAATTCTCTCCTGAGCCAAACCTACTAGCTTAACCTGACTGCTATTCCTTTGTTGGGCAAAAGCAAATTTTCTTCCAACCTCCTTGGTGTTATTTCTTGGTTGGTTCTGTTCCCATGATAGTCTAAAGATCAACAGTAGCTCCAGGGGTGGGGTGAAGATGGACTGTAGCTTGGAGGACCATCTAGTCAATTGCCTTTAATTGCTGGGGTTACTGGACTAAGTAGACATAGCTTGGTCCTGAACCAGAAATTTACTTTGTTTTCTTAAACGACAGCAGACTCATGTCAAAGATATTAATTATGCCTTAACAGTTAAAAAAACCTTTTATAAATGTATTTATCTGATTTTTTCCTCCCTGTTCCACCATACAAGTCCTCAGCTCTATGAGAGATTTTATATGTAAACTTAATGACAGGATTTTTTAAAAAAACCTTTCTCAACAGCTGCAATAATGTTGGTTGGAGTGAGGAACCTGTTTCAGGCGGGAAATTTTGGGTGTCATCAAAGGATCACAAATTCTTAGTGGCTTTATTAGTTTTTCCTCTTCTTCTTCGTAAAGATAGAAGTGCTTCTGGGATTTTCTGCCTCATTTGCCAAGATAACTTTCCCACCTTTGGATACTTTGTACCTTGAACTGGCTAGGTAAGGAGGGTGCCATTTGCTATTTTGCCTCATGCAGCAACATCTCTTGGTACTGACTATGTGTATCAACAGTACTATATGAGCAAGATCAAAGTCAGACCATTCTTTTAGTTATAGTTGTAAGAATACTCATGGTCTGGTCTGGAAATACTGTGAAAGAGGCCAAAAGGAAGACTTTATGCTTCCTCTCCACTTAAATAATAACTGAAAAGGCTCAAACTTTCCTTTTAGAATGCATTTTATTTATACCCTTCTTTCTCCCAGCACAGATCCAAGGCAGTGATACAATTTTAAAATTACAACACAATTAAAATAGTTTTCAAAGAAGCAGCCTTGTTAGCATAAAAAAGAGGAAGAGAGGAAGAAAAGATGAAATGTAGGAGCATGTTTAAGACCAACTGGTTTTTATTTTAGTGTGAGCTTTCATGGATATCAACTCACTTCTTCAGATGGAGTACATAGTGATATCCAGCCTCAAAATATAAAGTGTATTTACAAAGTTGTGGGAGTGGGATGGAACATAATAGAATCCAGAAAGATGAAAATCATGACCCTTGCCTAACATTACAAGGACCCATAGTATCACCCACAACATCATAAGTACATTCACTTCTTCCTCCAGTGTGATATATGCTGTCCTATGTCAGCAAAGATCCTCTACCCTCTGCCTTGGACAAACCAGTCTCTGCACAAGAGGATAAATGGACACAAATTAGATACAGTGGCAGAACTTGGAGTGTGTGGAAGGAAGGAGGGAAGGAGGCGGTGGGGCTACAGTGCAGGGACCCTAGCCACGGTGCGTGGGGCCCACAGTGTGTGTGGGGTTTGGCCAGGGCACGTGAGGGCACGGCTACAGGCAGGACACCCCCAAAACATTGCCACCCAAGGCAAATCGTCTTTATTGCCCCCCCATCCCTATGTGACTGATCAGATATTAGAAATGGCAGTTCTCAAAAAAAAAAAAAAAGTTTGCAAGCTATTTTGACCTTACTATAGCAATAGCATTTATTTCTATACCGCTTATCAACTGAGTGTTATCTAAGCGGTTTACAATGTATTTTAGCTAACTGCCCCCAACAAACAAGCTGGGTACTCATTTTACCGACCTGCAGAAGGATGGAAGGCTGAGTCAACCTTGGAGCCCGGCAGGATCGAACTCACAACCTTGTGGTTGCAGTACTAGCATTTAACTGCGCCACCAGGGCAGACACATAGTAGGAGGCTTACATGTTTCAGTCCTTGAACAAGGAAATTATAAAGGAAGACCAGAGAGAGAAATTGCTGAATTGAATTATATTCACAAATTCCAAATTCTGAAGAAGTGGGCTTATATCCCCAAAAAGCTCATGCTAAAATAAAAACCACTCCACTGTTATAGAGCAATTATCCCACTTCCAACATCCTATGGAATCCTGGGGTTTGTAGTTTAGGGAGGGGCATTTAGAATTCTCAGCCAGAGAGCAACTTGGCCTCAGTAAACTACAAACCACAGAATTCCACAGGATGTCCAAACTGGAATAATAGCATGTGTTCGACTCTCGGTTTGAATGCTGAATAAAAAGATTTGAAAACAAACAGGAATAATAGCACTGGAGTGTGGAAACGCCCTGATTCTGGAGACCAGGTTTTGAATCCTTGCTTGGCCATGGAAACCCACTAGCTGACCTTGGGCAAAACACACTCTCTTGGCCTCAGAGGAAGACAAACACCCTGTGAACAAATCTTGCCAAGGAAACTCCGTGACAGGGTGGCCATAAGTTGGATAAGACTTGGAGGCACACAAAGAAGTCTTAATGGTGCTGTTACATTTCTTCTTTTTCTCCCCTTCCCCTCCCTTCCTCTAATAGAACTAAAAAAATCTTTTAATAAAAAGTTAAAGCAGGATGAAACTAAACAACAGAACATCTTTAACGCGTCTTTTCTCTGCCAGGAGGCGGTGGGAAGAGGGAGCGGCGCCTGCGGCTGAGGCGGGCAAGGAAAGGAGACCAGGCACGAGACGGAAGGCAAAGCTTGGCTTGCGCGAGGCGGCTGCTGCAGCCGTTTGACTGACAGAGGAGGAAGAAGGTGGGCAAAGCACCGCCGTTGCGCGGCGGCGATGACCGTTGGTTGAGGAGATGGTGTCAACCGCCGCGCCGCGTGCCCACAAAAAAAGAAGGGGGGAGGGAAACGAGAGACCGCACTTTCGAATCTGGGCGCGCGGAGCCAGGAGGGAGGGGGAGGAGGAGTCACGCGCAGCTTCCTACCACCTCCCCTGGCACGCTCCACTCTATTTTCCACCCCCCTCCCTTCCACCGCTACCTCCTTCTGCCCCCACCCTCCGGCGCTTTCTTCCTCTCTGCCGCTGTTCCTTCCCAGCTCTGCCTGTCAGTGTGCCTCCTACGTGCGTTCCACTTGGTACGGCCCACCTGGAAGATCATGGCGATTGATGGTAAGTAGGCCAATAACGGGCTCCTCTCCTCAGGAATAACCCCCCCTCCTTCTCCCTTCACCTGGGCAGCGGGCACGGGGAGCGAGGGGGAGGGGCGAACCAAAGCGCGCTGTGGGGGGGGGTAGAAAGAAAGACCCTGAGGGGAAGAAGCGGCTAAAACCAACCAACAAAATAATTTTAAAAAAAGGAGCTGGGAGAGTGAGGGATAATTGTGGGCTGCTCTTGAAGTGAGGGACAGGAGCATCTTTGGGGGCACAAGGGGCGCTCGGGCGCCTTTTCCCCCTGTGGCGCCAGGCGCTGTCACCGCCCGGCTACAAGCAGCAGCAGCAGCAAATGCCCCCATAGAGTAGAAGGCGAGAGGCAGTTACCCCCCCCCCCGAGATATTATGGTGGGAATACTGGCAATATTTTTATGGGTCAGGACCGATTGTGTGGTTTCTTTTACATCCATATGTGTGAGTGCGTTTTTTTTTTGGAGGCTCTGGGACAGTAGTTGCCACACCAAGCCTCTGGGACAGTAGTTGCCACACCAAGCCTCCCCATTCTTTTCTTGCTTTACTTGTGAGTTGTGGCGACGCCACCCCCATCCCGGCGCCACAGGCAGGGCATAACCCGTCTCTTTGGCTAAGGATGCATGAAGAACTGGAGCAGAGAAAGAGGAATGAACCATTTTATTTATTCTATTTTTCATTTATTCTGTTTGTTCTCAATTTGCCAGAACCCCTTGCTGCAAACCCTGGTTTCTCTCTTTAAATGGCTGAAGTAAATAAATCTAATTTTGTAGATCCCCCTTTCTTATTCTCCATCCACAGTTGACTTTGGTGTTTATGTGTGTTTATATTTTGTGGAAACAGCTTTCAGCACCTCCCTGCCCCCCCTCCCGCTTTTTTGTCTATCTCATCTCCTGGAGGTACAGCTCACAGTCCTAGATACAGCCTGTTGTGTGGAGTGTTTCTAGGCTCTGTTGCTTCTGCACTTTTTAAATTAGAATCTGGAAAATCATGAGCGAGACAAGTGCATTATTTCTGATTAAAAACAGCATTGTGCACCAATCCTGGAAATACTGTGTAAGGAGTTTTTAACAGGGGAATCACAACAGATAATCCACAAAATGAAGCAGGAATTCTTTCTCCATTTTGCAAGAAATGTGGGTTTTAATATTCTTGTATTGAGCACTTTTAATAAAATCAAATCCACTTTAATCTTTGTTTGTAGTAAGTGTGTTATAGTCTGACTCTGTGCATCTTTACTTGGACTTCATTTAGATTTAGATTTATACCGTTTGTTACCTGACTCAGGTCCCTACCACTTGTGGTGCCATGTGCTAAGTTACACTTAGAAAAGTATCTTCATGGAATCATCTGTAACAAGCTGTTCCTCTTTTTTAGCATCACAAGTGACAACAGAGGGCTTCTGTATAAGGCAGTTTTTTATATTTATATATACATGAAGGTGTGATCAGTGTTACTGGGGAAGATCATTTAAACATGTTACTTAAATTAATAATTATCTAACTGAAGAGACATATTGTATCAGAAAGAGTAGTGCTTTACATAACCTAGTCTCTTATCTGTGACAGAGACCTGCTTTGTTTTCTTGGGAAGTGTATAATAACAGTACACGATGTCAACAGAGTAGCACAATCTCTGATGTTCTTTCCAAGCTGGCATCCAACTGATGTCTTCGTAAAATTAATAGCCATTGCCATCTTCGTTATCCTCATCAGTTTGTCTTGTAAGCACTGATTTTAGTTCCTTTTTGCTACATGAGGAAGATTCATGAAAATGATGGAATGCATTTTGGCTTATCACTGCTGTTCATCCAATCACAAATATTAATGAAAGAGAAGACATGTTTTTAGCATTTTGTCTTAGCAATGTGTTTCATGGTACTTTCAGCCTTTCTTTTAAGTGATTTCTTTCCAGCAGAGCTTTCTAAAGATGTCACCAAATAATCTTGTACTCATCTACTGGAGTATAAGTTTAATCAAACTCAGCAAAACTTATTTCTGAGAAGATATGCGTAGGACAGGACTGTAATTGGCATTTATCACCTTTCCATCATTAGTAGTTGTCATCATTCCCTCCATGTGTTGAGCTGCAAGTCACATAATTCCTGATCATGGGCTATGCTGGCCAGGGCTGATAGGAATTACAATTCAACAAGAACTAGATGACCATACATTCCTCACATCTGATACAGATGGCTTGATGAGACATGGTTAAATGTAGGACTTCCACTGACTGAACACCAGAACCCACCAGAAACAAGAGGGTCTATGTCCCCTTCCCTTATAGCGCTCCATCTACCAGCCAAAGAGTTTTGGAGAAGTGGGTAATTCTCTGGAGATAAAGTAGTTCCAAGGGTTGTGGATGGAGGGGAAGAAGGAGAGGAAGGGAATGAGTGTCAGCACCAGTTAGATTTAGGATGCTTTTTGAATATTACACTTGTGCTGCTGTTTTTTATAAACACATTTCTAAATAATTTTAACCAATATATTTAGAACATTTCTTAGAATTTATCTTGGTGGTGTGCTTACCAGCAGTCGATTCGTTATGAATTTGTACCTAATAATCAAGGTTACCTGTTAACTGAAATAACAAAAGGTTATTAATAATTCAACAAATTTAATTTTGAACTGAATCTTGTAATTGTACTGAATCTGAAAATTATGAAATATTTGTATAGCACAAAAGTGCAGAAGAAGCTTTTTTGTGGTTTGGTACTAGAGTCTGTCTTGCTTTGTCATGATATAGCTTCTTGATCCATTTACATTAAAGAAATGTGCTTTTTTGAGTCTCATATCAAAAAGATGATGAACTGCTGTTTAAATCAATGTACATTAGTGTTGGATATAATATAAATGATAACTTGTAGAGAATATAGGAAATAGTTTTAATCTAGTTTGGGTTAAGTTTATCAACATGTTACACTATTGCCTCAGTTCGGTTCTTCTGTTGAATCATGGTTTACGGTACTATTGTTAGAACGCAGATCATGATTGTATTCTTCGGAACAGTCATAGGTTCCATGCCTATTTTTGTAGATTGGGCTAGTGACTTTGCAACTGAAATTCAGCTGTGTAGCAGTGAAACAGGATGCATGGGGCATGCACAGTTTCTTTCTGGTGTGCCTTCAAGTTGTTTCTGACTTACAACAACCCTAAGGTGGACCTATCAGGCTATTCTTGGCAAGATTTGTTTAGAGGTAGACTGACATTGCCTTCCACTGAGAGTAAGAGAGTGTAGCTTGATCACCCAGTAGATTTCCATGGCTGAGTGAGGATTTAAACCCAGGTCTCTGGAGTCCTAATCCAACACCCAAATCACTTCACCACACTGGCTCTCTATGGTTTCTTTACAAAGTGCTAACTACTCCCGGAAATCTAATGGCAGATAAGGTGTTCCATTTGCCTTGTATCAAAAGCAAATCTTCCCTGTCACAGTGCTGCCGTTATGTGGCAGTCTAAAAGAATTTTATGGCCTGCTACCAATCCAAGTTCAAGGTATTATTGTTTATGTGCAAAGCACTAATCAAGTTAGAACCTTTTCTCCCTAAATAGGCCCATTAGATCACTGTAGTTTTGAGGGAGGGGGAGGAAACTGTTATTGATAATCCATCATATACAGCTCATTTTGTCAGCAACACAAGAGGGCTTCCTTTTCATATGTGGGACTGTTGGTATGCCTGTTAAATTTGCCTATTAAATTCATTGTGCATTTGTTGGTTGTTATACTGCTTGGTTGTTTTAGAAGACTGGAGAAAAATGCATGTTGTTGCCAAGATAAGAGCTGATTAAATTGTTTCAAGTCTTCTCATATGAAACCTTGTACTTTGTCTCATTGTTTTGTTGTTATTGTTTTATATTTTGTTGCAACCTCTTAAGGATTTTTAAAATAGGAAGCATTAGATAAATATTTTAAATAAATAATTTGAATAAAATAAAATAAATTGTATAACACTGCTGTTTTACTTTGGTATTGATTGTGTACAGTACTTATGTCTGTCATAATCCAAAACTTTTGAAAAGATCTTTGGCTGAAATATCAATCAAAAATATGTTTGATTCAAGTTAAGTTCTTTTAGTATAAAGTATCCTTTATATATTTTGAATATCACAGGAAATAGAACTGAAGACTCTATACTTGAAGTAACTATAAACTAACATCCAATGTTTACTAAAGGCTAAATCAACCAGAGTAAATCCATCAAAATGAATGGTACTTGTAATCAATGCTATTGTAATGCCCAGTGATTTCAAAGGGATTATTTTAGTTGGAATTAAAATTGGATTTATGTCTAAAGTTTGCCCCAAGAGGGGGTTTAAAGGCAGTATATAAATATATCATTTTAAACACTTCTTAATTCTTTTTTTTTTATGACCAGGTGGAGAAAGAACCTGTGGAGTACATGAACTAATTTGCATTAGAAAAGGTAGACAATTCCTTAAAATACTTCCTTTAACATTTGGTTATTTATAATGGATGCTTTAACTCTCATGCACTTGGAGTGACATATTAGTCCATCAGAGCTATATAACTGGGATGTGGGGAGGGAGAAAAATGAAGTCTTATATCATTTTAAAGCAAACCACAATTTCACAAACCAGAAGTGACATGCTTTGGCTGTCAGCAGGTTGACCTGTTCAGGTGAACCCAAAATTTCATCTAAGGGGTTGAGGAGGCACATGTTAGAATGTATAGGAAATATATATTATGCCCTAGCTCTAACTATAAACTTTAGTACGTTAGAATTCACTTTGGGATCAGAACTGCAACAAACAGAATGCAAGAATTTTTATTTAATCATAGTGGATGAGAGTTAAACTATAAAAGTTATGAGTACACAAAATTTTGGATTAGACTGTAGGATCGTATGTAGACATGTGTTGTACATTGACAATCTGACAGGAAAAAAACAGAATTAAATTTTCTTGCCTGGTTGCTTGTAAGGCATTCTTACTTATCAAGAGCTATCAGGAAACTGGCTGTTTATTAAGTTTGTACTCACATTTGTAAGACATGATTTCTATTTAGTTTAGTTATATTTAGAAAGTGAATATGTAATTTTTACACAGGGAGGCCTATAACTTGTGAGAAGTTATTGTTACTGTACAACTATATAGCCAACAGAAAGAAAGTTGGTCTTGACATGGAAAGACTTTGGTTCAGATCCCTCTTAGCCATGAAGTTGTGGCTCATAACCATTCTCTATTTTATGCTGAAGAGTTGTTAAGATAGAAAAGATTCAGGGACATGTTTTCCTTGATGGAGTCTATCCATCTGTAATATGGTTTTCCTCTTTTCTTACTGCCTTCTACCTTATCAAGCATTATTGTCTTTTCTAGTGAGTCACATCTTCTCATGATATGGCCAAAGTACAACAGTCTCAGTTTAGTTAATTTGACTGTTAGGGAGAGTTCAGATTTTATTTGTTCTAAAACCCTTTTATTTGTTTTTTTAAGTAGTCTGCAGTATCCATAGAAATTTAGCAACTCTTCTCCAGCACCACATTTCAAATGAGTTGATTTTCTTCCTGTCAGCTTTCTTCATTGTCCAGCTTTCATAACCATACATAGAAACTGGAAATATGATGGCATGGATCATCCTAACTTTAGTATTCAATGGTGTATCTTTATACTTCAGGAACTTGCCGTAGTTCCTTCATAGCTGCCTTTCCAGGTCCTAGTTATCTTCTGATTTCTTGACTGCAGTCTCTATTCTGATTAATGACTGAGCCAAGGTATGGAATATCTTGAACTATTCTAATGTCTTCATCATCTGCTTTAAAGTTACATAAATCATCTCATTATTTTTATTCAGTGTTCATCTATAAACCTGCCTTTGCACTTTCTTCCTGAACTTTCTTCAGGAATCATTCCAAGTCTTTGCTGTTTTCTGCTAGTTGTATAGTGTCATCTGCATATTTTAAATAGTCGATATTCCTTCCTCCAATTTTCATGCCTCTTTCCAATGAGTCTAATCCTGCTTTACATATGATGTGATCAGTGTACAAGTTTGTAAGCCTCATCTTGTCCCCTTGCCAGTTTGAAATGATTCCATTTCTCTGTGTTGTGTCCTGACAGTAGCCTCTTGCCCTGACTGCAAATTACGCATCAGGATAATTCAACGTTGTGGCATACCCTTTTCTTTAAGAGTGATCCATAGTTTTTCTACACAGTCAAAGGCTTTGCTATAATCTATATGCACAGGCTGATTTTCTTTCGAAATTCTTTGGTGCACTATATTGTCCAGTATGATCCCTAGTGCTTCTTCCTTTTCTGAACCCAGCTTGCACATCTGCCATTTCTTGCTCTATATATGGTAAAAGTCTCTGCTGTAGAATCACTTTCCTTGTAGGGGAGATTCAGTGCAATCCCTGGTGTCCAATTTTTTGAGGATTGGAATGTACATTGATCTTTTCCAATATATGGACCATTGTGTTGTTTTGCATGTTTGTTGACAGATTTTAGTTAGATCTAAAGTAGATTCTGTAGCTTGAAATAGTTCTGTTAGTATGCCGTCTGTTTCTGGTGATTTATTTCTCTGAAGGGCTCTGAATGCAGCTTCTGCTTCTCTTTCTAAAGCTTTAAATTCTTCTTCACATGATTCTTTCTTGAAGGAATCTGTTATCCTTTCATCTCTTTTATATAGGTTTTCAGTATATTGTTTCCATCCTGTTTTTATTTGTATTTGGTCATGCAATATATTCATCTGCTGGTTATAGGGTATCCCTGTTCTTGGTTTGAATTTCCCTTTGATTTCTCAGATCTTGTGGAAGCAGTTTCTTGTTCTTTCTTTCTTTTTTTTGTCATCGTCTGTTTCTCTGCATTGATTATTATAGTAGTTTTCTTTGTCCCTGTGCACAAGTTGCTGAACAGTTGCCTTCAGGGTTCTGACCCTTTTTCTGCCACCTTTTACTGTTGCTTCTTGTCAGCCCTTAACTGCTTGAAGAATTTGGTCTGCTATGCATTGAGGCTTCTCTTTCTTTTTGGCTGCAGTCAGTGTCTATTTTGCATTCCTCTCTGACTGTGTCACTAGCTTCGGTCCAGAGTTATTCCTGGTCAATTAGGCTTAATAGCACAAATCTATTTTTACATTATCTTTTAATTCTATGGAAATGTTCTTCATGTTGTATTTCAGCTGGATGGTGGGTTTAGTGTTCCTCCTTAATCTAACTCTTGATATTAGCTGTTGGTGGTCTGTGCCATAATCTGTTCCTGGTCTTGTTTTTGCAAAGAGAATGGAACTTCTTGATCTTCTGCTTCCAATTATGTAGTCTATTTGATTTTTATGTTGGCCTTAAAGTGATGTTCATGTGTACAGTTGCCTCTTTGGTTGCCTGAAGAATGTGTTTGCAATGAATAAACTATTGATCTTGCAAAATTCGGTCAGTTGCTGTTCTGCTTCTTTTCTTGATTCTAAGCCAAATTCTAATGCAATCTTTGGTTCTGCCCTGTTTCCTATTTTTGGATTCTAGTTGCTTATGATTATCAATATATCCTGTTTGAGTGTGTGATCAGTTCCTCCTAGACTCTGGCATAGAAAGTCAGTGTGGTTCAAGTATTGGACTTCAGTTGTGGAGAACAGAGTTCGAATCCCCCCTTGGCCGTGGAAACCCACAGGATGACCTTTGGCGAGTGACACTCTTTTAGCCTCAGATGAAGGCAAAGGCAAACTTCCTCTAAACAAATCTTGCCAAGAAAACCCCAGAACTTGAAGGCGTATAAGAGCTCCAGCACATAATCTTTCCGAAAGGATAGTGATGCCCAGTGGATTTTTTCCTCTAATATTTTTCTTTGAATTGTAACCTTCCATTCAAAATTACAATCAGCCTTTGAAATTTTCCACAGCTTTAAAAGAATTACTATTTGAGAAGCACAACCTTTTATTTTATGCATGGAACTAATCATACCTAATCATACGGTTGTTTGACTTCAAATTACATTCTGTATGTGTCAAACTTCAATGTACAATTATGTTTGAACGCTATACTTTTTATTTCAAGTTTGAACAAAAATGCCAGGGAAATATATTTTAAATAAGTGCATAAACTATTTCTGGGCTTTTCAGTGTAAGACATTTCACAACTAACACTTGTTAGTTGTGTTTTAATATAATCAATTAGTTTTAACATCATTTACATACATATTTTAGTATATTTATTCTTTATTACTGATTGTTCCCCTGTGCTTGAGTTTGTAAGTCCACATAGTTACAGACAAACAGTGCAACATTGGTTGAACTTTATAAAGAGGAAAAAATAATTACCACTTCCTTATGCTTCTTGGTAGCTAATTGATATACTTCATAATTCTCTTCATTGGCAACAGCCATTCATACAAATGTACTTAAAAATAACACCTCCTTTTGCCTACCTTAGATGCAGCTCTTTTAGCTTTTTGTTTACCCTAGCAACAAAAATGAGCTCACCTGGGCTACTTTGCCCTTTGATGCAGAACTCTGTTAGAAGCATTGTTCATTTTTGCAGTCCATCATCACTTTTGAAAGGAATAAAGTTGATCTGTCAAGAGGCTTGAGCTCTAGTAGTATATAGAGAGAATTTTGGAAGACTATCTAATTGTGAAAGAAAATACTTAAATCAGTTTTGTAAGTTGCTTTGTCTATTGATAATGTGAAATAAAATTGTTAAATGACTATGTTAAACTTTCTTAGGGATAAGGATGTCATCACTAGACTGTTATTTGAATAAGTAGGAAACCAGATATGTCTTCTTGCTTCTGTTGTATTACTGTGTGTGTCCTGAAATCCACATACTACCTCTTTGATAAATTAAGATTATATAACCCAATGAAACTGGATAAGTACATTGCCATGGCTGCTTTAATTTCCATTGGTAGAAGGCTACTGAAGTAAGCTTTGGTGCTTCCCAGTTTAAAAATAGCAGATAATGTGGTTTTGTCCTTAAATTCTTTATGGGACATTGTTTATCAGGTAACTCCTATTGCTGTTCTCTTGCATCTGACCGTTATAAGTTAAAAAGCATTAGTTCCAAGATGTAAATCCTTTGGCTATCTTAGCTTCCTGTTCTGTCATCACTCATCCATTATAGACTGCTTAGTTGTGAGATCGTTCAAGAAGCCATGCTGATTCTTCTTCAGAAAGACTTGTTCTTGCTTGATAATTTTACTTTCAATAATGTGTTCCAACAATTTACCTAGAACCAATGTTAAGCTAATCTGTTGGTAATTTAATAGATTTCCCTGAGTCTTTTTGTTTTTCTTGTTGTTGTATTGCCCAGTTTTCAGTCCTCAGGTATGGAGACTAACCTTAGGGGAAAGTTAAATATTTTTGTAAGCAGATCAGCATTTTCACATTTGAATTCTTCAGGAATGTCTTGATGAACACTGAGTGCCATTTGGACCTGGTGATTTTTTGATTTTTAATTTACCACTTATGTTCTAGATTTTTGTCTCTTATTACCTCTGTTTACCAATTCAGGGTCAGGTAACAGTCCTGCATCTTCTGCAGTGAAGGCAATGCAAAGAAGTTACCTAACTTTTCTATTATCTCCTTATCCTCCTTTAGCACCCCTTTAACACACTTACAGCATAATTGTGCAAGGGCTTCCCTGGTCAATATCTTGTTCCTGTTTGTTTGTTTGTTTTAAAATAATGTTGCTGATGAATTGGCTAACAAAATGGGAAGATAGGCCAGGGTTGTGACAGAAGGAGGAGGGGAAGGAAGGAAAGGAAAAGTGCTTGATTCTGATACTTACCACTTATAAAGTGATAAACTTATAAAATTTATGAAGGCTGGAATGATTGTTGCAACGGGCTTATTTCCAGCTTACCATTTTTCCACCAAATTTTATGATTTCTTTTGGGCTGCAATTTGGGCAAGAGTTTTCAGAAGGAAGACTTCTGGCCTCTAATAGGTCCCTTCAATGTGTTCATTAACCATGTGTCTTCTTGGTCTTTCTGTGAGCTACAGAAATGAGACATTCTTCTTCCTCTATGAGAAAGGAAGTATAATGATGACTATCTGAAGTGTGTATATTTCACACTTTGTTAGCACTTCCTGGATAACATAAAATGTAAAACTGAGATCTTTGAGCTACAGATAGATGTGACTGTAAGCAGTTCTTAAAACAGTGATGTGACTCATGTGGCCCTTCTGATGTTGTTGGATTATTGCTTCCAGCATTCCTCACTCTTGACTGTGCTAGCTGAAGCTGATGAGATTCACAATTCAACCACATTTTGAGGGCCATATGATTCTCACCTCTGCATTAAGGTTTTAGGAGAAGAACTATAACTAGGGTTTATACGATCAAGGTTTCAAAAACCAGTAGTCCACTAAACTGTCATTAAATGCAAAGGTAGATAGGCTGTGATTACAGTGTCATAAACCTGTCAAAATTATGTTGTTATACTGTTTATATATATATCCCACACTTCTAGTGTTACCTGCACACTGCTAGCCTACAATTAAGACCAATTAGAAAACACAATAACATGTGGTTAAAAATTAATTTGCTTATCTGTAGATAAACAAATAAGATAAACAAATGAGATTTGTACATAAGCAAATACTGTGAATAGCAAATAATCTATCTATAGGAGAAAATGACAGAAGTGAAGATTAATGACCACCAAGTATTACTGTGGTAGGTCCAGGGCAGGACAAATAAAGGCCCGATTTGAATAAAGCACAGGGCTAAAACATTTGTCTGAACCCATATTCGATATCTGAGGTTTTCACAGAAACAGCATTGTTGAAGATTCTGACCCACTGCCTTGATCTGACCTTCTCATAATGCAGGAGGTAGAGGAAGCTCTTGAGTCCCTCATACTGTTCTAGCCATCTTCCCAAGAATGGCACATTTAAAAGCCATGTTTAGGATTTTTCCAAGGAAGAGACAAAATGTTGTGATGCAAGGCATAAGAGGTATCTGTTGTGTATTATCAGAATGTTGATAGCAATTTTTTGTTTATGCATTGCATTTTAAGGGCCTGCTGGTGCTGTAGAACAAGATTTTGAGATTGTAAACATAACTCTCTTTGGAACAACACATACCTGTTGTATATTTCAACTGATTCACTGTGATTTTGTAGATATGACACTGAAGCAGCAGAACATGTTCGGTCATATAAGATGCATCTGTCAGATTCAGTATACTCAGAACAGCTAGCTGTCATTGAGCTAAAATTATCAGCTATGCCCATAAAAAGACTGATGTTGTAGCACTAAAAATGTAGGGGTGGCTCAATGCAGCTGATATAGATGGGATGCGCACCACTTGAAAGGGGCTGTGAGAGTGCAGATCCAATCTTTTCCCTATTGCTGTATCTATGTGCTAGCTGGGCTGGAGTAGCTATGCTTCTCTCTAAGGTGATGATTCTGAAATGGGAGAAAGCCATGGCCTTTCCATATAGCTAGCTTCTCAGTCTGAAGAAAAATGTAGTTGATCTCCCTTTCTCTCTCTAAATTATTAAAAAAAACATATTATCACTTCTACAGAAAATTAAGATGTATGGTTGATCTTAACAGGTAGAGTGATCTGTCCCCAAATCCCATCAAATATATGTATGTAAATTGTTTTGCGTATTATATGTTAAAGATTTTGTAATGTAGCCATTATGTAACGGTAAGTAGAGAAGGGACTATCGTTTGAAGCAGGGATGCTCAAGTATGCAAGCGCTCCTGTTCCTCACAGTCTAACCCACTTCCAGAGAGGCACATTTCTTTTCTCAAACAAACCCTTCTTTAAATTAATACTCACCCTGTTTTGTGCTCCCTTACACTCTTCCTTCTCCAGCCTAAAATATTCTTACCTTGAAAAAGGATAGCAGATGATCAGAATATATTAATGGGAAAATAACTTAATTATGCTATTTCCAAATGATATCATAAGGTATTATCAAAAATAACTAAACTTACATCCAGTTGCTATAGTCAGCAAGAGCAGACCCATTGAATCAGTAGGATTTACATAAGCATTGACTTTATACATATTTACATAAACATTCAACAGTGGATTCAACGGTTCTGTTCTAATTGGGAATAGCAGTTGAATTTATACCTAAGGCAGGATTAAGAATTTTGTAGTTATCCAGGTGTTGTTGGACTGCAAATTCTGTTAGCACTAGCCAGCATAACCAATTGTGAGGAATGCTGGGAGGTGCAGTCCAACAACACTTAGAGGGCCTCATGATTCTAGCCTCTGGCTGAAGACTACAATCTTGTACCTTTTTACATGGGAGTAAGTTCTGTTGAAGTCATTGGACTTCTCAGTAGCCATTAGTAATACATATTTATCTGGGAGTAAGCCCTATTGATAGTATGACTTGTGATTTAACTTGCTCAGGATTGTGGTATACATTAAACTGTTTAGGCTACAATCCTTTATCTGTTTAAATGGGAGTCAGCCCCATTGAACTCAGTGGGATCTGTTTCTGAGTAGACAGTGATAAAATTGAACTTTGTTTTCTGTTATGTAGGTTTAATAATCTTAATCTTGTAACTAATTTTTAGTGTTGCTATATTGCTAATTTTAATATACCACTGTTCATATACATTATGTATCTCTGGAATATTTCTTAATCTTTCTGTATGACAAGGGTTAATTGTTAATTAAATGTCATATTACACAAATGGCTTGTTTTAGTGTACTCTGTGGTTAAAACATATGGACTTCGAAGCAAAGAAAATAATTTGATTTCTTCCCCCTCCCCCTTTTCATCTAGTTTGTAGAGCTTCTGCTGGTTATAGTTAGAGCACATGAGAGTACGAAGGATGGTAGAGAACATGACCAGCACCTTTGACATAGGTAACATATCTCTAAAGAAAAGTAATTGATATGTACTGCTAAGTTTATAGTTCAGATATATGCAAATACTGAGAATTACTAGTATGTCTTAATTTTAAAGGATGGAAATGAATGTTCCCTGAAATCAGAACTGTATACTAGTAAGAAAATAAAATGAAATTTGTGCATATATGATTGTCATAAACTAATAATTGGGAAATTTGGTGATGTTATAGATGTGAATAGAAACTAGACATCTACTTTTGCAATCAAACTTCTTTCCTTCTCTCTGCAGCTCCCAATCCCCCTCCAGAATCAGCTTAGGGGGAGAGGTGGGAATCCATTATTCTGTCAGATGCTATGCTTTTGATGAATAGACACTATTACATGTAATCCTTAAATATTTACTACTTCAGGACATTTTGGAAGTAAAATTTTGGAGAGGACTGAACTTCACACAGTTCATTTTAATATAGTGTGTTCATCAGTGTCATGATGCATAATAATTCATCCTGATCTATGCCTATGAGACACTCAACATGCTCATAGTCAAAAGAGTGAATAATATTTGGATTTGAACTAATCTTAGCACCATTGACCCCATCAATAGAATTTTACTGATTGACTGACTTATTTGATTTGATTTGATATATCCTACTGTTTTTCTTAGGAGCCAAGGGCACCTAAGAGCCACCATAAAACATGCTCAGAATTACAATTGTAAAAGCATAAATTATAATTATTTCAAAATACAAGAAAAATAATAGAAAACTAAGAAAAAATACAAGACAACCAACAATACAGACAAGCAGCAAAACAACTGAAACACTTGCATTATACTCGGAAAGCATGCACAAATAAACGTAACTCTTGCATGTGCGTGGGATGGAGGAAGATATCTCTATTGGAAAGGAGTTTCACATTCGAGGTGCAAAGACTGAGAAGCCCTGCCATATGCAGTAGCCATTGGGCCACAGTACTTCAGGATACCATACACAAAGTCTCCCTTGAGTCCCGGTTAAGTCATGAGAGCCAAGGCAGCTGGGTGAGACAACCCAAGGTGAGTCCTGGGCCAGTATGTGTATCTGAAGACATTCAAGACTTAATAGACCAGCACTAATGCCTTGAATTGGCCTAGTGGCTCATTGCTGCTGGCACAAAGATGTCAAAACAGGTATAAATAGTCATATATTGTTCTTTACAAAATGCTTCTTGATTGTCTACAAGGGAAGCTCCACATAAAGTATTTTTTAATGCCCACTCTACTGCAGCCAATTTATCCCAATCCAGAAACGGCAATAGTTTGCAAACCAGCCTTATTTGGCTATGATCACTCCTTGTTGTCAAGGCCAGTTTTCAATCAAGGAGTTCTTCCAGATTGCATACCGGTACCTGCTGTGTCAGGGGAATGCAGCTACCCCATCCCAAATGGGCATAATTTATGACCCCTGGAACTGCCTATCTACAGAGCTTCCACAATGTTTAACTTTACTCTATTGGCTCTCATCCTGTCCACCACTTCCTTTTATACATCATGTTCTAAATACCTGGGTGACTCAGAATGAAACTGAATTAATATCCTTATTTGCATGAAGTTTAACTCACATGAAAGTAATGTAAAACGTAAGTTGCTCCATATCATGAGATCCTAGCACACACTAGCATTTTTTGTTTATGGGAGCAGTGGGTAATGTGGTTGTTTCTTACATTAGTTCTAGCATTGTGGTGCTAGTTCTGATACTGTGGGAGTGATGTTTTCCAATTATCCCATGTGGTTTCTAGAAGCAGATGCTATGTGATTTGATTTGGAATTACAAATAGGATTAAAGGTAATCTAGTGCATATCAGACTAATATGAACCTGGCTAATGCAGATATGTAGCGATTCTCTAGCACTTTTAGGTGAAACAGAGAAACTAGTGTTTCATTAGATATAGTTACTGCATTCAGGTATAGCATTTAAACTGAATATTGTACTTTGATAATTTGACAAACATAGAGGTTTACTTTTAAAATAGGAGTTCATCGTCTGTTTTGATTAGGTATCTTATTTAAATTCTGTAGTACTTTAAAAGACATTTGGACATTACCACTGATACTGTCCAAAGTTATGCGCACTTTCAGGTTTCATATGTGCTAGTTTGCTGGTCATAGAAACAACTGTTCTAATTCGAAACATAGTTTATCTTTACTATTACATACATAAATCTAGGAATTATGAGATAAACTTGTTGCCTGATTAGGATTGTGTAAGTATGAGGTAACATTATCACAAATTGAATGTTGTGTTTATCTTCATAATGCAAGTAAATGTGGGCATGATCCACTCAGAGTTTAATTTCTGTTGGGTCTTGCCCAAAGTTTGTGCTACAAAAATGTGAAGCTCTGTGGTTCTACTTTTAGTGGGAATTGATAGTCTTATAAACAGGACTCTGTGTTATGTACAGTAGTTGATCTATAGTGCCATCTAATGGCAAATTTATGTAATATATGAAGACTTTTCATATTATTCATATGAAAAATATGAATAAGAATGTTCTTGATATTTACATGTAATTTCAAATAAGTTTTTGTTTATTTCCCTAGTTTCCCAATAAGGGTAGCAGGGATAAATTCTCTAAGATAATATAATGTATGGAGTTCTTCAAAAAGTTGTTTTATAAGTCTCACATGCGATTTCAGAAAAACTAATTTCCTTTGGCCTTCTGTTGGTTATATTGTAAGCCTCTGTGTTAGCAGAGATGGTCTTATCTTTTAATTTCTGTACAGTGCTTAGTACATTTTAGTGCCTCATCTTCCTATATCATCTTCCTTCTTCCTATATCAAAGTGGGAGACAGTACTCTGAAGTAACCAAGAATTGTAAAAAAACTGTTTTTGCCGTGAAACAGTAACTGTTGTTGGAAGTGAGCTGTATAAAAAGTTCTGGGTCTTTTCTTGCATTAAAGTGAACTGCTAAAGTATGGTAGCAAGAACTAAGTCTTCCCATGTTTTTAAAAATGTATCACAGAGTTTCAGCCAGATTAGCCATATCAGTTTGTTTCCAAGTCACTCTGGGTCAATTAGTAGGAAGCTCATCTGTCTGTGATGTAGGATGCTATTTGCTTCCATGTGGTAAGTAATAGTAGCTCCAAGAACATGCCTTTCTCTCATCTACCTGACACTTATTGACTGCTTTCTTGTGCCACAGTTTCAGAGCTAAGACATCTGTGCTATCCGTTCAATGCTGGGGACAGCATCTGAGATAATGTTAAGTCAGATAATAGTTCCTATTCTGTCCTAAAACATAATAGGCTAATTAAAGCAAGAAAGCAAATTAAGAGTTGTACGTACAGCCAACATAACAGCTGGCTGTACAGTCTGGGTAAGCATCCAGATGAGGGGAGACAGTGGGATAGCAAGTGGTAGTAAAAATATGTAGGACTGGATAGCAGATTTAAAGAATAACAACAAAAATGGATATATGGATAAAAATAGCAAAAGATAGTTAAATAACCTTCCAACTATTGAGTATGTTTAGAAGCAGTTTCACAAGTTATACTTCCTAGTGTGCATATTTTAATCTTTTGAAGTCATATTCTTGTAAAATAAATGCTATACATTGAATATCCAAGTCTGTCTTTCTTTACTTTAGCATTATAAAAGTACTATGATCTTTCATATTAAGTTGATTTTTTAAATGTTATATTCATTGGGCATGTCATAGGTTTTAGATCAAGTCTGTACTCATTTATTTTGTAAACAAGGCAGATACAATTGCACTGACATTAATAATTAAGCTATCATTGGCATTGACATGCAGTCAGATAAATATATGGTTGCATAGACCATTGGGCGGCTGAACTGTGAACACTTTAATTAAAGAAGAAAAGTTTCCTTTTTTTTTTTTTTGCACCATTGTAGGTAATCATTTTGACCTTAATGTTGTTAATAATTCTTCTCTGTATAAAGATAGTATTCTGGTATTGCTGAAATTACTTTTGAGAAGAGATAAGAAGAGATTTTCTGATGTAGGGAACTACTCTAAAAAGTCATGTTTAATTTTGTAAAATATAGTTTTAAACATAGTGAAATGTAATATGTTCCTGAAAAATTATTTTTGTTGATACAGATTTTGTCTGTTGAATTCATAGCTAGTGTTGGTGTGGTTGGATATTAGTTCTTGCATGTTGACATTGCATTTATGATATTAATTTGGTAGCTTTCTTTCATCCATTCTTCTGTGATGACAGAAAAATGTGCTTTGGATTACCTAAATCTGCTAGTTAGAATATGCACTGTTTAGCAGTATGCATTCAGTGTGTTGAGTAAAAGTGTTTGAGTTTCATAAATGGTTTTCCAGGAAGGCATAGTCATTATGAAATGTGTTCTACATCTGTTTTAATATTTTTTTAGTAAACAGTGTTCAATTTGGTAATTAATTAGGTCATAACTTCAAATGTACTTGAATTGAATACGTCTTCTGTGTAACTGTGATATATTTCTTAATGTGATTGGTGGTTACTCTTCTTTCTGACAATTAACTAAATGTTGCTTCATATTTGCTTCATGAAATGTTAAATGCTTAACCTTAAACAGATGAGTGAATCCAGTTCTGCATAATATACTGTTCTGCATATGTCTCCTCGCTGGATAACAGAAACGGAGCTCAGTGCAATTTTTCTTTAGTGAGTTACAGATTTCCCAAAGATATCAGAGTAAAGTGGTGTTTTCTTTAGGCTGCTTATAATCCTAGACGTGGGTTTGCAAATGCAGATTGATACAAGACCGATAATTTCAAAAGACTTGCACTTGGTGTTAAAGTAGATAAATTATTAACTAGTCTAACTAAAGCTAAAGTTTCATTCTTTAATAAGGTATTAATTGCCTCCCAAAATATCCTTTGGTATAGCAATTTTATGAGGGGCAGTGAAGATGATATAACACTTGTTTTTAAATGCAGAGTAGAGCTTGTTTGTTCGTTAGTTTAGCTTTTTATCTGATACGAACAATGTTGATTATAGATTCATGGTTGCAACTGATATCACAGTTTTACATACTGAATAACTCCTAGTATAAAATTTAAATTATACTGAATTAATTACCATATTTACCAACGTATAAGACACACCAGCATATAAGATACACCCCATTTATATGCCAGCAAATACTATTTGCCGGTGTATAAGATGCACTGGCATATAAGACACACCCCATTTTCAAACAGTATGTTTCAGGGGAAAAAAGTGAGTCTTATATGCCAGCAAATAGGGTAATTACATGTCCTTTAAGCATAAATCAGTTAAAATAATGAAAATACTTTTAAGTATTTGAAGTTGCATCTTGATCATAAGTATATAGGTGAGTATATTGTGCTGCTTCATTCTTTGTCCTCTTATGTGGTGTGACATGCAACTGTTCTGTAGTGTTCCAGTTCTGCTGTTTTTATAAGTTGGGGGTTCATCTAAACTGGCACTGCAAACAGTTAAAATGAGTGCTGAGAAATGACATATTAATTACTAAAGGCATGCTTCCCCATATGAAAAAGTCACATTTAACACATTAACTTTCATAATCCTGATACATCTCTCAAGCAAACCATTGTTGATCATTTAAATCTTTTAAACATTCCAGGAGGTTTTAAACTGAATTAGAAACTAGGGTGCATCACACACTTTCAGCCCCTGGAAGACCCACTGATAGATTCACTTTAGGGTCACCATCAGTCAGAAATGACTTGAAGGCACATAACAGCAAGAACAGCAAGAATACATGAAAAGATTCTAAGCATTTGTAAATACCCTATATTAATGAGCATCAGTGTGCTACTATAAATCATAAGTATCATCCTTGTATGGTTGTACTTCTGTGCTGTGAACAATAATATTGAATACAATTTCATTTTTTTCAACTGTAAATTGAAATTATGTGGCTCCCATTTACCTGTACTCTGGCTCAAAGGGTCTGCTCTGTAATCCCTGGAAGAAGATTACAGATAGGGATTTACCAGTCCTATTCAAAAGTTGCAATGCATCAAAATTATGAAAACAGATTTCTATTTGCCCCCAATAAAGATTATCAATATACTTTTTAATAAATATTGGAGAATTAAATATGTTTCTGCTCTTATTATCACCATCAGAATATGTGCTTTGAATATTTTTTAGCATGATGTTATAGTAAGAGCTGATTCACACAATTATTTTTAGTCCCTTGCCTTTATCTATTTGACAGGTGGAAATCGGAAAGAAGACCTTTTGTAGATTACCTAAATGTATGGGAAGATTAATGGAAGATAATAGTCCTTAGTGCCAGATTATTTATGACTTTAGAGCTGGAAATAAAACACCTTGAATTGGGACTGGAAACCAACAAAGAGCCAGTTAAATTGTTTTAAAATCTATGTACCATGTGACCTTTCCTGATGACTAGTATTGGCACTGGAGAGAGGATAGGGCTGAAAAAGATTGAAAATAAATGAAAAACATTTATTAGAATAGGATAGTTACTATATATTTTAAAATACCACTGTCCACTGTCCAAAAATAAGCAAGCATAACATTTATGGGATTATTACGGTACTAAACCACTTTGGTCCTGCCGCCCTCAGAGGCACAATAAATGAAAATGTAAGAGAGGGCATTCTCACAGGCTGCTTTTAGGTTGTGGGACTTCCTTCTAAGTAGACGAGGCCACTCATCTCCTTGTTGTGTATCCCTGCCAGAAAAAGACCTTCCTGTTCAGCAGCAACTTCTGAAGAAGTTCAAGCCCTGGGGATTTTGCCCTCCCTCTCCTCAGTCCTGGCTAAACTTTAGGATATGATGAGTGGAGTCCATAAGTCCAAGGCTTGCATAAGTTTATCCTTCTAACATTAAATGAGGGTAATGCTAATTTTTTACATTATGTCTGCATGTAACTCACTGACTCCAGTTTGCTTTTAGAATGGAATGACTAAGAAACAGAAGTGTAATTTGGAAGCCAAGTTCCTTAGAAGTAAAAAAAAATATATCATTCACTGAATTTTTTCAAAATAAGGAAAAAATTAATAGGTGTCTGATCAAATGTAATAGGTAAGTGATCTATTTCAGAGATCAATATTTTAGAAGGCAGTTTTGATTATTAATATCATGTTTGTTCAGTGTAATCTATTATCTTCTCAAACAGAAGACCCATAATTTATCTCTATTTGAGGAATTGCTAAATTGTTGTGGAAGGCAGATCTGCTTCTGGCTATATTGTTAGTATTTGAAATGAAGAAGATTGCTCCGTATTTTTCTTTCCAAGACAGATCTCCAAAAATAAGTTCTTATATCTGTGGAGTCCGCAGTACATTGACTGCTGGCACTGTTGTTATTTGCTGTCAAGTCAACTTCACATTATGGTGGCCAGAGGAATGGGAGACCCCCCAAATGCTCCAGTGCTCAACTGTTCTGCTTAGGCTTTGAAGACTCAGGGCTGTGGCCAATCAATCCACCGGTGGTACAATCTCCTTCTTTTCCTACTTTACCAAGCATTTTTTTCCCCAGTGTGCCACATTGTCTCATTTTATGTCCAGAAAATGACAGCCTCATTTTAATCATCTTCACTTAGTAAGAGTTCATACTTGATTTGCTCTAAGACCATGGACCATGGTACCTTTAGAACTTTTTTCCAGCACCACATTTCAAATGAGTTGATTCTCTTCTTGTCAGCTTTCTTCATTGGCTGGCTTTCACAACCATACATAGAAACTGGAAATACTGTGTCCTGGATGATTCTGACTTTGATATTTAATGACACTTGATGATATTACCTATTTCTTTCATTGCTGCCTTTCTGGTTCATAGGCTTCTTCTGATTTCTTGACTACAGTCTCCATTTTGGTTAATGACTGAGCCAAGCTATAGGAGGTCTTAAATGATTTCAGTGTCTTTGTTACTTGCTTTAAAATTACAGTAGAGTCCTGGGTATCCGACCTAAACCGGCGGGCGCAGGGTCGGATAACTGAAATGTCGGGTGACACGGAGCCCCGTGGCGGCCGCCATTTTGGGGGCATGTTGGGGCATTTTGGGGCGGGCCTGTGGGCGTGTCTGGGGGCGTGGAAATGCCTACAGCCACACCCCCAGGCAGCCACGACATTGGTTAATCCAGAGCGTCGGATAACCGCGGGTCAGATAACCGGGACTCTACGGTATGTAAACCATCTGTAGACATTATTTTTATTTTCTTAATATTCAACTATAACCCTGCTTTTGCACTTTTTATGCTGCTCTAGTCATTCCAAGTCTGCTGTTTTTATGTAAATAATATAGTATCACGTGCATAATTGTTGATGTTCCTTATCCCAATTTTCATGCCTGCTTTCTCTGAAACTAATCTTGCTTTACATATGATATGTTCTACAAATAGATTAAAAAGATGAGGTGATAAAATGCAGCCTTTCTGGCCCCCATTCCGATGGGAAGCAATTTTGTTTCTCAGTATTCTGTCCTGACAGTGTCCTCTTCTGCAGAGTACAGATACATCAGGACAATGAAATGTGGCACTCCCATGTGTTTTAGAATATACCATAATTCCTTGTGCTCTAGCTATCAAAGGCTTTGCAGCAATTGATAAAGCACAGTTTGATTTTCTTATGAAATTTTTCAGTGCATTCTGTTATCCAACATATATTTGCAATGTGATCCCTGCTGTCTCTACCTTTTCTAAAACCATCTTGGACATGTCTAACTCCATATATGTGAAAAACGTTTCTTGGAAAATCTTGAGCATTTCTTGGCTTGCAGAGGAAATCAGTACAATAGACTGATGGATACTACAATCCCTGGTGTTCCCTTTCTTGGAGATTGGAATGTGTGTTGAACATTTCCAGTCTGTGGGCCATTGATTTGTTTTCCATATTCGTTGGCAGATTTTTGATAGACTTTAATAGATTTCTTCTTTAAAGCTTGAGACAGCTATATTGGAATTCCATGTGTTCTTGGTGTTTTATTTCTTCATAGTGCTTTGAGAGTCTTTTCTACGTTGCTTTCTAAAATAGCGGGTCCATCATCAAGTGTCTTCCTTAAAGGAAGCTGTCAACAATTCATCTGTTTTATGTAAGTGTACTGTTGACGTTTTATTTTATCCCGATCACTTAATGTGAGGGTGCTAATTACAGTTTTCTGATTTTTTTTATAGAAAGGAATTTCTTTCTATAGTGAAAACTGAGCAATAGGAATTGTCTAACTTTGGCCTTTTTCACACAAGGGCAAAACATTGCACTGGCATCGTATTCTTGCTGTTACATCTGTGCACTAAACTAGTTAGTATCGATGTTTCCTCTGTGGCTTTGCACAGCTTGAGCTCTTAGCACTATTACTATCGACGTAAAACCGATGTATTGTAAAACCGGAAAACCACCAATGTAAAGCACAAAACCCAGTTCAGCTGTATTTCTGACAACATGCAGAGGGTGTACATGGAGAGTTGGTTCTCTGTTGGCGTTCCCACCTTTCCCTGGTGTCATTTCTGTCTGCTTCTCAAATGTGGGGTGGGTGATGGAATACAATGAAATATGTTGGGATCCTCAGGATAGTTGCTTTTCAATTTCTGGTTATATAGACCAGAACTTTCCAAACTTTTCATGTTGGTCACACACTTTTTAGACATGCATCATTTCGCGACACAGTAATTTTACTAGCAAACCGGAAGTGGGGGCTAGTCTTCTGTAAGAATGAACTAAAGTACCTCTGCTGACACATAGCAACGTTGTTGTTTTTTTAATTGAACAATCAGAGGCAGCGGTGTGGAGCAAGGGAGGGAGTGGGAGGAGGATGGGAGTTTCACGAGAATTGAAGGAGTGGAAGCAGCAAACGATTTTCACTGCATTACTTCAACAGAAACCGGAGGACGTGCAGATAACAATCCAGTAAAATCGGAGTAAGCTGTGTTAAAAAACACTGCTCACAACACGCGGTGAAACGCTCCTCCACTCTGGTGTGGAAATGGCCTTAGTCTTTCATAATCCATGGCTTTAAAAATATAAGTTTTTGCTAATATTGTTTTCTAAGTTAGTTTCCATTTCTTCAGTTCAGGAAGGCTTAGAGGTGCAAAGATTTTTTTTCTCAGCAGTGTTGCATCTCAAAGTGAGAGTTTGTGCAAGGACTGAAGGCTGTTCTTGGTTTTCAACTAGGCCTCAATCCAGGCAGGAGTTTCATTTCCGGTGTCTTGGTTGGCAGCCCTGAAGTCCCTGCCTGGCTCACTGCCTTATCTGTTTCTCTGGACCTGATGTGGTAGGAAGTCTTGCAAACTGATAATCAAGCCTGGTGTGCAGCTTCTGGTTTTTGGATAGAGGGGTCTGGATTCAACTATTCCTCAAGCACAGTAGCAGGTCTGCTGAAAAATTTTGTTTCCCCCTGGTTCTCCACTGAAAAGCCCTTAGTTTCTAAACCTGGGCATGCCTGAACCAAGGTGCTATCCTTTCTAGAGGCCTCCACATCCAGAGTGGTTGGGCATATATTTCATGGAGTGTTTATTGAATGAGCAGACTATATTGGAGAAGGGGTATGCACCTCTGTGATGGACTTCCACAATCGTCTTTTGAGGTCATAAAATGTCCTGTTCACAAGGCAGTAAAATGGATCATGATGCTGGTGAGAGCTAATCTGGACTACCTCATACTGAGTCTTCCTGCTGTTTCTTTTGGTTAGTGCTATAACACAGGTGAGATTACTGGAACCAAGAGGGAATCTCACACTGAAATTTGCCAGACATTGATAATTTTTTTGTGTGCAAAATGAGAAATTCCAGATTAAGGGTGGCCAGTTCTTTTTTGAGATTAGTTAAATCAGGATGTTGATTTTGAATTATGTTATGTCTGTGTATTTCCACATAATTTTGAGGCTGGGTGTGATTAATAATCTGAGTTTTATAAAATTTTGTGCTTTCTATTTTGATCATTCTTTATGTTTCTTCTAGTATCTCCTGAGGCAGTCGGATTTTTGTCAGCAGTTGGGGTGTTTATTATCTTGTTGCTGATTCTTTTTCTGTATATTAACAAGAAGATGTGTTTTGAAAACATTGGAGGCTTCCCAGACCTCAATTCACGATACAGTGCCAGAAAAAATTCACAGGAAAAACTTTGTAAGTATCAAATTTTATGGCTTAGCATTTTGAAAGATGTTGCTGTCTCTAGTGTAATATTTAAAGGGGTAAAAGTTTTGCCTATAATTAGAAAATATTTGTAGAGTTCAGAATTTTTTTTGTAAAGCCATCTTTATTTCTTAGAATTATATAGTTGTGGGGATTTCTTTATTTAGTTTGTCATTAATTTCATATAGTAGGAAGAGATTAACTGCTTTCTTTTTCCAAAACTTAATTAAAATGAATAAATAGATGAGAGTCATCATACCAAATATATAACATTACATTGAGGAAACAGAACAGTTGCATTTTCTTTCTCTGAGAGAAAACATGCTTCTGAATCTCTGGAATGGTGGGATGGACCTCTTTTATTTAGTACCAATTGATGACAACATAACAGAACACACAATAATCTTAACTGAACCAGCTTGCACTCCATGCCTGTAGTATAAGACAGAGCTATATATTATTAAACCAATTAATTTTAGTGAGCTTCTATGGTATTTCTTCACTGTGTGTTCTCCATGCCTATAAAATTTTCGGGTGAACCAGAACACAGAATGAAGTTTATATTTAGACATGCTTTATAATTTCTTAATAGTAGAAAGAATACTGGGTAATGCCACTACACATGTAATTGTTGTGTAGAAACACAATTTATTTACAATATGTTAGCTGAATACATTTACACTTTTTTTTTGCAGGTATAAAGTAAAATCCAGCACTCTCCTTGTAGTATTTTAGATGACTGTTTTTGTTAGGACAGTTGATGAGTTTAACATAATATTTAAAAAAACATAGAAGTTACATGATTCTGGTCTTCTGTAGAAAACATTTGCTCCTCTTACTTTTTAAGATAAAAAATTCAAAGTAGCACCATCTGGTTAAATGGTAGACCTTAGTGCAGTAACACTAAATAATTAAAAGGGAGTTTGATTACTGACATATTAGTGAAGTCTTCTTTTAAAATACTGTTTTATTAATAATCATTTAAAATATGGCCTTTTTCAAAAATTTTCAGCAAAATTTTCAACAAAATCTGAACCTTCCTTCTATGTCTTCCCTGGTTGACACACTAAGTAATGCTGTTGATGATCTAACTAGTGCTGTCAGTGATGTCAGCTATACTGTAGCTGACTCACTTACAGAGCAAGTAACCAGCATGATCAACAACCTTCGGACAGATGATATGGCTGCAACACAGGGTGAAAAAGTTGTTGTAGGTAAGGAAGAAAACAATCCACCATTAAATTATGACACTGAAAAGCATATGAGAGAAAAATGTTGCAGTGCTGAAGAAAAGCACATACAGGTTGATTCTTTGAAACAAATTACAAATGCTGGCAGAGAAACAGATCATAACAAACACAAAACCCAATGCCATATAAATGTTGTTGAACCTAATAAACTTCTTAACAATGCAGATGTTTGCAAGGCAGTGAATAATTCTGCAAAATGCAATAAACATGCAGCAAGTCACTCTTTGGAAAAAGTTACCTGTTCAAAAGATATTAGTCAAAATAGCAATACATACAGGCAAGAGAAATTCCTTAATAAAGGCCCAAGGAAAGAGGCACATGAAGTATTAAAACAATCTGAGGAGCAGTTCCATAAAAAAGTCAAAGAAAATTCACCAGGATTAGAGTTTAATAACACCAAAGAAGTGCATGGTGCTGTGAATGAAGAGCACAAATCAAAATTATCAGATTCAAGACTTAAAAAAATACACGATGTTCGTGAACCAAAAGGAAAGAAATGTAGAACGCTTTATGGTGGCTGCAAACAGTTCGTAACAAAGCAGGAAGAAAAGTTGCCATCTGTTCTTTCGAAAGAGAGTACAAAAGAAAAGACTAAGGAATCAGAATGTGTTTCAAAAGAAGTGAGTAGTAAGAAGACACCAGAAAAAGGTGAGGTGTCATATATACTTTTATCTGTTTAGCCTTTCCTGGATCTTCTACTACATACTTCTTTTCCTGGCTTTTTGGGGGAGTTCATTCATTAGTGATCTATAAAACGATCATTTGAGTGGAGACTCTTTCTGATTCTATGTTACTTTCTAAGGAGAAGGCAGTTTGTACAAAAAGGTCTTTCTCTTACTTCTCCCACTTTCTAGCCCCCATTAGACCCAGAAAATCTGTCCAGTAAATTGTGGGCCATTCCTCAGTCACTGTGTCATGCAAACCTGCAGTGGAAGTGGAAACCTGGATGGAGATATTTTGCACAAAGATTTTTTTACTTGGTTACAGGTAGTTTCTTCCTAGCCATGAGAGACCCTTAGTTCTTCAAGAGGGCCCTACATGTTTGTGGAGTGTTTTCAGGGGGATACAAAGGGATGCATGAGAGAGGAAGAAAAAAATCAGGTGCACAAGCTGCCTCCTGCTCACAATACCATTAGTACAGTCTCTGAAATATGCTTTAATTAATATTCATATTCCTTGAAACTAATTAAAATATCTTCTGTTTTTACTGATGCTATCAAGAGCTGTAAATCAACTATTCTTTTTTCTTTCCCCTCTTCTGTTTTCTTGGATTTGATGGATTTTTGTCTGGATTACGTTGCTTGTTTTTGCATGATTCTTGAATTATATATATATATTAACCATATTAGTGGATTAGAATATAAACTGCAAAGGAGATTTATTGTAAAAAACAGTACACATAAGCCTAACCTGTTTTGAGCTACATATATCTCTCATAATATTATAAAATGCTGTTTCAAACCCCTTGAAAACACATTTTCTAGAAATTAGTACAAGCATGTAAAATAATAAAATATGTTACACCACGCCTTCTAATGACTGAAGAATAGTTAGTATAATTTATAACTAGTGTAGCCATATATGAATTTAATCCAGGCTTTGCAGATGTACGTGAAATCAGTATTGACATAAAGTTGTCAGTGCAACAGCTTGGGCAGTATAAATGGCTGAATTAACCATTTTATTAAATTGCAAAGGAGTCGTCACTAGTTTTTTTGACTGGGAAAAATGCACATTAATGGCTTTGCAGAGTTGGAGTGAGAAGTGACAAAATATTACATGTGTGGAGGGAAGAACCAACCCTCTTGTCTTAGGAGGCTACAACAAAATCAACACATTTAGGAAAACATGCATATTTTTCCCTTTAAAAACCAGGAGCCCGTTCAAACTGCATAATTATAATGTTGTTCTTTGACTTTAAATGTCATGATTCCATTCTATGGAATCCCAGGATTTGCAATTTAAGGAGTATCATTTGGAATTCTCAACCAAGGAGCTCTAGTGCCTCACCAAACCACAAGTGTCAGGATTCCACTGTATGGGTAATTTCCTCACTAGAAGTTTTGCATTGTTTCCAGGAAGAGAAACAATAAAAATTTCTTTTATGATAGTGCATTTAAGGCCTAACTTTGTTAACGTGTGAACTATAGTCTGTTTGGAAAAGAAAATTAACAGTTAAATGTTTTTCTTTATAGTACATCTATTATTAGTTTTTATTTCCCCCATAAAATAGATAATTCATACCTAAATAAAGACCAGCATGGTTCATCATCTGAAAGTGAAGATGAAGCACTGGGTAGATACCATGAAGCCTTGTCCAGAACACAAAGTTCCAAACTACCACCAGGCGATAGCAGACATCAGAAAAACTATATTTGGGAAACCAGACAAAAATATAGTCCTCTGTCTGCAGAGTATGATGGGTACAGTAGTGAAGCCTCTATGGATGAAGGTATGCCATCATTTATTTTGTACTTCCTCTTCTTTCACATGTATTGAAAAGCATAGTAGATAAAAATGTTGTAATACAAAAAGTGGTAGCATAATTTCGAATAAAAAATTTGGCTTTCAAGCAATTAGGAATTTATGCAGAATAGATTGGATTTCTTACAACATGCATAATGTTCAAGTAAGATTCATTGAGCTGAGTGGATTTTGCTTCCAGGTTAGAAGGTATAAAACTGTAGTGTTATTTATCTTTACTTTTCTGAAATGTTAAATCATATCATCCAGAAAATATAAGATTCCACTTAATTGTGGAAGAAATACATTTTTGAGAGAACAGTTGAAGTAGTATGAGAATCAGCATACTTTAACTTGCAGTGTCTGGTTCAATGCAATATGATTTTTCTCATTCCTTGTACTTACTGCAAAAGAACAAAAACAAAGTCACTTGACATTGTATTAGTTCTCTTTGTCAGGTCAGTGGATCCTTTAAAAATATCATTTCAAACAATAAACATCCAGACCTTTAGTAAAGTCTTTTGTTGTTCTTTATTTCAACAGAATAACAAGATATAATACATCTAAAGCTAATCCTTGTAAATTTTCCTCTGCTGTGTAATACTTGTTAATAGTTATTATTCTGATCTTCTGGTCTACAGTGTAGGCTGATGCATTACCCCCTGCTAGCCCACTCTTGCCTGCCTTCTTATTTACCACCAGTCCTTAGACTGGCATTGGCTTTTAAATTTCCCCTTAAACAATCTGTTGGTGTTTGTGTTATTCAACAGGCAAGGGCTTCCTTACAAAGACTCAGAACATTTTTCCCTTAAAGGACAAGAAGGTCCCTTTTTCTTTTTCTGCTCATAGAGAAACAATAGTGGGTAGGAGCAATGGTATGAAGAAAGGAAAGAAATAACAGTTCAGGTCAATAGATTCTTTTGGAATCAGTTTATCAGGGATTCAGAAGGGCAGCAGACACCTCTGGCTGTTGAGTTAATGTGCAGCTACCTGGGCTGCAGGGAAAGCAAAACTTGGAATATTACTTCTAAAAAGTACCGTACTTTCCCCCCTTCGAAGTTATTACTACAACCATAGAAAATACATGGTTGTTGGTACTTGTGTTTTAAAAATAATCTATTCTGTCATTTGTTATGGAAATGCCATTGTTCTAAAAGTAGTTTGTTGCACTACTGATTGTAATGTTGTTACATTATCATCAGCACCTACTCTACTCTAGTAGGAAAAGTGTTTAGCTGCTAATCGGAGTGCAGGGAGATGATTTTTCCAATCCCTCCCAGTGGAGCTGCAACAAGGAATGATGGCAGGGGTTCTGCTTCCGATTTACACAGCCTCACTGTCTTGTGGGAGGCGTCTGGAACCATCCTTGGCCATTTCCACACTACACTGTTATAGTGCTATTATTCTACTTTTTAACATCCAGTGGAATCCTGGGGTTTGCAGTTTAGGTAGGGGTATTTAGAATTCTCAGCCAGAAATCTCTTTGGCCTCAGTAAACTACAAACCCCAGAATTCCATAGGATGTTGGAAGTGGAATAATAGTGCTATAGAAATGTAAGGCGGAAATGGCCTTTGTGTCTGTTTTGTTTTTTAACTGTTCAGTAAAGACTTCGTGCCATTCAGAACTGCATGAGATCCTGTTGGCTGCTGCTTGAAACCCACTTTACTTAGTATTTCAGTGCTCAGCCTGTTACAGAAAGTGTGAGAAACTCAGTTTCGGTAGTGCCAGAGCATTGTTGCTAGAGCATTATTTCCTGAGTAAAATGATGTAGTGTTTGGCATCAGAAATTGTGGCACATATGATCTGTCACTGTTCTGGGTAATGTGGGATCCTTGTTTAATAGTTAAAAAATAGAATAGCAGGTTTCCAAGCCAGAAACTATTTTATTCTTAGAATATCCTATGAGATGTTAGCCAGAATGTCCTGAATTTACATATTAAAAAAGTTAGCTTCTCACTTGATGTTGGGGGGAAAAAAATCTGTTTTGCAACAAGCCGGACGTTGCAACTGTTTAATGTTCACACGCTTTTTTTATCTCTACTAGAGTAATAATATAGTGATGCTTCCACAGTTTTTCTATATGTCTGAATATTAGAAATATATGAATAAACAGTTGAGATCATCACAATTTATTGTAATTATTTTAGTGCTTGAAAAGTTTGTAAAAGTTCTTGTATAATAGCATAGTGTGTGAAACGTGCAATATATGGTGGCTTGTATTGGTTCTGATAATGCATTTTATGATTAAGAAGTAGCTATTGTCATAAGCCTAGTATTCTAAAATGTTGTGACTTCTGGATGGCCTTTAATAAATATTTTCACCACTCTTTTGTTATCTATAAGGTCAATTGACTAGTGTTTTGTGATCCTTTGAGACAGATATTACTTGTTCCATTTGTAAAATATCATAAACTTAGACTCAGTTTTTCTCATGGCAGAATACTGACAATATTGTATTGAGCTTCAAGAAAGCTGATGAGATGTGGTACTAGCACCAACATTTCTTGTTTCACTCAAAAGCTAACATATCAAAAATCATTTAGTACATCCTCTGTCATAATCACACTTCTTCCTTAACTGTTCACTGAGGGCCTTTCCGCCCTACACTGCTATAGTGCTATTATTCCACTTTCAACATCCTGTGGAATTATAACAATAGCAATAGCTGTGTATTTCTATACCACTTATCAGCTAAGTGCTGTCTAAGCAATGTGTTAGCTAATTGCCCCCAACAATACTAGGGTTTGTAGTTTACTGAGCCCAAAGACATTTCTGGCTGAGAATTCTAAATGCCCCTCCCTAAGCTGCAAACTCCAGGATTCCATAGGATGTTGAAAGTGGAATAATAGCACTATAACAGTGCAGGGTGGAAAGACCCTTACTTGTTTTTCCTCTCCCTTCTTTTTAATAATGTCATCACAGTTCATCCTGGTTATAAGGATATTCTCTGTACATCCTGATTGGCGTTCTTCCTTCATTTTTTCCTGGGAGATAGCCCCCTGTTGATTTCCCAGAGCACTACTATGCACAGTCTTCTTTGTGGAGTATGTTGATATCTGAGAAGATCCCATAAGAATAAGGAGAGCTTGTACATTATGTTTCATTTTAGTGAATGAATGATATGGTTAGAGCTTACCTGCAAAGTTTTTTTGCCATGTACTATGTGACTACATATACAGAAGGGAGGAATGAATGAATGGTGGAAGAAAAGAAAGCTTGGATGCAGGGAGAGAATTATTTCATGGCATGGAGGAATAAAGAAAAAGAAGTAGAGTTTATGACATTAAAAAGCAGAGTGGCTGTCACATGAGAGGGAAAATAAATGAGTAGTATAGAGTATATATTCAAATTATCTGATGAACTTCTGAACAGCATACATAAAATAAGACTTTTGCAGGTTCTTCATGCAGACATTTAGGATGAAAAGTCTCTACCCTTCCAACGCAAAGAGAGGGATCTGAAAAAGGAACCATTTCAAAAAGACTAGATTTGTCTGGAGGCCAGTCCTCTATTGTGGTCTGAGGATTGCAAATTGACCCCTTCCTGCTCTTTTTTGCACTTATTATGTATGTGCAGATAGACTTCCTTGGATTCCGTTAGTCACCATCAAGCAGAGTACATCATGAGAGACACGAGAACTTGCTTGTCTCAGGATATATTACATACATGCAGTGCTGTCAGGGTCCAAGACTCTGCTGCAACCTTTAGGCTGTGAATGAAGTCTTCTTGTGCTATGAAACATGAAATGGGAAGAATAATAGGCAGATACAGTAATTCTGTGAGTTTCAGCCTGCAGGTCTTTTTATGTGTAGTGATACAGTTGCAGTATGGCAAGTTCTAGATTTCTTTCGGGAATTGATCTGAACTGAATGTGGGAAAATGTGCTTCTTCTTTGTGGTCTCTGTGCCTTCACACACTAGGAGCTTTTGCGCCTGCGCGGTAGCGTTCGGAAGATTCTAGAGCTTAGTAGCTTGACAGGAACCCCTCCCCCTTGCCGGTACTGTGCATGGTCCTCCCACTGAGCAACGGTCACTCCTCAGTTCTTTCTCGTCCACCGTCGCGAACGGAAGGTTCTTAGCTTGTTGGAATGCTTTTTGGATCGTTTGCTTGGCTTTTCGGACTTTTTGGCTTGTATTTGACTTCGGCTTGTATTTCGGACTCTAACTTGGTAATTCGGCTTTCTCTTCTCCGTCTTCTTCGGCTTCTGACCGTTTTTCGACTTCTTCTCTTCTCTGTTCTATGTCTGCACTCTTTAAAAAGTGCACGTCCTGTGGGCGGAAAGTTGCCCTTGCTGACAAACATTCGGAGTGCCTTTTTTGTTTGGGCGAGACCCATAACACCAGGTCTTGCCCAATTTGCCATGAGTTCACCTCCCAGACCCTTCGGAACCAGTCGTCGCGACTTAAGTCGTTTTGCTGGGACCAGTCGCTAAGGGCGAGGGAGGAGATACTGCATGCAGGGATGTCCGACACTCCGAGGGCAACTTCGTCTTCGACGGTATCGGCGGCTGCCGTACCATCCACCTTGTCGGTACTGGGCTTGGTACCGACACCGAGAACGCCCATCTCAGCGCTTCCTCAGATCTCCAAGCCATCTGCGGCGGCTAAGACATCAAAGAGGACCCCCGCGGCTGTGAAGGCCTCTGAGTCATCCAGGCTACCGACCACGGCGCAGAAGAAGCGTCCTGCACCGGACAGCGGGAAGGAGAAGGAAAAGGAGAAGGAGAAAAAGGAGAAGAGAAAGGAGAAGAGGTGTTCCCCTCCTAGGGCGGCGCGCCCTCCAACACCACCTCCGACACAGCTCCCTGAAGACCTGGGGGAGCTATTGGAACCAGAGGAGATCTTGGAGGTATCCGAAGAGGAGCAAGACGTGGAGGTCTTGCCCTCTGAGCAACCGCCCGTCCTGGTGGCGGTAGAGCCCCTACAGTCTCACTGCGCTTCGGTGGACCGAGGGGACGAGGTGATGGAGCATCATCGGCCTTTGTCCAGGTGCCGTTCGGCCTCAGACAGAAGCGTCTCCCGCTCTCTGGGGTGGAGAGCCAGGCCGCCATCACCACAGCGTTGAGAGGTGTGTGACGACCCACAGCCACGCCACTCCACCGACTCCCGCTACACCTCGGCTTCATATATCGCCAGGTCTGCGCGGGAGCCCGAGTGGAAGGAGTACCCGGCGGAATACTGGTCCCATTCTTCATCTTATAGGGACCGGTACCATCATGACGCCAGACATTGGGTACCCTACAGGAGATCTCGCTCCCCGGCCAGGAGTGACTGCCGGTACGAGCGCTTCCGCAGCTGCTCCCCTTCTCCCCGATATCGGAGATCCAGGGAGCCCTCGCCGCATTACCGAGCCGTCTCTCCCCCTCCGAGGGTCACGTTGACTGCCACACGCCCTGTTGAGTCCACCGCAACACGGCTGGCTAAGGCGACCACGACAGTGACTCAAGCGACCAGGAGGATGCGGTCTACGGTCGTCCTTATCACTTCAACGACGACCCGGATCTCCACGATGACGGTGACCACCTCTGCTGCGGCGGCCCCGGCTACCGCGACCCCATTGGTACCAGCCCGACGATCTCCTCAGTGCACATCCGCAGACCGTACCCCTGAACAGTCTCCTGAAAGGTCCCCGATGCCGTCCTCCCAATCCTATGACTCAGAGACGGAGTCGGAAGACCTGACCCTGGCATCGCATGAGTCGCCGCCGCTAGGGTTTGGGGAACCCATACCGGAATCGGCACCGGAGAACGTTCAACAGTTCTCCGCCATACTCCTCCGCATGGCAGCCACCCTTGGCCTGAAGGTTGCAGAGCCGGAGTTGGAGGAGGAAGACCCAGTGTTTGACTACGTGGAAGCTCGGCGGCCGACCACTGCTCCACTTTTTGTACTCCCCAAGCTGCTGAAGGCCATCAAGCAGCCCTGGGCCAAACCGGTGTCTGCCCAGCCTATACCGCAGCGACTGGAGCATCTGTACCGGACTCAGAAGGAGAAGGCGGACTTCCTTTTCAGCCATCCAGTACCGAACTCTATAGTGGTGGAGTCAGCCCGGGTTAAGGGAGGCAACTGGGCTCACACCACACTGCCGGATCGGGAGGGTCGGAAGCTGGACACCTTTGGGAGGAGGTTTTACTCTGCCTCCTCCCTCAACATCAGGATGTCCAACACACAGGCTTGCCTCGCGGCTTACCTGCGTAACATCTTGGACCGCTTTGCCCCCCTCTTGGCCAGCCTCCCGGAGGAGAACCGACAGACCACCTGCCAGCTCTATAACGAGGCCGTGGCGATCGCCAATCAACAAATCCTTTCCTCAAAGCATGCCGTGGAGGTTGCTTCGAGGGTGATGGTTGGCTCGGTCATGCTCCGGCGCCATACGTGGCTACGGTCATCTGGCCTGCAGGAGGACAGCTGGAAGCGGATTGAGGACCTCCCCTTTGACGGCCAGGGGCTCTTTAACTCCGCGACCGATGAGACCATGGACTCCATCGTTAAGGCCCCACTAACGGCCAAGAAGCTGGGAATCAACCAACCGTCCCAGGTCCGTTGGTCCTCTGGCTCACGCCAATCCTGGCGAAGATCCTCGGTCTCCTCCTTCCAGCAGAGGTCCACTCAATTGGCCCACTCTTGACCATCAACTGTCTCCTTGGCTCGGAGAACCTTCAGACGGCGCCCGTCGTCGTCGAAGAAGTCTTCCTCTGAAGTCTAGGTTTTGACCTCCTTCACAGGTCGCCACCACACCCAAGTTTCAGCCTGCCAGCAGCCTTTCAAGATCAACCGAGCCTGGCAAGACACCTCGTGGAGTGGCGTCACGCCACCACAGACTCTTGGGTACTTTCCATCATCCGTCTTGGCTGCGCCATAGAGTTTCAAGATATGCCACCGCGAGGCGTCTACTACTCCAACCCGGCCAGCTCGGTCCTGCTGGAAGAGATCCAGTCCTTACTCCAAAAATGGGCGATCGAACGACTTCTGTCTTCAGCCCGCAACAGCGGCTTCTTCTCCCGGTACTTCACGGTACTGAAGGCCGACGGAACTCTGTGGCCCATCCTGGACCTCAGAGGGGTGAACGAATACATCCGCCCCAAAAGGTTCAAGATGGTCACGCTGTCCTCGATCCTGCCTTTCCTTCGTCGAGGGGACTGGTTCGCCTCCATCGATCTCTGGGATGCTTACTTCCACATCGCCATTCACCCGCAGCACAGACGGTACCTCCGGTTCACGGTCGACGGCACCTGTTTCCAGTACAAGGTGCTACCATTAGGCCTATCCACTGCACCCAGGGTCTTCACCAAATGCATGGCCCCGGTGGTATCATACCTGTGGACAAAGGGCATCTCTATCTATCCCTATCTGGATGATTGGCTGTTGGTGGCGTCCTGCAAACAAAAACTACACGACGACATCCATCGGACTTTGAATCTCCTGACCCGCCTGGGCCTCCAGGTCAAAGAAGTCCTACCTCAAGCCGGCGAGGGTGCTCGAATTCGTCGGGGCCACACTGGACTCGATATCGGCCACGGCCTACCTACCGATGGACAGGGCATGGGTGCTATGGCGAGCCACGTTGGCAGCTTACAATGCTCCGATGACGTCAGCCAGGAGAATCCAGCAACTCCTCGGCTACATGGCTTCCACCACCGCCGTGACCTATCTCTCCAGGCTGCGTGCAAGACCTCTTCAGCACTGGTTTGTCTGAGCCTTCAACCCGCTGCGGGACAACCAGCAACTGCGCCTGCAACTGCCGCCTCTGGTCCGCCCTTCCCTGCTATGGTGGCAGTCCTACGACAACCTCCTATCGGGTATGCCTTTCAGGGAGGCGGCTCCACGGGTCACGGTAATGACGGACGCGTCCCTCCATGGCTAGGGAGCTCACTGCGACGAGCTCAGAGTCCAGGGCCGGTGGAGCGACCAAGAGACCGTCTTCCACATCAATGCTCTCGAGCTTCTCGCCATCTGGAAGGCTCTGAGGGCGTTTCGTCATCTCGTGACGGGCCGAACGGTGCTGATCCTGACGGACAACACGACGGTGGTCTGCTACGTCAACAGGCAAGGAGGGACTCATTCGACCACCCTCCTCGACATTGCCCTCGATCTTTGGAACTGGTGCATTCCGTTACGGATCCATCCAGTGGCTGTTCACCTGGCCGGGCAGGAGAACACCACGGCGGATGCCCTCAGCAGGGACACCTCTTCCCACCGTGAGTGGTCCCTCTCCGACAGGGCGTTCCAGATGATCCGAGACCGCTGGGCTGAACCAACAATCGACCTCTTCGCAACCAGCAAGAACATGAAGTGCCGTCGGTACTGCTCCAGGGCCGGTCACAATCGAGGGTCCATGGGTGATGCCTTCCAGTTCACGTGGAACAGGGGACTGCTGTATGCGTTTCCCCCGTTCCCCATCCTCGGTCGGGTGATATCGAAGATCCTCACCGACCGAGCAGACGTCGTCCTCGTGGTCCCATACTGGCCGAGGCAGCACTGGTTCACTCCTCTGCTCCAGGCCGCGCGTGACTGACTTCTCAGGCTCCCGTCGACACCGGACCTGCTGTCCCACTCAGATGGCCTCGTACTCCACCCAGACCTGCCACTCTTGGCCCTCCATGCCTGGAGTATATCGCCGTAGCTGGCTTCATCATCGGCAACGTTTTGACAGCTGCCAGGAAGGAGTCAACGCGCCGCAACTACCACTACAAGTGGCAACGCTTCGTGGCCTTCGCTGAGGAAAGGAGGGAGCCGGTATCGCCTGTCAACCTGCCTACCATGCTCCATTTCCTTTTGCACCTTCGACAGGAGGGCCTAACCTTCCCATGCTTGAGGATGTACCTTGCCGCGATCGTGTCATACCAACTGCCACGATCCCCGTCGGCAGCTCTCTTTCGAGACGGTACCGTCAAGCAGTTCCTGAGGAGCCTGCAGCACCTTTACCCACTGGTATCGCTGCTGCTACCGCCGTGGTCCCTATCTCTGGTGCAGCTGACGAGACCGCCCTTCGAGCCTATGGCGACTGCTGACAACAGGCTGCTTACGTTGAAGACTGCCTTTCTGGTGGCCGTCACCTCGGCCAGGCACGCAGGTATAGTATAGCTTTACGGTCTGACGAGCCATATCTCGTCTTTCATAGAGACAAGGTCGTTCTCCGACTGGGCATTTCTTTTTTACCGAAGGTGGTGTCCAACTTCCATTTCAGCGAGGACATCATCCTTCCAACATTCTTCCTGAACCCGACGACACCGTTGGAGCGGTCCCTTCACTCCTTGGATGTTCGTCGGGCCTTGGCATTTTACACCGACAGGACTGCCCCCTTCAGACAGACTCCGCACCTTTTTGTGTGCTACGGCAAGAGTCGAAGGGGTCACAAGGTATCCACCCAGCGCTTCTCCAAGTGGGTGGTACAGACTATACAGCTGGAGTACGAGCTCACCAGGAGGCCTCCGCCAGCCTTCCTTCGGGCCCATTCCACCAGGGCCGTGGCAACATCTGCTGCCCTCCTGCAAGGAGTTGACTTGCATGAACTCTGCCGTGTGGCGACCTGGTCTCAGCCATCGACCTTCGTGCACCACTACAGGCTCGACTGCCAGTCACGCAGGGATGCTCGGTTTGGACGTGAGGTGCTTGCTTCCGTTCTCTAGGACCTGACCCACCATCCAACCGGTAAGCTACACAGTCTCCTAGTGTGTGAAGGCACAGAGACCACAAAGAAGAAGAACAGGTTGCTACCTGTAACTGTAGTTCTTCGAGTGGTCATCTGTGCCCTCACGCACACCTGGCCTGCCTTCCCCTCTTTTTCAGGTCCCTGTGTTACTACGGCGGACTACAGAACTGAGGAGTGACCATTGCTCAGCGGGAGGAGCATGCGCAGTACCTGCTTGGGGGAGGGGTTCCTGCCAAGCTACTAAGCTCTAGAATCTTCCGAACGCTACCGTGCAGGCGCGAAAGCTCCTAGTGTGTGAGGGCACAGATGACCACTTGAAGAACTACAGTTACAGGTAAGCAACCTGTTCTTATCTTATATAACTGAAGATCAAGAAAGTTTATATGTGTGTGTTGTGTTTTAATTGCCATTAAGTTGAGTATGATTCAGAGTAAGCTTTCCATTGTGCTCTAGCTCATGTTCAATCAGTGCTCTAGTCTCTGTCCCACTTGTTTAATTGCCACAAGTTCCCTAGTGAACTAGGGGACTTGCTTGGCTCCATTCTGTGAGGTGGGACGCTTAGGAGTAATCATGTCCACAACCACGGCCATTTCTCTGTTCCAGAAATCAGCCAGGGCTTTGACAGGATCAAACGCCGAGGTAATAAGCAACTCTCCAAGAGACATCAGGAATCCATCTGGATCCATGTTTCCAGGGGCAGACAATTTTTAATTGATCTCCTACCTTTGTAGAGGCTCCACGTCCCAGTGAGTGTGAAGCCCACCAGGTAGTGAACTGTCCATGGCAATGGAACTGTGGAAAGTTCCTCCACGCCTAGATGACTGTGATTCTGCAAAGAACATGAAATTATGTTCAGAATGTGTCCTGCAACAAGAGTGGCACCAGATACTACTGTATTTGGGACAGGCCAATGGTCATCATGGAGGAGATGAAGTCCTGAGCTGCTCCTGAAAGAGGAGTATCAGCATAGCTGTTGAAGTTCCCCCTTTCTTCCCTCACTAGTCATTCCTAGTCTTTGCTATTTTCTGGTGTCAGCTACATATCTTAAGTTGTTAATGTTCCTTCCTTCGATTTTCATGACTCCTTCCCTTGATTCTAATCCAACTTTATGTATGCTACATTTAGTGTACAAGTTAAACAGACAGGGTGATAAATACAGCTTTGCATTTTGTTGATTGAAAACCATTCTGTTTCTTTGTATTCTCTCCTGATAGTGGCCTCTTGTCCTGAGCACATAAGGGCAATCAGTTGTCATGGCACACCCATTTATTCAAGAGTGATCCATACTTTGTGTGTATAGTATAGTATAACGTAACTTGATTTTCAGTTATATTACACCATCTTTCAGGTGTAGACAACCCCTGAAATGATTATCACAGTCTTTGGCACAGGAAAATAGAGCAACCTGTAATTTGTGTAACTTAAAGTAGCACTGACCCATGAATATATAGATGGTCTCCTATGGTAAGTCAAAATTGTCTACAAGATAGATAGGAAAATATTTGGAAATAGGCAGAGAGTTTATTCTCTCTTCATTTTAAGCTACTGACATATCACAGTGAGTAAAAGAGCTATTGTTGTAGTATGGTTACCTTTTCCATGTTTGTGAATTTATATTTAAGGATGGTTTCTGGGAAATGAACATAGGAGACTGGGAAGAACTTGCTCATAGAACTGAAGTTTATTTTTTATTTTTTGGCATTGACAGAAAAATATGTTGCTCAGTTTTGTCTTTTCTTCAGTACAAATTCTGTGAGAAAGCAAAAGAAAAACTTGAACTGTTTGAATAATTATCACCCACACTCTTTGTTACTCGATTTTATGACTCAGTCTGTTCTGACAGTGGTTTGAGTGTTGAACTAGAATGCTAGGAGATCAGGATTCAGATTCCTGCTCAGCCATGGAAACTCACTAGATGATACTGGACATTTTATACTCTCTAAGCCTCAGACGAAGCCGATGGCAAATCTCCTCTGAATAAATCTTGCCAAAGAAACTCTGTGATCATTTCACCTTACGGTCTCCAGAAATCAGGACCTGAAGGCACATAACAACTGTTGTAACAATATGGATCAGGAACTCTTGAGGTCAAGCTCTTAAATGAAAGCAAACGTTGGGACCGTTTTCCCTAGAAATGAAAATGAATCCTGGTTTTTTTTACCTTTGATGTTAAATAATTCACATATTTGTATGAGCAGATAGCTAATGCAAGCTGAATCTGGCATCTTGGCCAATCTAGCTTTGCTGTTAGCACTATTGGATATTTGATATTAACACCATCAGTCTTGAAAAACTTATAGCACACTTAGGCATATTTGTGAACTATTTCAAAATAAGATATTTTTTAAATATACTATCTTACAAATGAATTTGCCTTGAATGCAGGAAAAAATCAAGAAGAACATTAATGGTTGCATCTAATTTGTGGAGGAGAGATTTCTGCACATCCTAGAATTTTAGTGGGAGAGAAAACAGGAACCAGCAAGCCATAAAAAGCTAAAAAGCACTACCAGTCTGCTCAGAGCTGAACTTTCGGAATATCTGTCTCATATTATAAGTGAAGATCATTAAAGGACGTTTTAGACATTCAACACAAATTTTGTTGAAATGTATGTTTGGGATTTAGAATAATTGTGCAACTTTATGTAACTAAAAACATAGACAACATTCATGAACTATTGTTCAAAAAAGTTTATTTAAAAATTGTATTAGATAAGAAACAAATAAAATACTCTCTCGGTTTTTTTTTATGTTTTCAAAAACAGTATATTTTTTTGTTTCTAACAAGTTTTTCAGACATTAAGTTTACATAATATATACATAATACTTTTAGCCATTATGATGAAAAAATCATGATATGTGTGTATTTTCCCTTTGCTGGGACAGGGTCATATATCATACTTGAACTGGTTTAAAAATAAATTTCCTTTTGTATTCTTCCAGGAAAACATAGTTTTAGCTAGAGCTACAAAAATGCAAGCACTTTGGATTTGCAAAGACAGCATACTGGTACAGAGTATATGAGTGAGGAATGACTTTGGTGGCAAATTAATATTTAATATTTATATTATTTATGACATTTTTCGTATAGGAAATAGGTGGAAACACTAAACTGCCAGTAATGTTTTGCTGCTTTTTCTCACTACAGTAACAATGTCTGTATCTTATAATAACTACTAACTTTCAGTTCTTAAGTATAATTCTGATAACTTGACTTTGACAATGCTTTCTGTTGGAGTGACATTGGGTATGCTTCTTAATGTCTTGCTACTGGTAGTCATGGCCCAAAAGCTTGTTGCATGGCAGTTCTCTCATTACTGGAGAAGAATATCATTGGGGCTGAAGGTTCAAAAATAAACATTAATCTCCTCCTCCATAATAGAATCTGAAAATGAGAGCTGAAGTGAATATACTTACATCTTTGGATTTACAGCTAAGATACTTCTAACTCATCAAACTTTTGTCATTAGATTTTACCCTACCAGTCTTCAAAAAGAGGAAACAGTTATTTCCTTTATCAAAATGTGGCTCAGAATAGGATTCTTTAAAGGATGTGGTAGAAACCCAAGTCTTTTGACCCACTTCTGAATGTGTAATTAAGAATTACATATCTTACATGAGGAGCAACTTCTCCCTTTGCTTATCTGATGTCTTACTTTCCATGGCACAACCATTCTCCACTTCTCATAAGTTTCCTAGGTTTGAGAAGCCTACTTCAGTAGCTGTCCTGCATGTGGAAACTTTTACAGGTTAACTATCTTTCATCAATAACTCCATCCTCCTCTAGCACGACTTCTGCTCAGATTCCTTAAATCCTTTCTGTTTGCTGCAGCAGCAGTGTTGGAAGTTGAGTACCATCATCCAGAAAGATTGTAAACTTTTACAGAGTCCAGGCAGAAGATGATGAACTGCTGTTTAAACAACTCAGTTCAACCCAGTTATTGTTGAGGGAGCACAAGGCAAGCCAGCCCAGAAGCCACTTTCCATCCTAGTAGATAAGAACATAGAAAGTTAGATGTAATGGTGTGGAAATCTTATTCTCGGGCTGACAGGAGGATCAATCCACTACGCCTGGGTTGATCCTCGTGCCAGCTGACGCAGGAGCCGTTCGCGAGCTTTCAGAATTCCGTTAAACCAACTCCCTGTCCCTCTCCCTTCAGTTTTTCTTTCCTCCTGCGTGCAGTGAGATGCATCGGACTCCCTCTCCCAAGTAGGATAGTAAGGAAGTTAAAAAATTGAGAGAGATTGAGAGAAATTAAGAAAGGAGGTTATTGAAAGGGTAGGAAAGAGTATGGAAAAGACTACAGCGACGAAACACAACGTTATGGATGAAGTGATCTGCAGCACCACAGAGTCGGACTTGGTCACTGCAGTACAATGTTCCGTCCAGAAGACCACCACAAGGCAGGATTCGGACGAGGTGACTGGAGCAGCAGCACAGAAGTTCGCACAGCGTCTCTCGGAGGAGAAACGCGCTGCTGAGCTCCAAAAAATATTCCTGTCCTCCAGCGAGAGTGAGGCAGATGAGTGGAAAATATCAAACTCAAAGAGAGCCACGGAGGGGAAGAAGTCAGATAAAAAGGCAGATACAAAGAAACCTAAAGAAAAACATGGAGTAAAAAGGGTATTGGAAGACAATACGAAGCCACTCGCCTCTGAGAATTCCGGCCGCCATCTTGGAAATAAGAGTTCCTAGATGGCGCCCAAGGGTTCAGCCACTCCCTCGAAGGTTTTGGACGCCATCTTAGGTGTGGCGAAGGCTTCGGATGCCATATTAGGTGTGACAACGCAAGCGCTTACTTCCAAGGGCCCGAGTTCGACAGTGACTGCGGAGGTGCGCAGTGCTAACACTCCAGTAATGGCGAACTCAGTAGCAGTAGAAGATGGCCAAGCCGCGTCAGCGGCAGAGTATGGGTCCTGGAGTGCAGAAATGCAGCGCTTCATGGAGGGATGGCTGCAGAACGTGCCGCAGAGGGGGCCAGACCCACAGCGTGGCCCTGAACAGGTATGCTGGCGTGGCCAAGTAAGTCAGAGGTCGTGCATGATGGAGAACTTATGCACAGAAATGCAGGCTATGATCAAGGAGGCTGTGTCTCCACAGCTCCAAGCAATTTTACCAAGGCCAGTTCACCAAGTTTCTGCTGAACAAATGGGGATGAATGAGCATTTGGTAGCCCACACAACAAGTAGTACATACAAGCAGCGTGAGTTACAATCACAAATGATGACCAATACCCAGAGAACTGACAGTCAGAAAAGGTTAAATGATGAGGACTCTGTGGATAATGAGGAAGTAATGGAAAAGTAAAGGAGATTTGAATTTGAGTTTCGGCCTAACACAAAGGGAAAGCAAGGATCTTCCTGGGAGAAATCTACATTGAAAACATCAGATTCACTACAGGCAAGAGGGGTCACCTCTGATATGCCTGATATTGACACCTACACTGATGAAGAGGTAGATGAGGAAGAATTGATGGAAGTATAGGAAACTGACGTTTCTGATGCTGACGAAGATGAAAAGATAGATTCGGATAGGATGTTTGAGGCTGACTCCTTCAAGAGTATTTTAAGAAGGGTGCTTCAAACATTAGGACTGCATGAGTCTACGGGAGAAAAGGACAAAGTAGGTAAAGAATGTAAAATAGCAGCAGTAATAAGGAAGAAAGAGTCGAGGTGCATGGAGTTCCCTCTGCCAGATTTGTTCAAAGATATAATTACAGCAGAGTGGAATAATCAGGGAAATACAAGAAAAAATCTGACATGCAACAATAAGTTATACTCCTTCCAGGAACAGGATGTGAAATTCTTAAAGGTGCCCCCCGTGGGCGCTCCTATTGTAGGACTGGTGTCTGGTGCGATTGTCCCCAGGGAGGGAGACACTCAGTTTAAAGAAATGGATGAGCGCAGGGCAGAATCTTGTCTTGAGGAAGGCGCACGAGGCTGCCTCGGCAACGATTAAAGCGTCAACAGCTGCTTCAGTGTTTGCCAGGGCAACAGTGCTGTGGTCTCAAGACATCTTAGAGGCATAAGATCTGTCAATGAATGAATTAATAAAGGCAGTGGAGTGAATACAAAAGGTTCTTAAATTTATTGCTGATGCTGGGTTGGATGATATGGCATATGCAGCAAGGAACATAAACCTATTAACGGTATGGAGACGTTCCCTGTGGTTGAGACACTGGGAGGCAGATCAGAAGTCTCATAGTAATTTGGCATATGTACCATATCAGGGTGATCTGCTCTTTGGCTCTACCGCATTGGAAAAGATATTGGTGGAGACAAAGGATAAAAAACAAGTGATGCCAACCCTTCAAAAAAGGAAAGTAGATAGAAGAGGCTTTAGGAGCTCTAATTACTCCTTTCGAGGTGGAAGAGCTTATGGTTATACTGGAAGGAATTCAGAATATAGATCTGGCAGGTTGCAATGGAGCAGATCAAAACCACAGTTTGCAAGACAGTATCAAACCAATAGACAAGGACAAGGACGGAGAAAGCTTGGGGTTAATCCCAAGTGAGGTAAACAACAATACTGACTGTCAACAAAGGAAAGTGGGGGGAAGACTTCTGTCCTTTGGGTTCAGGTGGCCAAAGATAACGTCAGACAGGTGGGTGTTAGATGTAGTAACCCAAGGGTACAAAATATTCTTTCACACCACTTCCAAGGACAGATTTCTTCCTTCCCCAGTACCGGAAGGTCAGGACAAACGCCAAGTAGTAATGCAAGAAATTATGCACCTATTAGACATAGGGGCCATAGAGATAGTTCCGGAACACCAAAGAGGAACAGGTGTGTATTCGGTATTTTTCGTGGTACCCAAACCAAATGGCAAATACAGGCCGGTATTGAACCTCAGGTACCTCAACAGGTTTGTGGAATACAGAAAGTTCAAGATGGAGACATTGCAAGCAATAAAAGAGAATTTGGAAGTATGGGACTATTTAGCATCCATAGACTTGAAGGAAGCATATCTCCACATTCCCATGTGTCCATCCAACCGAAGATACCTGAGGTTCAATTTCCTGAACAATCACTATCAGTTCAGGGCTTTGCCATTTGGTCTGGCGTTGGCACCAAGGGTATTTACGAATGTCCTAGTTCCTATAATAGCATTTCTGCGGATGCAAGGGATACAGCTATACCCGTACCTGGACGACATTTTGCTAAAGGCAAGGTCAGAGTCCCAAGTTAGATTAGGACTTGCAGATGACAATTCGAGTCCTGTCACATTACGGGTTTTTACTAAACATCGAGAAGAGTGTGCTGACCCCAACAATGGAGTTGACCTACTTGGGGGCCAGAATAGATACAAGGACAGGCAGACTGTATCTTTCTTCAGAAAGAATAGAGAAGGTACAACAAGCAACACACCGGTTGATACAGAGCAATTCTGTGGATCTAATGCAGTTGGCAAGAATTCTGGGCACTGTGGTCTCAACAACACAGCTGATACAATGGGCCAGTTTTCACATGAAACCATTGCAGAGATTACTGATGAGACATCAGTTGGCCATTGCGAACAGACGGCACTACAAAGTAGAAGTGCCTCAGAATATTCGGACTGGCATGTATTGGTGGCTAAAAGGAAAGAATGTGGCTTCGGGCATTCCTTTCCAAAAACAGAATGTGGTGTATATTACAACGGATGCCAGTCTTTATGGCTGGGGGACCCACTGTGCAGGATTTGCAGTGCAAGGCTGTTGGACTATCACAGACAGGCGTTTCAATATCAACTTCCTGGAGTTGAAGGCAATTCGCCTAGCACTCCAAAGATGTGTGCGCCTTGTCAAGGGCCATCATGTGGTAGTATTAACAGACAACATGACGGTGAAGGCTTGTGTATGCAAGCAAGGAAGGCTGCATTCGGTGCCACTAATAGCAGAGGCAATTCGTCTGTTCAAATGGGCCGAGTTGCATGTACAATCGATCTCTGCAGTACACTTGAGGGGAGTCCACAGTGTACAGGCAGATTATTTGAGCAGAAATTACATACACCCAGGAGAATGGTCCCTCAATGTAGAGGTTTTCAAGGAAATAAACAACAATTTTGGGCCTTTACAGGTGGATTTGTTTGCTACTGCAGAAAATACCAAACTAAGAAGATATTTTTCAATGCTTGGAGGCAAAGGTGCCGACGCGTGTGATGCCCTGTCAGTTCCTTGGCCACCAGGGACTCACTATGCTTTCCCACCAATCAAAATTGTGCAGAAAGTGCTGGTGAAGATACATCAGGAAAAAGCCTCAGTAACATTAATAGCACCATTTTGGCCGAGGAGGCCATGGTTTCCGTTGCTGATGCAGCTAGTCCAAAGTCCACCCTGGAGGTTACCATGCAGGCCAGACTTGTTGAGTCAGGGTCCTGTGAACCACCCAGATCCGAACTGGTTGAAGTTGACAGTGTGGAATTTGAGAGGCGACTGCTAACTCAGCAGCGATATATAGAAAATGTAGTAAATACAGTGATAGGTTCCAGAAGGGAATCTACACAAAAAATTTACGATAGAACATGGAAAACATTCACAAAATGGTGTGCAGAAAAGAGAATTTTTGTAACTGAGGTAGGAGTGACACAAATACTCAATTTTCTGCAAGATGGACTGGAGAAAGGTCTCCGCCCTAACACTTTAAAAAGGCAGGTAGTGGTGCTGTCAGCATTCCTAACTGAAGACGGCAGTTCATATGCGAATCATCCACATGTTAGATGGTTTCTAAGAGGGGCAACGTTATCATTTCCTACGGTACACAGATTTCCATCATGGGATTTAAACTTGGTGCTAAATGTACTGACAGAGCCACCTTTTGAACCTTTAGCTGAGACCTCCCTCAGGCTTCTATCTTTTAAAACGGCTTTTTTATTGGCTATCATGTCAGCCAGGAGGGTATCAGAATTGGCAGCATTGTCAGTGAATGAACACCTATGTAAATTCGAACATGACAAACTGACTTTGGGGTTTGACCCCTCATTTAAACCTAAGTGCCTGACATCATTTAAGCAACAACCGTTAATACATTTACCAACTTTTTGCCCTAAACCAGTTCATCCTTTGGAGAAAAAATGGCACACATTAGATGTCCGACGAGTGGTAAAAGCCTACATCAAGAAAACAAAGGATTTTCGAAAGTCAGACGCACTCCTACTGTCTTTCCAACCGAAAACACTTGGCGAAAGAGCAAGCAAAGCAGTGATTGCGTCTTGGATAAAGACTTGCATTTTCATATGCTACGATTATTCCAATCAGCCAAGGCCTGCGAATGTGTGGCTGCATTCCACGCGTTCAGTGGCTACCTCAGTGGCATATGAGTCTGCTTTTTCATTGGAAGATGTTTGTGGAGCAGCAGGTTGGAAAGAAGTGTCCACCTTCATTGAACACTACAAGTTAGATAAATATAAGTCAGCTCAAGCGGCCTTTGGGCGCAGGGTGCTGCAAGCTGTACTGTAAAGGTTATTGCCTGCCCAGGGAACAGCTTGGGAAAGTTCCAGGCGTAGTGGATTGATCCTCCTGTCAACCCAAGAATGAAGAGTTGGTACTTACGTGAACGATCATTCTAGGTTGACAGGAGGAGCAATCCACACCCACCACTAGGTTAAGTACAGATTTGAATAGGTGGGTTAGTAAGTACTGTACGCTAGAAAAGTAAACTGAAGGGAGAGGGACAGAGAGTCAGTTTAACAGAATTCTGAAAGCTCGCAAACGGCTCCTGCATCAGCTGGCACGAGATCAACCCAGGCGTAGTGGATTGCTCCTCCTGTCATCCCAGAATGATCATTCACGTAAGTACCAACTCTTCATTCACCCCTTTCCTTGTGTATTAGAAATTATAGGTCATGTTTGGGAACAACCTACAGTTCTTATGGAGAAGGTGGCCCCATTATGGAAGTTCTTATGGAGTAGGTGGTTTAGCTCGGCAACAGTTATACACAGCCAGACATAGTTTACTGTGGCACCAATGCTATTGGGAATAGTTTTATACAGATCCCATGCATGGCCAAGGTCTTTTGGTCTTACACGAAGTGCTCAGGTTACCATGAAAGATTTACTTGTTAGCAAACAAGATGTATTTAATGTGTTAATAGATGAAAAATTGGAACCATAATCAGAATATATGATTGACAATTAAGAAGTATTCATTCACAGATTCCTCATGGATTCAGCAAAAGTAAGCACAGTAACAACAAATTTCAAGCAAACAAGTTCATTTGGCATCTTGTTGACAGCTGAAAATGTCATTCATGAACTTATCCTCCTTGAATAAATCATAGATTCAGTGAAGTACCATATTTGTTTCAGGAAGAAACAGGACAAGGTCATATTTGACCATGTATTGCACTTTTATCCCGTCTCCACTATGCACCAATCAACTTGACTACTCTTTTTAGTGACAGTCTACACCATTTTTTAACAAAGTGGCATCTGTAACTTCAGACTGCACAGGTCTTCAGGATTGTGGATGGGGCTATGCAGTTGAATTTGACACACTTCAAACAGTGAGAAAAGTTTGCTGTAGGGCACTAGGTCTGTGAAGCAGTAGCCATGCTTGCCAAGAGAGCAATAGGACCAGTGTCATCAATACAGTTAATATATTGTTCTTTTTGAGGTTCCCAAGAAGTTGCTGAAGATTTAACCCATTTTCGATCTAGAGTATATTAGTGCATTTATAACCCAAGAAAGTTTAGGGTGTTAACACTTGTATTTATTTTGCACTTTCTGTGTCATAGAAGTTGATTTAAGACTTAAGATTTAGACTGTGGAGCTCTTGGATGCTTATTTCATTGTCATTTTCTCAGGTTTGCCCTTGGCCATAAGTGTAATCAATTTCATGTCCTTTCATTTGTACTCTTGACAGTGCCATGAGTTTTCAGAAAATGCATGGCTATGGTCAACATGTCTTGATGGTACTGATGCCTTCCCTTGAAGCCAGACTGTCTTACACTCTGCGGCAATCTGGAGGCCCTGGACCAGATGTTCTTACTCATTAAACTGGTATAGCTTCAAGCATTTTCTTTTGTATCATCAAAAGAATGATGATTTGGATGGAAATTCTGATGGAATTTCTACATTTTACAGTTCCTCTCCAATCTGGAGAAACAGGATCTTTGTCCCTGTGCATATGTGTTGTTGTTTATGCCTTTCCTTATGTTTGTCATTCTCTAACTATTCCATGGTTTGCTCATTCATTTGTTAAAAGTGTTTCTCAAGATACAAGAACCTGTATCTACCAGTTTCCTTTCCAGTGCCACCATGTCTATTACTAGTGCTAGTGCTCTTTGAGCTACTGAGGCAGCCTTGTAAACTAGTGGTCATGTGTGACTTTTGTCTGTATCATAGAATCAATGAGTTGGAAGCTGCCTCAGAGGTCATCTAGTCCAATTCTGTGCCAAAGCAAGAATCTATAGCTAAAGCATCTCTGAGAAGTGGCCACCTAATGTCTGTTTTAGAAGCTCCAACAAAGGAAAGTCCACCACATTTGGAGGTAGTCTGTTCCACAGTTGAACTAGTGTTATCATCAGAAAGTTTTTCCTAAAGTTTAGTTGGAATCTATTTTCCTGTAAATGTACTCCATTGGTTCAGGTTCTCTTTCCTGGAATGGTGGTGGTGGGGAAACTCCATCTTCCACATGCTAGCGCTTCAGAAGTCATAAAGATGGCTATCCTGAGCTTTCTGATTGCTGTAACATCAGCACACAGAATTAGTGAACTATGCACACTAAGTTATAATCCTGCCTTATTACAGTTTCATAGGGACAATATAACATTGAAGCCAAATATAGCCTTTTTATCAAAAGTGGTTTTTATCATGCCTTACCTGGAAGAGGCTTCCTTGGATGAAGAAGGAGAAGAGGAATGCCAGGGCAATGATCACCAGCCAGAACCAGAGGAGGCTAGTTACTCTATTATGAAAGATCTAGTGCCCAGTCCATCCCAGGCAGTACCTGCAGATTTTAAGGAGGAGGAGTCAGAGGATCTGCATCCTGTTATATATTGATAATTAAAACATGGGGAACAGAAATACCTGAGATGCTTTCCCTCATCTTAGATAAACTATGTGGTAAGGAGACCAGCTGGATTAACATACTGCTATATTACTGACAGCCAAGGCCATTCTGGTATTCCAGACAACAGATCCAGTGCCTCCTGGTAACCTTGGTATCCTCAGCCTGATGTATCTCTGCCTTGAATGTAGGCTAAACTCTCTGGCAACTCCTTTCCTTGTTTTGGACTCTGCTGAAGACTGTTTGCTTAATTTGACTTTTTATTATCAGTATCCCTTTCCCATTATTGTATTGATGACCATATTTTGTTTTTCCTCTTTAGTGAAAAAGTTTATAGGGAGATAGGTGAATCTTCACCTTCTGATTTAATCCCCCTGTCTTTTTGTATCCTGCGAGTTGGTCTTTACTGAGCTGATGGCTAAATTCTTTAAATTACCTGCAACCTCTAGTTACCTAGGCTTAAAGTTGATTTTCTGGTGCCGACCACAACTGCAAGGCAGGCTAAAGAACTCTATTTTGCCACTTGGACTTGCTATTGGTAGCCTTTCACAATGATTAGGCAGTGCTGAAGCTGGTCATGGCCTATTTTAGAACCCTTAATTTTGTTTTTTTTCCTAATCCCCTAACAAGTTTAGGCAGATTTTTTGGATTCTGCAACAGCAATTATGCTGTAGTTCATTGACTAGAGTAGTGAAGTTGGTCACTGTAATCACGGTGAAAAGTAATAGTTGTCCAGTGGTGTAGAAAGAGTTGATTTGTACTAGTGACCTTGTTTTATACTGTGTTAGCTTGATGTTTTGAGGCCAGGAACAGATATTAAGGCTGGGAATGGACTGAGGGAGTGAATTTTCCTATGTGGCTAACCTGGTTGTAGAGTTCTTATAGCTGTTGGGGGCAGGGGGAGACCTAATGCTTATACACTTTGATTTTATTCGGTTGGAAGGTGTGGAAGGGGTGCATGGAAGGGGTGCATACCAGTCCAAGGGCTTTATTTAGCCAGCAATGGGGACTGAATTTGATTGCTGGTTGGGGGATAGTAGAATTACAGTCAGCCCTCCACATTTGCGGGTTTCACTTTTGCGGATTTGCTTATTCACAGATTATTTGCTGTCAGCTCTGCTGCCCCCCATGCCATTTTTAATAGGGTCTGCAAGCCTTGTGAGACTGAGTAACTGCAAATGAAACTTGTAAGTCCCTACTAAAAATGGTGTGGGGCAGCGTTGGAGGTGGCAGTAAGCCCCACCAGCCACCCACTTCTGCTTTGTGAAGGAACCCTGATGTCTCAAAGGAATCCACAGTGGGTTGAATATGCTGATTATACTCTTTTTGTGATTTAAATAGGGTTTGGGAGGGCCTAGAGTTATTCACATTTTTTTTCACTTTCATGGGGGTCCTGTGCCCCTAACAAATGTGCAAATGTGCAGGTGCAAATGCAAATGTGGAGGGATTACTGTAGTTGTTTTGGGGCCCACTTCTATGATTGACTGTGAGGGAATGCTAGACTCTAACAGTGGAAGGGCAGGAATGTTTATCTGCTGTTGTTTTCAGTCAGGCTGTTTTGAACCTAGATATTACCTCTTTCACCTCAAGTTAGTGTCCTATTCTTGCATACATGAGATTGCACAGATCGTGCACAAGAAAATCAGTTTGCTTACCTGTAGTTTTGGTTGCTCAAGTGGTGATCTGTGCAGTCACTTGACCCACCTTCTTTTTTTCCTGCAGATTTTGCTGTGACCAGCTCTTAGTCTGGTTATACCTCCTATATAGTTACTGTAGCAATCCACTGTGAAAAGTGAAGAGGCCATCCATTAGAAAGAGGATTCCTGCAAGAACAGTTATTGTCTGGGATGCAGAATGTGGCCCTTCCGGGTGTTGTCTGGCTGCAATTTCCATCAGCCTTTGCCAGCATGGTCAGTAATGAGCAATTATGGAAGTTGTCATTCAGCAATGTTGGGAGGGCTGCAGATTTGTCGTCTCTGGCCTAAAAGTGCTCAACTTCCCACAGACCCATAACCTTTATGCGTGACTGTGCAGACAACCAGTCAAAGAATTACATTTTAAAAATCCATATAAAATCCAATAGAATACTTTCAAAGAGATAGCTGTATTCCACAGATATATTAAGATATTTAGTTGAAATGGCTTAACAGTGCTAATAGGCACAATTTGCAGGGCCATTGAGTTTTATTCTTCAGCAGGAAAAAAAGATTCTCTAAAATGTACTATTATTAAAACATTTGATAGAATTATAGCAATATAACAACATTGAAACAGGTTGTGTTAGATTCTGCCTTGTGTTTGGCCACTATCTTTTACATAGAGAGAACTGAAACTCACTTAAGTTACCCATTCTTCTGCCAGTGAATCTCCAGAAAGTGTCAATAAAGGAGAGTATTCTAACTGTGCCAGTGTCTTCAGGGATCTTTGGCACTTGGCATCTCAGGAAGCAGACTTAGCACCTCCCCGCCCCCACCAGACCCTGCAAATTAGTGGCAGTTGTTACTCTGATTTCCAGGGGTCCTGGTCACCATGGTCAATATACTATGAGGAATAGGAATTAGCCTGAGCACACGTTGGCAAAGGGAGAGGCAGGGTAACCTTGCGGGGTCTTGGAGCCCACTGTATAGCAAGTTAGGCCAGATCAAAAACCAAGCAGAAAGGTATAATCAATGATTTTTATTTTATTTTTATTAAAAGTCAGTCACTGCGCACTTACGCATGTTTGCACTCACTCACTCAGAGCCTAAGAAAATAAAGGTGGGAAAATAGATAGGGGATTTTGAAGAGGGTTTTTGGGATAATACTCAACCTGATCTAGGCGTCTGAGAAGCTGAAATTGAAGCGGAGAATCGAGAGCAGTGAGGCTCAGCACATGGAGGCTGAGGGGAACGTTCAGCGGACAAGGTGACGGCAAGCGGGGAGGAAACCCAGGGGCGATCCGAGGAACTGCTTGAAACAGGGGTTTCTACAGGGGAAAATGTACCTGGAGGGTTAATCCTTTCCCAGGGAGAACAATAGTGAGGAGAGCTAAAACAAAGCCCTTAACAATGAACATCTCTGGCTTGATGGGTTTTGATTGCCTCTGCCAGGGTTGGACAAGGCTTCAGCAGTATGGAAATTGCCCTGGCTTGACAGGCTGATTGTCAAGAGTGCTGATCCTGTCAAGCTATCATCTCGGCCCGAGGATCTTTTTGTGTGCTTAATGGTTGGTATGTCTGGGGGGCTCCTTGGGGCTACGTGACAGATTAAGTCATTGGCCAGACCGGGATTTTCCTAATATTGGCTGTTCGGCTGCGCCTGCCTATGTGCTCATCCAGAGACCCTTCCAGACACGTGGAGAGGTTTGTAATATTAGCCATGTGGAGACATCATTTTGATATTATAGTTTAATAAATTGTAGACCTCAGGTGAGGGTTACTGACCACAGTAACTCAGTAGACTGTATTGGTGGGAGCTGTATAGAAAAGCTTAGTGCTTAGCTTGCTACCTAGACGCTGTATCCCTTTAAGGGAAAACAACTAAAATTTTGTATGAAAATTAAGGTTTGAGCCAATTAAAACTTGGAGCAGCAGATTCACCCTGAAAAGCAATCAGATTCAACTTAACAAGAACTTTCACGCTCTACTCTGCTGTTTTGTCATATTGTCCAGCTATGCTCTTCTTTGAAGCACTCACTGCTACTTGTGGTCTCTGCTTCTGCTCCCATGCAAGGATGGACAATACATCATAACTGATGTGTGATGGAATGTGTATAGGTCTGCTGCATTCTACACAGTTGTTATTTAAAACATTTGACCATATATAAATTGGGAAACATGTAATGAAGTATTCCTGGTATTTCATAGTGGCAAGCCGCAGGTGGAATTGCCAAGATTTGTGTTTTGGAGAGTTTGATGAGATAGTGAATATTGCAAATTCTCCATTTCCTGTATTTGATGGTGAATTCTATTGATAGAAGTTTTATTACAGAGGATCATTATTTTAGCCTTTATCTACTTTTACCTCAATAATCTGTCTGCTTTGGAAAGCTGATGCAGGTAGAAAAGCCCAACAATCCTCAAACTGAGGATAATGGTTCTATGCTATAAAATAAATGACTGTTACTGAATGAATTCCTGTATTGTTTGTATTTGTTATTAAGCTTATATTATTCAAGCTAAATGTCATAACCACATTGCTACTACAGGAAATTCACCAGGATATTATCAAAACTCCAGAGACTGCATCTTTGCTAAATATCACTAGGGCTGAATTTTGCTTTGAGGCATCTTGGCATTCTTTTCAAATTTGCTTGCAAACTGTGTGCTATTGTATCACTGAGTTACAACTGTAAGGATACCTGAGAGACTTCAATTGTAAGAAATTAACTTGAATGGAACAGCCTCCATCTGACATTGATTATTTAGACAGTCACTGCCAAAAATTGCTTTAACAATGGACACACACAAATATTTTACAGAGAGGGGAAAAGATTTCTTTGTAGGAAATACAGTTACTGCTCTTAAGATAATTTCATTAGGAGTAGATGTTCATAGAAATATTAAAAATACACATTATGTACAGGACAGATATGTGCTGTGTTTGAGCCCTATATTTATTGTAGCAAAAGCTTTAGTGGGCTTGATCTGCAGAAGCTTGTGTCATAATAAATTTATTAGTGTTTAAGATACCACAAATACAGATTGAAATAATATTAGTTGCTATTCATTTCCTGGCAAAATAACATATTTCTGAACACTCAGGAAGCCTGTTGAGAACATGTAGTAGCAAGATGGTTCACACTTTGTAGTGTTTGTGTAATAATACAAATAGTTTTCGGTTAAAAAAACATACTTTTTTTCTCAGAAAACACATTCTGTACTCAGGAGACAGTGGGTTTTGTTTAGAAAGCATTCTTTCTGTTCAGGAAACATTTTTTCCACACAAAAAAACACAGTTTTGCATAGAAAAATCATGTATAATTTTGCAGACCATAATTCTTGAAAATACTTTGTGAAGAAGAAATACCTCTCAAGAATTGTACATGAATTCATTCATTCTCGCCCCTACCAGGCCATTTGTCCTTACACAGAATGATGAAGAATTGAAAAATTTATTTTTCTGATCACAAGACTGTTGTTTTTGTAACATTAGGCCCATGGCATTGGTTTTTGTAAACTCTTCAACTGTCTTAGAATGTAACTGTTACTTAGAATGTAACATGTTAACATAGGTCTAGGCCATATTTATTCATATTTAAAATTGGACTTAGCCATAATCCTACCTATATCTTCTTTAGATGCTACATTCTATGGCTAACATCCTGTTAGTGACACTATATGCCTGTATTTTGTTGGGGCATAGATTTTCTTGCAAGGAAAAGGAAAAGCACACCCTCTTTTTCCCCTCTACATTGCTGAGTCCAGCTGCAACTTCATGGTCTGAATGTTGTTCTTTCTCCTTGCCCTCCCCATTGGTAACCAGCAGCAAGGTCAACAAGTGTCAGGGCGTGGGAAGGATGTTGAACTACACCGGCAGAGCTATACTCTGATGTATGATTTCAGCCATTGTGGGTGGGGATGTGTAGAAGCTTCAGATATGCTGCTGCTACTAGTACATCTTATCAAAAGTGATGGCTGTGCAGGAGTAACAGTAGACGCATGATCTCTGTATGGAATGACCCTAAGACTGTAATCCTCTACCTGTTTATGTGGGTAGAAGACCCACTGAACATGTACAAGATTCTAGGGTAAATATAAACTTTGTTTTAAAAAAAGCGTAAGTTTGGGCTTAACATTTTACACAAACTTTCTTATTCTTTTCTTTTATATAGCTTACTTGAGTTTATCTACTACTTCTTGTTTCTTCTTTATTTACAATGTTTTTCTATACTTCCCATACTTCTTGTATGAGCCTACCTGGGTCCTGAGATTCACAGAAGCTTTGTTCCACTGTTGGGAATTGCATTTCACTAGCATCTGCTACTCCCCCCCCCAGTTATTAAAGTCAGAAGTAAAATGGCCATCATCATCATTATCATCATCTTGTTAAGAGTAACTAATTCATAGTTACTTAGCTCTCAGAAAGTCGGTTATAGATAATACTGTATGGGTATTGAGATATAAAGCCATTAGTGGCTTGACTTGGGTACTTCAAGGACTACCTCCTCCCTGAGGGAATTTTTTTTTTTTTTTTTTTTTGCTGGACTCTGCTATCTTGATGAAAGCAGCATTTTTGTATCTTTTTAGGCTTGTCACAATAAAAAGTACACTGCACTTAGGAGGCATACAGAGTGTTTCCAAGAAATAAGGTGTACACAAAATGAACATATTTTATAATATGAATGGCTAAAATGGTCGTAATTTAAACAGTGTGCAGAAAGAAGGGGAAGTTATGTAAATAGGTAAATTACACAAATAAAAGTGCAAATCAGGAAAAATGTGTAAAAATTGCACGAATGCCAGTGAGGAAAGAAAACACAAACTCTCACAGCCTGATACGTATGAAGTAAAGATGAGAAGAACTGCACATGGAATTTAAAGAAATTCAGTGAAATGAAGATTTGAGAGATTTCCACGTTTTTATTCTTGCTATGTGTGTCCTTCTGCATTAATATCTACCTCAGAGAATCTTCTTTTACATCCCACCAGCATCAGAGACAAGATAGTAACAGAGAGGCTTCTTTGAGGTGGTATCTCTGCTTTGAAACTTTCTTCCCAGAGAGGCCTGCCTGATGTTTGTTGTTCCTTTAGCACTTAGTGTTTATTCTTTCTTTAGCCCTTTTAGTTCTAATATCGGAACATAGTTGTCCTTGTTGCTACTGTTATGATCTGCAGAATGTTTGAATTAGTTTTTGCTGTTGTTTTCTTGCTGTTGATTTAATCAAATGGTTTTATCATAGACTGAAAAATAAGATTATGGACTTGAACAAGTAGTAAAAAGTTTATTCTGTCATAACCAATTGGATTCTAAAAATAGTTATGCTAGTGACGCTAACTTATATTTAACAATGAACTGTATTCTGGTGTTCACTGCTAGACACAGCAAATCAAAATTTTAAGAGTGAAGCACATATTTTATGATTAACAAAATATTTTGAAAATATTTTTGATTTTTCATAGTTTCATACTGAAGTATAATGGGAAAAGAGATAATCTGGCCTACTTTCTCATTATTCTCTTCACCTCTAGGTGGCCATGTTAATCTTTCTTTTAACCTAGCAGACTAGAAAAAATAAAGAAATAAACAACATACCATCACTGTAGGAAAAGCAAGCTGTGGAAAACACTTCCCAGGATTTCTATGTGATCTATTCTGTAAATGTTATCTTTTGTTTTTCACATCAGGGATAATATTTTAGTTATCATCAAATGTATTATGATGAAAACATTTCTTTTATGTAGGAATATCATTTTCTGACATAAATATTATTTCTTTCAAGTGCACATAGCACACCAAAATATTACATTTCTACTTTACATTTAAGGGTTTTGATATTGCTATTGGACCATAAAATGCAGGAATACCTCTCCATTCCTAGTTTGCATAGCTTGGGGTGGGATGCCCATTCCAAACACAAAATGGCTGCTTTGGCATTCTCTAGGAGCTGGGAGCCCTTCACACCATTTTTTGTTTTTTCCCTAGCATGAAGGCATTGGGAAGGAAACTTTTTCAGGATGGGAACATTGGGGATGGGGCTCCAAAGTGGTCTATAGGGTACAGTGGCCATGGGGAATATATGCAACTGATACGGTAGACTGCACCTTACCTATGCCTATTTGCATAGTGTAGTGCTTTGTGTATTGGACTAGGACACTGGGAGACCAGAGTTTGAATCCTTGCTTGGTAATCCACTTGGTAACCATGGCAAAGTCACACTTTCCCAGCCTGAGAGGAAGGCAAGGGCAAACATCCTTTTCTACCAAGAAAACCCCATGATAGATTTGCCTTAGATCAGAAATAACTTGAAGATGCACAATAACAACAATTTTAAGGATGTGCACTTAATTCAGAGATGGAGCTGTTGGACCATACCTGAAAAATTTCTTTGCAGTCAAAATCCATGGTAGTCAAAGAACCTAATGGTAGCTTCAGAGAATGTTGTATGCTACTGCTGATATTCTCACTGAGAAACTCTTTATAAACCTCTGAGAAAATTCAGGATTCCTTTGATCTCACTTGAAATCAATTGTTTAGTGTCATAATCTATACTGTCTCACTTGTCCTGAAAACTGTCTCAGCCACCACAAATTCTCTAGTGAATAGATTTCTATTTTTTTTATTTTATGCATTTATTTAATAAATATATGCCCCATCTTTTAAGACAGTCTCCCAAGATGGCTTTCAAATAGTCAAAGCAGTAAGACACAATAATTTGAATACAACTAATCCACAAGCCACATGTAAACACTAGCAACTGAAAACCATCCAAAGCTTGGAAAGGTTACTTTTTTAGTTATAACTCCCAGAATCTTCTAGCTGGCATGGCTGCTGGCAGTCAGCATGCATAACAAATTATTAAAATTGTGAATAAAACAAAGTGGTTTTCAAGGTTTACTAAAATGAGATAACAGACGATAATAGTGTGTCTTTAAGGAGAGAATTCTAGGAATGTGAAGTCATGACTGAAAAAGTCCTGTCTAGTATGTGGCAACCTGTTTGACTTGCAAACCCTCTCTGAGGGCTTAGACAGGTTTATTTAGGTGCACAAAGTATCATTTTCATTTAATTTCACAGTTACATGGAAGCAGGTGGCCTTTTAGTTTGAAGTGTGTCAGGCCTTGTAACAGCTATATAATTCCAGTGTTTTCACTGTGTAAATTCATATCATTTATATCAAATTCATATACATAGTCAATTTTATACAAAATAACATAAATATCCAACTGCCATTTTTAACATAGACAAACTAAAATTAAAACACAATACTAAAACAATAAACTGAAAAAAGCCTAAACACTAACTCTCTAAAACACTAACTTACTGACTAAATTAATGGAAACACAGAAAGGCTCTGACTCTTCCAACCAAATTTTAATGAGAAAGAAAAAATAAGAAGAAGCAGAAAAATATTTTTCTGTCATTACAGGTTTCAGCAAACACTATTCCTGCAGCTGTTATCATGTAACAAAGAAGCAGTCCATATTTACTATCCAGATCCTCATCTGTGATAACAAAAAACAAAACAAAAACAAAAACAAAAAAAAATCTGGAGATTTTACAAAATCTACCTCTAAATTTTTTTTGAATTGACATATCAATCTTAGACTAATAAGCTTTTTGCCTTCTTATAAGTGCACCACATATGAAAAAAGGAGCCATACTTGTCCTGACATCCCCAACAATGGTTTGAAACATTCTTAGACATTTTTGACAACTTGCTTGGGGTTAAATACCACCTATAAATCATCTTGCACATATTTTCCTTTAGCTTGCTGCACAGAGTAAATTTTATATCTTTAGACCACTTTCTCTCCCATTCCTCCAACTGTATGTGGTGCCTAAAATTTTGGGCTTATCTTGTCATTTACTCCTTGGTAGGTTCGTCCAGTGTAAGTTTATATGTTGTGCAGAGGTTGTTGCTGCTGATGTAGCCAAATATTCAACAAGCAAAGTATGATTGTAAATTTGATTTATTTAATGTCATACTATTCAAGTGAAAAGGCTTAAGATAGCATTCTGCACTTACTGTTCCACTTAATTTCATTTTGATTCCTTAAGTGGAATCACCTTTGACAGACTGCATTACCAGTTAGCGCATATGTTGTACAGCCTTTTTAAAGCAACATTTAGAAAAAAGCCCTGATATATACAAACAAATGTTGTAGTTGTTATTAAAAATAACATTTAAATGACAACTTTCCCCTTTCAGAACAACCCTTTCAGTTGCAGACGTGCTATGCATCGTTATTACACAGAAGCAGCCCTACTTAGAAAAGATTTGATTTTTAATAGTAGTGAAAATGAAAGACTGCTGGCAGTGGGTGGGTGGGAGCATGTGAAGCTTTTTAAAAGCTCTTTCAATGACAGTTTAGATTTTAAATAAAAGAAAGCAAGCTTACAAAAAAAGGAACAAACACAAGCATTTCTGATAATCCAGTGTCTTCTTTTCCTTTCCAGCTGCCTTTCCCCCCTCCAAACAATTCAGCACAAGAATCTTCTAGCTATAAGCTGCCAAGTTAAAAGCAACAGCAGACTGTAGGTTTCTGGAGAGGGCTGATGTTTATAATGTGTTTATAGTTAGTGAACATTAAAATTTTCCTTCCACATTGTGGGTGCAAATCTACCTTCCATCTGAGTTACTGGCAAAACTCCCATTGATTGTAATTGATCTGAAGGTTTTGAAGATAGAGTTACATGTAGAATTGTGCTGTATCCAAGCAGTTTATCATAATGTATGCTGTTGTGAGGAGATTAAAGGCTGCATCAGCTTCCATGAATTCTGTGCTGAAAGATCGTTATGTCTGAATTTTTTTCTTCCTCTTTTCCTTTTACTATTAAGTAATCGTCACACTGAGAATTAATAGTCCTGTTTGACTCTGTTGTTGCCAAAGACAGTTTTTCCAAAACGAGGACGACACTGGCATCTAAGTAGTTTTTAAGAGTCAAGAAACCATTTTGGATTTCATCTATCCACGACTATGCCATAGTGACTTAGTTATTCACTGAGTAAGATGTATTTCTTATAATGCTATCCCAGTGATGTGACCTAACTCCAGTTGTTTATTGTCAAGGAACCGAGTTAAAAATAAATCCAGAACATATAGGGTATGTGTGTAACTGCAGTAGAGGACTGCAATGGAGGACTTCCATGCATTATGAGGAAAGTGGCTTCTCACACACTGACTTTACCAGCATTTGTTATGATGGTCTCATTAATTTAAGGGACTTCACAATGACCACAAGATCCATGGCTGTAATACTCATTAACAAAGGGGCTGTAGCTCAATGGCAGAACATGGTTTTAATATAGAAAATCCCAATTTTAGTCCCTGGCTTCTCCAGGTAGGGCTTAAAAAGACTCCCATCTGAAACCCTAGATTCCCTATAGAGAACTTGTTGCCTTCTAGATGTTATACTTCAGCTCCCGTCATTTCTGACCACTGGACATGATAATTAGACTATATGGGAGTTGGGGTCCAACAACACTTGGGGATCTATAACTGAACTAAAGAACCACTCTCGATATAGGTCTTGCTGAGACAGATGAAGCAATAGTTTAACTCAGCATATGGGCATATGTTCTTAAATGTATTTTTAAAAATCTCCTTTTTGTACAATGATTGCTAAACATTTCCAACCACTTTACAATACCAGAAACATATAGGACTCTATAGATAAGGATCTGGATTTCCAGGAAACTCTGTATAACATTTGAGACCTGTTTTTTATCCTCACAATCCTTTCTGAAGCAACATCTTCTAAGACTAAAAGAATTCTCCGTGGATCAGCATGGTTTGAGTATCTGTTGTAAGTTAGGAGGCTGAGATCTGGTGGGTAAAGAAAGCAGGGAAGAAGAAAAAGAAGAAAGCTTTATCTCCTTTCTCTCTGTACAAGTATACCTTCACCCTGCTCTCTTTCTTGTGTTCTCTCCTTCACAATGTGTCCTTATTCTTTGATTCTTTTCTCCTTCAGTTTCTCTTTGTCCTTCTTCTCTCTCTCCTTTTTATCTTTCCAAGCATTCCAGCTACCACTACTTGAGATGCTCTGATAACTGGAGAGAAAAGCTGTCTGCACATTTTCTTTTGTGTGTGTACAGTGAGGAATATCTGAACTTGATGTCATTTGAGCATAGAGGTCTTTTCCTCAAGTAGGCCTTTCTCATTCAAAAAGGAATTTGCATAGATGGTTTACTGCACCATAAACTGCTGCTTCCTTACAAAGCTACCTTTTCACTGTAGTATTTTCTTTGAAACATTCTATTTGAGCTTGCATGTTCCCTCCTGTTCTCGAAAACATTCAGTTTGGACATTTGTAAAGCTGACATGAATTGTGATTCATTTTATCCCATATATCTGGTTGTGATATAGTATATTCCCCACATAACTTGCAAATTTTGAAACAACTGCACTTTTTTTCTGCCCTCCTTCCAGGCACAGTTCAGGGTGTTGTTTTCAGTCTTAAATGGCTTGACATCCGTAACTCAAGGATAGCTAGCTCCCACAGAAGCGTGCCTCTACCCTTAGATCTCCTTGTGAGGCCCTGTGTTGTCAGATTAGAGCCAGATTACATGTGACATTAAATGCTTCATTACAAATCATTTCTGGATTTGAAAAAAATTAAGTAGTAGATATGGAGGAGGGGGATTATCAGGACTGCATCATTGAGAGCAAGTAGATCTAATTCTTTCTTCTGAGCTGTGATCCTAATGACTGGCTATTTGCCCAAGGAGGAGGAAAAAAAGCTCCCATGGGTACTAGAACTGATAGCCACACAGAGAGGGTTATCATAACTGGGATCATAGCCAAGAAGGGCAGCAGGAAACTTTCCTTTGTCATGTGCTGTGGACCTAATGCATGCTCTTAAATTAAAAAAGAACACAGACATAATCTTTAGAGGGGCTGTGGCTGGTGAACCAATGTAGGGTTTCTTTAGTGGTGGCACCCTTCTTTGTAATATCCTCTCAAGAGAGGCTCAATTATAGCCACATTTGTTGTCCTTTGTGCATAATTCCTATCACCCCCCCCCCACACACACACACTTTTCTACTGAGCATTGCAAAAGTTCATTTTCCTCATTCTTTCAGAGTACAACCCCAACAACAGGGGGTAGCATAAAATAATAGGTTTGAGGTGAGGAGGAAGTGAGCAACTACTTGCAATGGGATTAATATTGAAAGTTCATGAATTATAATGATTTATTCTTTCACCAATTGTCCATCCTAGCCAAATCATCCTTGACTCCTGTGTTTGCTTCAGAAGCAATAACAGGATTCCATGCCCTTTGGATCCTCAGAGTTTGCAGATGGGATGATTACAAAGGGAACTGGAACCAAACAAGCCTCTATAGACCAGCATGACTGTCTGTGATTTTAAATTGACAGTGTGATCCTTCTGTATCAAATTAATTGCGTTAAAAATGATGTATCCAGTCGATTCTTCAGTCTTGATTATTGCTTGATATTGTTCGGCTCAATCAATTTTTATCATATGCTTCTATTGCTTGAGCATGATTTTACTTGTAGATGAAGCATTAGGATGACAGATTTCTCAAAATGGCCCTATGTTTGATTTCTACCCAAAGATCATTCCATTTTCCCTCTCCTTTCGTATCTTTAGTTTGTTTTACAAAACATGATCAGGTTTTGCAGAGAGGACTGGTAATCATAGTGGGAGATATTAGCTTGGGGCCTGTGTACAGTGTACAGGCCCATAAATCCCTCCTGCAGCTCTCCATGCAGGGACAACTTGTATACCTGGTAGGGTGAGGTACCTCACCTCAAAATTTCAGCATGGTGTGTTCCCTGCTCTGACTCACCGCTAAAAAACTGTTTCAGATGATCCTCAGAACTTCAGAGGATGTTTTTAGGGTGCTTTGCTAGGAAAAAAAGAAGAGGATCTCTCTCCTCCAACTTTGGAAGTAGAAGCAGCTTCTACCAAAAGTAGTATCCTGTTGGATAGAACTTTATTAGATATTATGTTAGAAAGAACTTGTGTAAACACAAACAATCATGCTGTCCAAGATATTGTGGAAGTTTGTTTCTTAAGGGTTAATGGGGAGCTGAATGGACTATTATTCAGAGGGAGATTACTCCTGCCCATACACAACTGGTTGGTCAGTGGTGTAGTCTAGTTAACTCCAGCATAGCTACACTAACATAGGCCCTTTCCACACGTGGGCGAAGAAACGGCCGGAAACACGCTGAAACAGAGCTTACCTTAAACCGGGTAAGTCCATCGCCAGTGGAGCAGTGCATTTTTGCTGCTCCACATTCATTAGCATCCCGCAGCGTCCCGCAGCACCCAAAGTGGCGACTTACTACTGGCGGAGGCTCTCCACCAACTGGAGAACCTCGCCAGCCAGAAATCCCACCCCCAGCAGATCTGCAGGCACGCCCTTGCGCGCGCCTGCAAATCCACACTGGGCGCTGCGACGCAGCTGCACACCCTGTGCCTTTTAAAAACCACATAAAAAATGGTTTTCAAAAAGCATGCGGCGGCGCCACTTCCGGTCGCCCTAGTGCGGATTGGGGTGTGGAACTACGCAAAAGTAGCCCGCCCCAATCCACTTTACAGTGTAGACGACTTCCGTCAGAGGTCGCTCTACACTGTTTTTTAACCCCCCTGTGGAAAGGGACATAATTTTACACTGCACCACTGTTGAACAAGGTCTTGGCCAACATCTCCTGTAGATGGGATCTTTTCTTCTAAGGCAAATAGCAGGTGTCAAATCTGAGTCAGGACTACCAAAGGGTTAAAGTGTTTCCACTTCCATCCTAATCTAAAGCCAGCAATTACTTCTCAAAACCTATTCCATAGTTGTTAAATACACAAGTTGCATCTTTCCTAGTTTGGCCTCCAGGGGCACAGAAGGTGTATACTGGGATTTACCCAGTGTTTTCTGGACCTTCTTCAGTATGGTTTTTCTCTCAGCACCCCATCTATTGCTTTTCTTCTTGGCTTGTGCAGAAATCCCATATTTTAATCTTTTAAAACCTGTTTTTTCATTTCCTTTTGGTGAACTAGTATATATTTTTCTATTTAAAGTTCATTGACTTTGTTTTAGTCATCTGATTTTATTTTGTAGTAGCTCATCCTTTTACTAGTAGTTTACAAATGCATCATTATATGGGTTCTGCACATTAGTGGCATTCCTTTGCAAAATGCATCAATTTGTCAGATAAAGGGAGAAATTAGCTACACTTTCTTCATGTTAAAGTCACACCCTATCTAATTTAGAGGAATCTTTGACTAGAAGTTGCAAGCCTTAGGATACTGATTTGAATTATGCATGACTGTCTGGTTTGCAGTTCCATTAGCCTGCTGTTTGGATAATATAAACATGTTCTGAATTTTAAGTATACTATATGAGTGGCAGGTTAAAAATAGAGTTAATAAGAGAGCATATTTGGAAGATGTGAATCTTATAAAAGGCTGATCAGTCCCAGCATCCTGAAATAATTTGGAAGATACTGGCCACTGAGCATCTGCTGCATGGTAGTACTAACAGCAAGGATAGATGGCCATCTCTATATTGATTCTGGCCATGTTAGCAGTAAGCTGAACATAGTAGCTTTCCACAGCTAAAAACACAGAGATGAAGTATGGCAACAATATTAGGTGTGTTAGTAAAAACAGGGTTATAATATAGCTTGAGGCTACAAGTAGCCAATTTTTTTCAAGGTGCTGGGTCTGGGAAAGTGTCAGAGCATCACTTGTTGTTACCTACACCTGTCAGCTAAAACCAGTGTAGCATTTCATAAATGATTTACAGCTTATCCTTGACAATAATACTTTTTTTCCAGACCTTGAACAGATCTTTTTCTCCTATGAAGAGTCTTGTAATTTAAACAATTTATTATGCATCAACACCCATGGTCTTCCTGAAAGAAACAGCAGCAAGGTTATACCATGCAGCAGTCCAGTCTGTCCCAATATCTATTTGGGCCACAAAATTAGACACATAATAACTCCAGGCGTATAATCATCTGCCTGTAGTCCAAGATGATCCATGTCATTATTAAAACATCCACGGTGTACAAGGGATTATTTATCCTGAAAACTACCCTGAGTCCCACTTTGCAAAAAAGAGGTATGGTTTAGTAAATAAACTGATACAATAAAAAACTTAGCTTCTTGCATATAGACTTTCTTACACAAATTTGTAATAGACTTAACTGTTGATGTTACTACTGTAATGATATTCAGCTACGAGATTCAAAAAGATTCCACCATTGAACATCTGATCCTGTCTGATCTTGGAAGCTAAGCAGAGCTTGCTGTTTTTAGTACATGAATGGGAGACTGCCAGTAAATACCAAGTGCTGTATACTATATTTCAGAGGAAGGAACTGGCAAGACCATGACTATTCCTTGCCTAAGAAAACCCTATGGAATTAATGGGGTCACAGTAAGTCGACAGGCAACCTGAAGCTACACACACATCAATTCCATTATTGATTCCAAAAGATTCCATTATTGAATATTTGCAGTCCACAGTGGATTTTTTTTTATCTTGTAAGGTGCCTGGAGTCCTAGCTTTGTGAAAAGAGAGGGTATAAATAAACTAACGCAGTACAATAGAAAGGTGGGCTTCTTTCACATAGACATGCTTAAACAGACCTGTGATATACTTTACTGCTGATGTTACTGTAATGATATTTCAACTTAAAGATTCCAAAGGGGTTGTCCAGCATTAAGTTGATGATAACAGTGGGTCACCAAATTTGATTCTATTTTGTTTGGACTTAATCAGAACTCTGTTTCTTTCCCACTGTTGTTGTGTGTTTCATGTTGTTTCTGACTTATGGCAATCCTAAGGCAAATTATCATGGGGTTTTCTTAACAAGATTTGTTCACAGAGGATTGCTATTGTCTTCCTCTAAGACTTTCCAAGGTCACAAGTGTGCTTCCATGGCTGAGTGGGGATTTGAACTCTGGTCTCCAGAGTCATAGTCTGGCAGTCAAACCACTATACCATGCCGACCCTCTCTTTCCCACTAAGGGTATTAAATTAACATAGTATAGCTAGAAAGGTATTACAATCACAAATGCATGTGTTGCTATTAAAGTATTCTAAACAAATGTTTGGAATATACTTCTTATCCTACTAATTGTTTTTTCCTGAACATGCTCCAACTTTATATCCTTCCTAAAATGAGGCACTCAGAACTGAACACAGTATTCCAGAGGAGAACTGACCAGTGTGGAATATAGTGAATTCTATCCTAGGGCCAATACACTTCAACATTTTTATTAGTGACTTAGATAGTGGAGTGGCAGCAATCCTTATCAGATTTGCAGATGACACAAAAGTGAGAGGGGTGGCTAACACATTGGAAGACAGGGGCAGAATTCAGAAGGATTTAGATAAAACTGGAAAATTGGGCAGAAGTTAATAAAATGAAATTCAATAATAGACAAATGCAAAATTCTACTTTTAGGCCACAAAAATCAAAGACAACAGGTGTAGGATGGGGGATGCATGGCTCAGCAGTACTACCTGTAAAAAGGACCTTGAGATTATTGTTAATCATAAGTTGAATATAGGGTAGCAGTGCAATGCAACAGCAAAGGAAGAGAATATTATTTTAACCTGTGTTAACTGAAGCGTTTTCAAGTCAGGGGAAGTAATAGTCGTCATGATCTGTTAGCATTTTGCCATCCTTCTTGAACAGCAACCCCACTGTCTCCTTATCCATTCTCTTGCCCTGAATGTATCTGAAAAGCCCCTTTCTTTCTTTCTTTTTTTTTATTATACCTTTGGTTAAAATAACGTCTCTTTGCCTAGCATAATTACAGCATTAACAAGACATAATACAGTATATACATAACAATAATCACAAAGAAAGGAAAGAGGAGAAAAAAAGAAAAAGAAAAGATGAGGGAAAAAATGCTAAAAAATGATCCCTCCACATTTGCTAGGGTTAGGGGCACAGGACCCCTAAGAAAGTGAAAAGAAACATGAATAACTCTAAGCCCTCTCAAACCATGTTTAACACACAAAAAAGTATGATCACCATATTCAACCCACCATAGATTCCTTTGAGGCATCAGGGTTCCTTCACAAGGCAGAAGTGGCTGGCTGGTGGGCTTACTGCCACCTCCACTGTTGCCCCACACCATTTTTAATTGGGATTTACAAGCCTCATTTGCAGTTTCTCAGTCTCACGAGGCTTACCGCCCCTATTAAAAATGGCATAGGGAGGCAGCAGAGGTGGCAGCAAATAATCCATGAATAATTAAATCTGCAAAAGTGAAATCCGCAAATACAGAGTGCTGACTGTATTCTTTTTTGCCCTGTCCCACAATTGCAAATTCTAGCATTACACGGTCACATTCCTCTGAAGTACTGACTACTTTGATTCCAGTGACTAACTCCTCCCTAATGTTTAGGATGAAGTCCAGGATTGCCAATCCCCTTGTTCCTTCCTCTACCTTTTGAAATAAGAAATTATCTGCAGTGCACATCAGAAATTTATTGGAGAGCCTATGCTTAACCAAGTTAATCTCCTAACAGTTATCAGGATAACTGAAGTCTCCCATAACTACTAACTCTTGTGTCTTTTGAGATTTTTTTTCCTGAAAAGCATATCCACCACCTCAGTCTTCACAAGAAAGCCTCACAGCAGTTGACTATTCTCTTGCGTTTTGTGGATGAGAAAATTTGCATGTATTCTTTCCCTCATTAGTAGAAGACCATGGCTGTCTGGCTATCTCTGAACCTCACAGAGGAGTTTTCTGTAGGATGTTACAATACAGTGGAAGATTTTGTTGCAGGTGCCATTTGTTATACCAGCTTATGTTTGTGTCATTGTTTACCCATAGCAAGCTGGATGAGATCAAATATCGCAATTGTAAAGGATTAGGATGGGAGTCCAGTAAGTTATACACCTATACGGCATCCACTCATGCTGGTTTGTGATGGTCCATATAGTCCTAGTGGTTTTTAAATCTGGGTTCAAATGAATGTAAGAGGATCTGAAGAGAATAGGACTTTGGCAAAAGGGAAGTCTGTATTCAGTCTCTGAACCAACTATTTGTTGTGAGAGTGAAACTTCATCGGTGCTGCCCTCAACCCTTAGGAAGAAATCAAAAGAATGATAAAATTTGATTATCAGGGCATGGTGAGAAACTACATGCTACAGCAAGCTTGCTGAAATTAAGAAGGTGTGTTTGATCAATGCCTGGAGGGGAAATTGCTCAGGAAGTTTATGTATGATGCTCTGAGTTTCATGAAAGCAAGGGTATGTTATGGAGGGCTCTGCAATCTGATGTGGTTTAACTGGGAAATGTATTAATTGGCAGATATGTTTAATTAGCATAAAATATAAATGGTATACAGACTTATGACTGAAAGGAGCTATGTGGAGGAGGGAACTTTGACTGGAAAAACAGGTCAGAGATGACCCCGAGCATGGCTGGATCATAAAGCTTGATTTAATGGCTCTTTCAATAAGAAACAATAGCCAGCTCCAAGCAAGAGCGAGAACCCCCTGTGGTGTGCATTTCCTACAGAAGTTTTTCAAACACAAACATCTTCCAAAATCCTATCTTCAGACACGGAAAGCCACAAAACCAGCTGTTTGACTCTTTCTAGCACCTATTTGTTGCAAACTCCAAAAACAAAGAGACTTGTTTGTTTTGATAGCATTGGGTCAGGAAAACAGGAAGATTTCCTTCAAATCAATAATTTTCTTATCCTCACACCTGTGACTTCTTCTTGATTCCCAATCAGGCAAACATCAAAACCTTTTGCTATCTACATATTAAAATCATCAATGTCAGGAATCTCTCCCTGCCCAGCCACAGCTAGAAAGGGAGGAGGGAGGTCAGGAATACTTTCAGGGAGAGTCCGAATATACCAAACATGATGAAAACACAAGCCAAGCCAGGTCAAGGTCCAGTCCAAAGGTTCAGGAGGCAGAGATCTGTCCAGAGAGTTTCAGGGAGCATGTGTCAAGGTCAGAGACCTGGGCAGCGAGCCAGTCTGGAGAAGAGAGTGAGAGAGCCAACAAAGTCCAGCCAAGAGGAAACAAGCAAGCACTTACTCAAGGAAGTTCATTTACCAGAGCACCAAGCAAAGCTATAGTCAGATTTCCAAAGCCAAGGGTCAAGAGTCCAGAGATGAATTCAAGGTATCAGAAACCAGGTGCTGGGAGCAAGGAACAGGCAAGAGGAAGGCTTGTAAGAAGTTTACCACAAGCAAAAGGAAGCTTCCAGGCAAGCAGTTATATAGTCCCAGGCAAGGTGTGTCCAGTCACCGCTTCTTAAACTTAGCCAAGGAAGCCTCCCTTTGCACAGCCCTCTTGAGTCTCTGCCTTGATTGGGGGCTTATTGAACCGGGCTCCAGAGCCACTTCAGAATCCCTGTTGCTCAAAAGGAGCAGGCACAGAATCGGATCCCTATTGCTCTAAAGGAGCAGGCAGAGGGACGTCCGCACCTGCTTGGTCCATGGCAGCAGGGGGAGCTCTTGAACTGCAAGACTCATCTCCAGCCAGAGCTACAGGGACCAACAACTGCTGCTCGTCATCAGCAGCTCTGACAGGGGCCTCAGTTATCACAACAGGAGAAACAAGGGTCATGAGGGCTTGCTAGTAATTTGCTGCAAGCAAAGAGTAGCCACACGGCAGACTTAAATAGCCACTGTGAACAGATGCTGCTTGTTATCGTTTCCTCAACCTAGTCCATGCAGCCTCCCTCTGAGTAGCGTGTTTCAGCCTTCTTTGTGATTGAGGGCTGATGGGCATAGGTGGCTGCCACTCCTCTGCATCGCTGCTGGTTTCCTCTCTGTCATGAGCTGGCCAGGGCAACTCTGTCTCTGTTTGACCTTCCAGTGCAGGGGATATTTGCAAGTTGACCTGCTCACTCACTGGCCCAGTTCTTGGCACAGTCAGTTGCTCCTCAATCTCAGAGGCATCATCTGTCCCACTTACTGGCTCAGTCCCAGGCACAATCGGTTGCTCCTCAATCACAATGGCATAATCTATCACAATCAACCTGTTTCCTTCAGACATTTACCTATTCTGTCACCTTTTGTCCACCCTGCAAAGCTTTTGTTTACACAGGTGGAGAGTTATTAAACCTTACACCTCCAGTGCAGATTTCTGGGTATAAAAGGACCTTAATTTTGGGTCTTCCTTACAGCATTTTGGATTTCAGGGATCCACCTTGCCCCTCAGACCTTTTGCTGTCCTTGGTCATCAGTCCAAGCCACATCACTGTTTCTCTGCTTCTCTCTGGATGTTAAATATAACTCCAATCCCTTTTCTAGTCCTCTATCCATTTTCCTATCTTTCTTGTCAGTTAACCTTGTGTGATTGCATGTGTGTGACTAGTGTGTGTGCACATGTACATTCCCCCCAATTAAAAATAAACATTTAATTGAACCACAAGTCTTCTGGCTGATCTCTTTTAGCAGTTACCAATGTACATAGGTTTCAGATCTCCCTAAGTTAATTCCCTCTCATAGGCCTCCTATTTTTGAGCTAATTATTCCCCATTATATGTTTTGGGGTAACAGATATAGATGTCATAAAGTAACCCACTGAATAATTTGTGAAATATTCCATATAGTGTTAATGCTTGCAGAGGTGTGGGAAGATTTTCTATATTATATATTTCTGTTTATTCATAATTGACTGGGCTGTTTGCTGTAATTAATCTGGTTATTCTTCTAAGGAAACATGCAGTGACAAACTAGTGCTTAGAGGAATAGACTAACAAATGAATGCTCTGCTAAGCTTGTTCTGATTTCAAAAAATTTCATGCTTCTCAATCAGTCACAAGTACAAGTAGTCAAGACAAATGTGATAATTTTCCAGTGCCCACAGATTCGCATCCATCTTTTAGTGGAATAAAATGATCAACTAGTTGTTCTGAATTAGTTTTTTCTCAGCTTGAAGTGGAGCTGATAAGTTGTGCACGGAGTGTGAGTGAAGCTGAAAGTACTAAAGAAACTTAAAACTCTTGATATACCAGATACAGCTCTTCTTAGGTATTTGTCCTAAAATAATAGTGTTTTTCATGTATAGTTGGGTTTGGGTTTTTTGTTGTTGTTGTTGTTAAAGGAACTATGTGCTGTTTTACGCTGTTATTAATATTGTAATAGAATAATTTCCACATAACATTTTAAATGTGTTTTAATGTAATATTTAAACCAAATGTGCTAAGTCAGATAACATTACTTACAGCATTGGGAGGACTGGAAATTTTTCCAGTTCTTCTCACATCACTCAATGCTTAATAGCATAAGAAGAGCAATGCTGGATTAGCCTCAAAGCCTTTGGAGTCCAGAATTCTGGACTGCAGTGACCAGCCAAATGCCTATGGAGAGCAAACAAGCAGTTGAGGAACAGAGGAGCACCTTCCTACTTGTGTTCCCCAGTGACTGGGATACCAAGACATACCACCTCTGACTCTGGAAGTGGAAACATAGCAGTCATGACTAATTGTCATTGATCGTTTGATCCTCCCTTAGTTTGTCTGGTCCTTTTAAAAAACCATCCTGGCAGCCATCAGGACATCTTGGAGTAGCAAATTCCATAGTTTCCCTGTGCAATGTGAAGATGTATCTCCTTTTACTTGTCTTGAATCTCAAAACACTGTTTCATTGAAAGAGCCTGAATTCAAGTGGTTTGTGAGAGGAAGAAAACTTCCTATCTGCAGTAACTTACAAGGCTGCTTCTAAGCTGGGTGTCAAACCTGAATGTCACTTGTACTGTGCTTGAGAATGCCAACATTATATGAAATTCACATGAATTTCGCATATTATTGCTGTTCAAAGCAGCAGCTTTGGGAACTAAAACCAGTGTCTCTTATTGATCAGACACTTTTGGAGGGGAGGTTGGTCTAGTGAGAACATTTCATTTAAAACTCAAGCGTATATTGTGTAGCTTGTTTCTTGGGTGGGGGAGAAATACTTAAGGAGTGGTACCAACAGATTAGAAATTCATCCTATATAGATGGCTCAGATTCCTACTGTGTCAGTTTTCTGGTGTTTGATAAGACACACAAAGCAGTTGCAGGAGAAAGCATGTCACTGGTATCCATGGCAACTCCAAAGATACTTTGGAACTCAGGGGGATAGAGAGAGTCACTGTAATGGGTCGCATTATAAGGGCAAAATGCATAAAAAGCTCAGACATATGCTTGTAATTAATTGCCATAAATAGCTTAAAACAAGAAGATGTCCCAGTTTAGCTTACTGCTAGAAAACACTAAAACCTGACATCTCACAAATATACTCAAGCTGGTTTTTTTTTAAAAAAAGAATCTGGTTACCCTGAAAGGTACACTAAACCCTGAATAGTAATAGATTAGCTTAATTTTGTTCAAGCCATATGAGAATTTACACCAAGAAAAGCTGTTACAAATTTTGTACGACCAAAGGTTTTAGAAGTATGTATCAGTCAGTGTTAATTCTCCAGCTCATTCATGTAGTCTGTTACCATGACTTTGTATGGCAAAGCATTGCCCGTGTGGTGCATTGTGTGAAGAATTACTCAAAGGTACGTATAACATCTTTTTTTCTTTTATTTAAAAAAAGAAAAAAAATAATGTGACAAGTATTACTGAAAATGGTGAGTCAAGTTAGAGTGGAAATTTCCTTCTTAATGGGTACATCTTGAATTTGTTTTCAAGAAAAGAAATTGCAGTGTAATATTTGTGTGGGCACTGGGGTGGGGGAAAACAAGCAAAGTACCAAGATCTGAAAAATAGAAAAATAATAATTTAGAGAAAATGTTTTAATTTTTAAAATGGCAAAATTTTTATTAAAATAATCCTGTTTGCAGGAAGCCCATCTTTGTGTATCACAATGCAATTCACCACATTATTTCTTCTTGGTTGCTATAGAAACTAATTCTGGTGCAGCTGTGATCACCTATCAAAATTCTAACATAACTCAGGCCTGTGTTACAATACACATTTCTTACTTGGAGTAAATACCCACTCAGGTTAAACCATGTACTTTGTCATTCAAGAACTGTTGAGTGGCCAAAATATTAATGCAATTATTTGTGTATTTTCTTAAAGCTATGCTTGCCTACTTATTTCAGAAGTTTTCACAGGAAAATGGACTATCTGGTATCTATTTTTGAAACTGAGAGGCCGGTAGCTGATGAAAGTACACAATGCTTTGCAAGCTTAAATATTGTTTTGCTCCATGGCCATACACTGTTGACCCACAGTTGTTTCTGAGGAGAGTTAATTTTACAGTATCTGATTATTCTGTGGCTTCTTTTTAGTACACAAAATTATAAACAAGTCATTATGAAAATAAAATCAGTTTTAAATGGCTGCTTTGGTGACGTGAGAGTATATTATAATAATCTCAATTTTTTTTCCTAAAAAGTTTTGGACTTGATATCCCAAAATCACTGATAGTTGGGTAAGGCAGCTAAAGCTTCTGGGAGATGATGTCCAAAAAGTTGAAGGACTATAGTCTGGGAAACACTATTTTAGGCTCAGATCTATAGCCCTGCTAGTGCATAAGAGAAACACTTGCCAGCAGGAAAGAAGAAATAAAATATGTTCCTCCATTTGTCACTCCCATGGGATTTATTTTTCACTTTTCAGAAAAATGTGAGGGAATTTGTTTAGCCATTCTCAAACAGATCAAAATGCCCCTTCTCTGTGTTGACAATATGGTTGGAGGTTAAAAGGGCTGTGGATCTAGCAAAGATCTGTGTCCTCTCCTGCCACATGGATGTTCTTTCTCTTTTACCCCCAAATGAGATCAGACCCATTGGACCACTGGGTGTGGGGAGTCGCCACTGTCTGGGAGGAGGGATTCCAAGATCAGATGTTCTCTATCCAAGGCCAGAACTTAACCTTAGGGCCTCATAGGGGAGTTTCCACTCCAACCTGTGACCACTGGGATGCTGTCCTGGAACCATAGGTTTCACATAGAAGAAATACAGTTCTTCATTGAAGTAAGCTCTTATTCAGCGTGGTCTGTTTTGTAACAGGGCTACCAGTTACAAAAGCAGGGCCAATATGGTGTAGTGGTTGAGTTTTAGACTAGGAATACATGAGACTGGGGTCAGAATCTCCACTCAGCAATGGAAACCTACTGGGTGACCTTGGCCAAATCATACCTTCTCAGCGTTAGAGAAAGGCAATGGCAAATCTCTGAACAAATCTTGCCCCAAAAAACCCTATGAGAAGGGCCACCATAATTTGTAGTGGATCTGAAAGTGCTACGTCATGTTAGAACTTGTTGAGTGTTGGACTAGGATACTGCGAGGCCAGGGTTCAAATCCCCACCCAGCCATGAAAACCCACTGGCTGACCTTGGGCAAATCACGCCCTGTCAGCCTCAGAGGAAAGCAATGGCAAACCCTTTCTAAACAAATCTTTCCAAGAAAACTCTGTGGTAGGTTTGCCTCAGGGTTTCCATAAGTCTGAAATGGCTTGAAGGCACACAGCAACAACAATAACAACGACAAAAGTGCTGGAATGTTTTCATAATCTTTCTGGATAAGTCGTTTAGCTTGTGAATGGATCTGCTATAAACTATTTTCAATTTTGCAATTATCATACAAATATTTTGCAGCTGTAGCTGTCAGTTTTGTTGGTAATTAGCTACTTATCTGCCACCTTCAAATGGGCTGCTTAACAAGCTGTATAAAACAGTAATTTCAAATTAGATATCTAAAGTTGTACATTTTATGCCCGTGAAAATGTTTAGTGTATGAACTAAATAGTAAATACACTGGAATTTTTTTGAAATATAATTTTTAAAACTTTCATTGAAACATTAATAACTGTAAGGTGTGTAAAGTAGCATTGAGATTGGGTAGCTTTTTCAATTCTTTTCTCGTGCTACTGTCAGAGGATTTTTGAACTGCAATGCCATTATCCCTGACCGTTATTAGCCATGCTGACTAGAATTGATAGGAGTTGTAATTGAAAATCTCCAGAGAGACCAAGGTTGAGGAAAGCTCCTGTAGGTAGTGAACTAGAGCAGGGGGACTTAATTGATGCTTATTCTCCTGTTTAAGACAGTCAAACTGTCTTCAAGTGAATGTAAGTGCCACTCCTCCTTCTTTCTTCTTTCTTCCTTGTTCATTCATTCTGTCAGTCTGCCTTTTTCTTCCGCTTCTTGCTAGTACGGAGCTGATAACTGATGGAAAATCTTGTTGTGACACATCGCTTAAGTAAGATAAGAATCTTGGTGTTTCCAGGTTCTCAGTTGGATTTTTTTAAAAAAACACTAAATTCCAGTTCACTTAGAGACAAAATAAAAACCAAACAGGGAAAAAAAATCTTATCAGGGCTGTTTATTTATTTATTTGCTTGTTTTTTATTTTAAACATTTTTATACCTCCTTTTGAGACAGTCTTTTGCAAAACTGGAGAAAGAAAGAAAGACATACATACATACATACATACATACCTGGGGAGAGAAGAAGAGCAGTGAAGACTTGATAGTCTCCTGAGGAAATGCACAGAAGCATTTCACTAGAATGTCTTCACTTGTGTGCCCCCCCTTCTGATAGCAAGAATACTGGCCTTTTGTCTATAGTGGGGGAACAGGGCAGAGAAAAATTTTTCTTTGCTGAGCTCTAGTAACTTAAGATAGCAAATAATGTACACAACACTGACTTTCTTGATTTTCAAAATGTCTGGGGATTTCTCAGGACTCCAGGATTCTTTATTTTTTTTTCTTTTTTCTTTTTTTGGTTAACTGCTGTCAAGTCAACTTCAACTTACAGTGACCCTGTCTTGCAAATTCAGGGGCAGGTCTTCCTTCATGGAGTCTATCCATCTGTCTTCCTCTTTTCCTACTGCCTTTTGCCTTACTAAGCATTATTGTCTTTTCTAGTGAGTCATGTCTTCTCATGATATGGCCAAAGTATAACAGTCTCGGTTTAGTGATCTTAGCTTTTAGGGAGAGTTCAGGCTTGATTTGCTCTAGGATTCATTCGTTTGTTTTTTTAGCAGCCCAGGGTATCCCTAGAACTCTTTTTCAGCAGCACGTTTCAAATGAGTTGATTTTTTTCCTATCAGCTTTCTTCAAATTGAAATTGGAAATACAATCGCATAGGCAATCCTAACTTTAGCGTTCAATGATATATCTTAACACTTCAAGATCTTGTCTAGTTCCTTCATTAGCTACCCTTCCAAGTCCTAGTCTTCTGCTGATTTTTTTGACTGCAGTCTCCATTCACATTAAAGAATGAGCCAAGGTATGGAAGACATTAAACTATTTCAATATCTTCATTGTATATTTTAAAGTTATGTAAATAATCTGTGGTCATTATGTTTGCTTTCTTAAAGTTGAACTGAAAATTTGCCTTTCAATTTTCTGCCTTGACTTTCTTCAGTAATCACTTCAAATCTTTGTTGTTGTTTTTCATTAGAAGTATGGTGTTATCTGCATATCTTAAATTGTTGATGTTCCTTTAGTTTTCACATCTCCTTCCTCTGAATCTAATCCTGCTTTATGTATGATATGTTCAGCATACAAGTTAAACAGATGGGGTGATAAATGCAGCTATGCCTGACCCCCTTGCCAGTTGGAAGCCATTCCATTTCTCTGTCTTTTGTCCTAACAGTAGCCTGAGGAAATAATAGCCTGAATAATACGCTGATTTTCTTTTGAAATTCTTTGCTGTGCTCTATTATCCAACATATGTTTGCAGTATGATCCTGAGTGCCTCTTCCTTTCCTGAACCCAGCTTGAACATCTGGCATTTCTCACTCCATGTATAGTAGAAGTCTTTGTTGTAGAATTTTGAGCATGACTTTGCTTGCATAGGAAATTAATGCAGTAGTCCTGTGGTTACTGCCATCCTTGATGTCCCCTTTCTTGGGGATTGGAGTGTATATTGAGAATTTCCAATCTGTGGGCCATTCTTTTGTTTGCAATGAAATTTAAATCCAACTGTTCCTTTGGGAAACTCACATATATTTCACTGTAAACATATCACTGTATTTGCATGTATATGTTAACAATATCATTATCATTTCTAAATATTGGTGATCTCATCTGAGGATTTACTGTACAACCTTCTGGAGCCCTATCAGTGGAGAGGAGTTTGTTTTTTGTCAGTTTTCTGTTATGTACCTGCACAGCATGTTAACTGAGCAAGAACTCAAACATCTTCCTTTGTCAGCAGCTGCTCCCATACAGTGACCTAAGTGACATTGTTAGTCCTGACTGGTGTAGACCCATAGAATAATAGACTTGGAAGGGCACCGATAAACCACTGAGTCCAACTCGCGATCAGTTCAGGAAATCCATCTACAGCATCTGCAGCACGTAGCTGTGAATTATCTTTTTGAAGGCATCCAGAACTCTAGGTAGTTGGTTCCATTCTTGAACAGCTGTTGTTGTCAAGAAGTTCCTTCTAATATGCAATTGAAATCTATCTTCCTGTAACTTAAAACCCTCAGACCTGGTACTGCCCTCTGGGGCGGCAGAAAACAAACCTGCACCTCCCTCTCTGTGACAGTCTTTTAGATATTTAAAGGGTGGAGACATTTCACTGCTTACTCCTCTCTTTACCAGACTAAACAATGGCATTTACGTGTGTGCTAATTTACCATTCAAGAATTGATTGAATAAGTCTACTCAAACTGGAACTAACCAATAGAGTGCCAGCCAACCAGTGTCACTGCGTAGTAGAGCAGTTAGATACTGAGATCCTGACATCATAGGGAGAATCAATTCTTCCTCTCCAAGGATCTCTGAATCTCTTCAAGTTGTGCCTTTTCAAGGCAGGAACTTCCAGCTTCTCTCAGTGAGGGGAAAAAAGGCTGCTCTGTGTGTATGTGTGTGTGTGTTTAGGAAGTGAGGACAGAGATCCAGGGCCCTCTTATCCCTCAGCCATGCACCAAGATAAAGAGCCTGTCTAAATCTCTTTCCCATTGGAGTTTTGGCAAACGTGGGGGGAAATCCTATGAAGGGGAAGTGACTGACAGATACATCCATCCTGATGGTAAGAACTTTCAGAGCTTTGGGTAGAATGGAGTCTACAAGATTTGTACTCAGTAGATGGAGTGCCCCTTCATCTGTTGGGTTGCTCACCACAGGGATTGATCCCTAAGTAGATGCTGGAACAAAGCATAGTGTGAAAAAAGAAGAGGAAAACAAAATGGCAAAAAGGTTTGGGAACCAACTATTTAGCCTGCAAAAAAGAGTGACAGGTGATTGTCGTTATTTGCTGAAATGATCATTAAGTCAAGTTGACTTATGGTGATCCTGTGAAAGAAAGAGCTCCAAAATGGTCAACAGCTGTTCTGTTCAGGTCTTGGCCTTCTCAGGGCTGTGGCTTACTTGGTTGAGTTCATCCACCTGTAATGTAGTCTTCCTTTTTCCTACTGTCTTTCACTTTAGTCTGCATTGTTGTCTTTTACAGTGATTTGTGTCATTTCATGATCTGTCCAAAGTAGAATAGCATGATATGGTGTGATGACCATTTAGTCATTTTGGCTTTAGGAAGAGTTGAAATATGATTTGCCTTTGGGCTCATTTATTTACTTTCATAGGCAGACAAAGACATTTATTTTCAAGCAGGCTTTTAATTAGTGAGCAGTGGAACTTTTACTTATATTAGGTTGGGTTTTTTTTTAAAAAAAAATACATTTTTATAATTTTATATGTTTTTAAATGTTTTTGATTGTTTTAAATGCTTCTAATGTTTCTTAACTTTCTTGAAGCTGTCTTAGATCCCACTTTGGGAGAGAAGGTGGCATATAAATACAATAAAAAATTAAATATTTGTCTTTTTGGCAATCTGTGGTATCTGTAAAAGTCTCCTCCAGCACTACATTTCAAATGAGTTTGATTTTTTGATTTTGAACTATGATACCCACTTCCAAATATGTACATAAATTTAAAAAAACAAACAAACCTGAACCTGCCTACAATATTACAATCAGACAGACATGACAAAGAGGAAAGGGATAAAAAGTTTCAGAAGGAGTGTACTGTTCTTTGGTCAAGGGTATACGATAGCTGCGCTCCCCTGCTAGAACCTCCAAACAAGCTCAAGGTCAGTTTTTAAAGTTATATATTTTTTTCTTTTGATGACCAGCTTCAACAGAGACAGCCCAGGGCAAAGAAGAGACAAATGCCAGCAGGGACTGAACTGAGACAGTGTAGTGGGCTGTGTACAACCATTTCTCACTCAGTTACAGCCAGATGGAATGGCTCAGGGAGAAAATGATCCAAACGGTAGCTGTGAATTCTCACACTATGATAATGTGTTTCCATGAATATTCTCCCTTGTTTTCAGCTTATTTCTGGAATTTCTGAATTTAAAAAAGATCATCTGTGTGTGAGTGAGGCTCAACATAAGTTATTTTCCTAGTCTTCACAACACTGCTTGCTCCCTTGTTGTTGTTGTGTGCCTTCAAGTCATCTCTGACTTACAGCTACTCTAAGTCACAGGGTTTTCTTGGCAGAATTTGTTTAGAAGGGGTTTGCCTTTGCTTTTTTGGGGGTTATGAAGGGTGTGACATGTCCAAGGTCACCCAGTAGGTTTCCATGGCCAAGTGACAATTTGAACTTTGGTTTCCCAGTGTCCTAGTCCAATGCTCAAACCACTATGCTATGCAGGCTCAGAATGTATATTTTCTCACAGCACAGTTAGGTCTCATGTTTTCATACATGCTGTTTCCATCCAAGTAGGCAGGTGAGGTAATGGTAATGGTAATCGGTAATGGAATGCTGAAAAAACTCACTTCATTGTAAAATAACTGTGTTTGCATACACTTGTGTAATCCTTCTGTTTTAAAGAAAAAGGGGGGGAAAGAGCCACAGGTCATTAAAGATTTATTATTTATATTCTGTACTCTTCTCATGGTGTATGGTTATTTGGTAAGTTGAACTTTTCTCAGCTCAAAAATATTAAAACATGAAAATTCCATTTGCACTTGTCAGAGTAGTATAACAGAAACCTGTGTGGGTATTTAATCATTCAGAATAAAGGAGTTTCTTTAATTTTTAAACATGTACTTCATTTTATGTTTTATTTAAATTGTTTTAACATTTGCCTAGAAGCCCCTGAAGGATTGAAACTTTTGAAACTTAGGTTAGATTAAAAATAAACATGAAGAATGCAGCGTGTGGAGGCAAGGAAGAGTGAAAGAGAGAGATGAAGGATACCACCGAGAATGAAACTAGACATAATTGTTACAAAAGCATTACTTGCAAAAATTATCAAGTTGTACAGTTCCAATAAGGAAGCCAGAATCAAGTTGGTCTTTAGTAATAATATGTATTTCTTCAATATTATGAATATTTAATGGAGTGTAAGAGAATCTCATAGCTAATGTGCAAAACGTGATTTAGTAAAGCTGTTCTCTTGCTAGGAATTTAGAGCCACAGGGACAAGACAGCACTTTCCAGATGTTAATGAGACAGAAAGTGTAGACATGGTTTGGCAGAACTGAATACAGAACTAGAATAGTGGAAGATGATGAAGACCTGTGGGAAGCTGGAAGACATGCAGAATAACTTTACTGGCAGTACTGTACATTTGCAAGAACCAGCATGGATGACCAGAAACATAAATAAGAGAAATTTAAAAGCTGGAAGAGGCAAAAGAGAAGAGAAAAAAGTCAGGTAGAAGTTACATCTGAAACAATAATAGTGATAGTTAATATTAAGGTTGCGATTTGTTTTCTTCTACAGGGACCAGTTTGCAACCCATTGAAATTGGTTAGTAGTATCATTAGTTCCTCTGCTTCTTAAATCCTCTTAATCACCAGAATATACCTTTCTTTGGTATATGCTTTATTTTATCTGATTCAACTTTATAAAGACCCAATGTACTTACATATTTTCACTGTAAACTTGAATCAAACAATTCTTTGCTTACAGAATGATAATTTGCTTGTTTCCTTTTAAATTTTTGAGCAAATGAAGTATATTCTTGGTTTCAGTTGCACATGAATTTGTGATTGACTTTTGAGTTTTCTTCTGTGTGTATCTCTCACAGTTGTACCGATATGAGTTAGGGTTGCTATCTGATTAATATCTGATGACACAATTGATTAAATGTCTGAGGTTTTATTGAATACTTAATTGAGTAAATATTCATAAGTGTGCATATGGAAGAGACAGTGGCTTTGAAAAATTGCATGCTTGTTTGTGATGCATGTGTGTGTTACAGCAGACACAATTTTTCAAGGTGCATTACCTCTTGTGTGACATAGAAGGTGGAATGCCTCTTTAAACAGGGTGCCTACCATATGCAATTTGTATAAGTACTTGCTTTAAAGATCTTTTAACTTTTTAAAATCCTTTCTTATTTTTTGTTGGTGTTGTTTAATTCACACATTTCTTAAGAGATGGATCTTAATCTGCTAAACAGTATAGCCTGTAACAATATTTTAAATATATTATCTCTTTAATAAAGATAATGATTGGTTTAAGAAAACCTGTCTATGATTTGGAGGACGCAAGGACTGAAATTATTGATTGGCTTTCAGGTGTCAGGACTAGTTAGTTATTTATTACTGTGGTGGGTATAGCAGAAGGTGCAGCTGTCCAAGGTTTCCTTAGGGAACTAATGTGGCCCCTTAACCTCTGATAGTTGCCCACCTCTGCATTAAACGAGTCATTTTTCCCTATAATAGCCATACCGTTTAGTGAAAGTCTGTGATAACTGTCATTTCTTCACAGCAAACTGCATTCAGAGAATGAGACAAACACCTCCTCTTGATGAATTGCAACCTCCACCATACCAAGATGACAGTGGCTCTCCACACCTCTCATGTACACCCTCTGAAGTTGGTGACAGCAAATGTGAATTCTCTCAGTGTAGCAACAGTCCAAGATGTTCATTTAAGTGCCCAAGTGAAGGTAGTACTGGGCATGAAATAGAAAGTTTTCACAACAAAGGATATGAAGAAGATGTACCCAGTGATAGTACTGCTGTCCTTAGTCCTGAGGTAAATACTAATACCCAAATTGCTCAGGATATAATGTAGAATGGATCTGATGTTTTGAAGATGGCTTGTTTTGTAACCTATTCCAGATGTGTTTTCTGTGGTCCACACCTGCAATTCAAACTGGAAGAAAAACTTCCCTTCATGCCAATCAGGACCAGCCCTACCATGAACCAGAGTAGGCAACTGCCTCAGATCACATGCAGTTACCTCGGGCTACAGAGCCATGGGATACTTCTGCCTTTTGGACACTATCACTGTTCCCCTTTGCCACACAACATTTCTTGAATTTTGCAAACTAGCCTGGTATTTCAGGTGTATTGGATGACCTTGTCTCATCACCAGAGTTAATCAGCCCTAGTGCCAGTGGCAGCTATTGGCACTGATATGATTGGAGCAGTGAATCCACTCAGAGTTTTAGTCTAAACTCTTTTGGAATACCTCAGACTAATTCCCAGGATGGGTTCACCATCACACTGACTTGAAAGCCAAAAGTTGCCGCTGTCTAACACCAGCTGAATCTTTTCTTCTATTGCAAATAGCAAATGCAGAGGGCATAATCCAGATGAGAACTGCAGTGTGTGGAAAAGTCTCAGAGCTTCCTTACCTCCTACATGGGCCCTAAACCAAATCTACCTGCATTAAATTGCATTCTGTCTTTTATATAATTTTGTTCAATTGCTAATTGCATGTATGATGTCTTGCCTACTTTGTCCACTAGAAATGCAGCCTTTAGAATTGTTGCTTCTGAGTAACAGGTAATATAATTCTGTGTTTTATGTAGTTTATTATTTCCTTAAATGAATATGCATCAGTTAGCACACAGTTGGGTAAAATTATGTGTCTTTTTAATGGCAAGGTAGCAAATACTACAATACACATACTCAAACAAGAAGCAATTTCCAAATGCATACTTGTGAGCAGATGTCAGACAATGTTAAGGGTATTTTGATTCTCACATCATTTATTATTCTCTTTAATTTTAAAGGATTTATTGTGCAAATGATTCATCCCTTCTTAATCCTCCAACTTCTCATTTCTTTTTCTGTTCAACATTGTCCTTGCAATTTTTCCCAGTTAAAGACTTCAGATCTGTTTGTTAGAGGCCTTTTATCCTTGCCTCCTACTCTCTTTTCTCATTTGCCCTCTTTATTGGCTATAAAAACTTCTTTCTTCTTAGGGCTAACTGTTAGCAGGATGTCCTTCCTTGAGTATTCCATTACTTTCTGTGTGGAGGAGAAAAATGTGTGGCACCAAGAGGAAGCAATTTCTGTATTAATAATTTTAGTGATCATGCATGAATGCAATTATGTATACCAAAATTTATCAAGAATCAAAAGTTCAAACTAACTTGTTACAAATTAGTTACTTTGAATTAGCTAAGGTATTAAATCCACTCCCTTCATAATGTAAATGTAATCCTTTTCGTTTCTTTTATAGTTCCAGGGTTATGTGGCCTCATTACTTAATAGTGTTTTCCATGACAAGCCAACAGCTTATAACAATGGTTCTTAACCTTGTCTTTACCAGGGACCCCCTGTAAATATAATTTGTTGCCAGGGCCCCCCAAGACTTAACTCAAGATTTAAATATTCAAATATTTATTTCTTTATTAAAGGCTTCTGGAGACTAGGGTTCAAATCCCCACTCAGACACTGGGTGACCTTGGGTGAGTCACATTCTCTTAGCCTCAGAGGAAGGCAAAGGCAAACCCCTTCTGAACAAACCTGGCTAAAAATCCCTGTGATATGTTCATCTTAGAGTTGCCATAAGCCAGGAGTGACTTGAAGACAAAGTGCCACAGGCAGGGGGAGGTTCTTTCTAGCCATCATGTCTCTGCCCTTTGAAAACAGATTTATGGTGACCCTAAGGCGGGGCTTTCCAAATGGTGTCGCAACATGTTAATGTGCCACCTGAAGTGTGTAGGTGTGTCGCTTCCCCAGGCTGAGAAAGACCCCTGACCCAAGCCTCTCCTGCTGCCACCACTGCAACAGCAGGCCAGGATCAGGTGTGGGGCTGCTTTTCCCATTGCTGCTGTCCTCATCAGGGTCTTTCCTCAGTGAGGGCAACAGAAATGAGCCAGGATTAGGTAGAGGGGCTGCCTTTCTGCTGCCGCTGCCCTCGCTGGGGTCTTTCCTTGGTGAAGGCATCTTTCCTTGGGGTCTTTCCTTGGTGAGAGCGAAGGCAGCAACCCAGGATCAGGAAAGGAGGCTTCCTTTCCCCCTACCGCTACCCTCACTGGTGTTTTTCCTCTGCAAGGGTGACAGGAACAGGCCGGGATCAGGTAGGAGGACTGCCTTTCCCACTGCTGCCACCCCTGCCAGGGTCCTTCCTTGGTGAGGGCAACAGAAGTGAGCCAGAATCAGGTGTGGGAGACTGCCTTTCCTGCTGCTCCACCTTTGCTGGGGTCTTTCTTCAGCAAGGGCAATGGCAGTGAGCCAGGATCAGGTGTGGGGGCTGCCTTTCCTGCTGTTTAACCTCTGGTTCACTAGTGAAACTGAATTACTGTGTCGCAAAATGATGCATGTCCAAAATATGTGTCACCAACATGAAAAGTTTGGAAAGCTGTGCCATAACATGAACCAATCATGAAGGTTTTCTTGGCAAGATTTGTTGAATTTGCCTTTCTCTGAGGCTGAGAGAATGTGACTTGCCTGAGGTCACCCAGAGGGCTTCCATGGCTGAGTGGGGATTCAGATCCTAGTTTCCAGAGTCATAGTGTGGGCACATGGACACACTTGTCTCCATGTTCCTTTTGTCAGGGATGCAGCAGTGGGGGAAGTGCAGGTGCTGAAACTGTTCCCTCATTTGCAAACAAGGGAACAGTTTGGAAGTGTGTACACATCTGTTGCTATGTCTCTCAGTGCCCGCACCTGTGATACTGTGTCCCTGATGAAAGGGACATGGTGGCAGACATGTGCATGCACTCAAACTGTTCCCACAATTGCAAACCACCTCACTGCCACATACCTGTTACTTTGTGGACCCCCTGTGAGAGCTTCGCAGACCCCCAGGGGTCTCCAGACCCCTAGGTTAAGAATCACTGGTTTATAGCATTCTGCTTTTACTTTAAAAAGAAAATTTAAAGGCAACTATTTTAGTTTCTTTTGAAAAATGAGAAAGTTAATGAGTTTTTGTTTTTAACTCTACCCAAGCAGATTTAAAAAACAAAAAAACAAAAAGCACAAGTGCTCTAATCTAGGGTATCTGGAATACATTCTCATTCTTGTGTATTTCAGAGTATGAAAATGTCTGTTGTCCCCCATAGAACTGTGGTACAGAAACAACGGTATTCCACAACAGACAAACATTCAGAACCAAGAAAACATATGCTCACACGAGGTGGAACTTTGTTTTGAGTGACTGTCTTCCCTGAAAAAATAATTTAACCAACACAAATGCAGTAGATTTGTTGAGATTATTTTTGTTCCAGCCACTTTTTGTCTGAAAAATAATATACATGGCAGGTTGATGAAATGTGGGTACATTGTTTACAACTTTTCAGGCGATAATGTTATAAAAAGCCTGTCCTGTAAGTCTAGTTCTATGTCAATTTTTTTAAAAATGACTCTGAGGGACTAACATATTCTGGTTTTAAAAATATAATGGTAACATCAGTTACTTGGGATTCTTTGTAACTAATTACCTTTTAAATGTAACTTTCCAAACTCTGAGTAGAGTTATAGTCTCCAGAGGGGCTCACAGATATGTCAGATCGGTCTTTTCAATTTCATTTAGGACCTGTCAGCGCAAGGATCTTCATCACAGCTCCCTAAATCATTTGATCCAGAACCAGAAGCTAAATATGGCACCCTGGATGTGACATTTGACTATGACTCGCAGGAACAGAAACTTCTGATAACAGTGACAGCTGTCACAGACATTCCAAATTATAGCAGGACAAGTGGAAGTTTATGGCAAGTGCACCTGGTTCTTCTTCCTATCAAGAAACAAAGAGCAAAAACCAGCATCCAGCGGGGTCCATGCCCCGTCTTCACTGAGACATTTAAATTTAATCACATTGAGTCTGAGATGATTGGAAATTATGCAGTACGCTTTAGACTGTACAGCATACGTCGTGTAAAAAGAGAGAGGATTCTGGGAGAAAAGATATTTTACTTAACAAAATTAAATCTTCAAGGAAAGATGTCAGTACCAGTGACATTGGAGCCAGCATACAGTATTTCCGTGAGTATTAAACCACACAGAATAAGTGGGCAACATTTTCAGGGGCTATTAATAGAGCACTTTTTTGTGTCAGGAGTAAATACATTTCGGGCACACTTGGAAGATTATTGCAACAGGACATTGGCTTGGACGTCCCGTAAGTTTCAGATGCCAGGCTTACACCTCCTTTGTATGTATATGTATCTAGCATTTTCTGTCTTAGGTTTTCGATAAGTTTGCCTTAAAATGCCTATATTTATATTCAGCACCGTTAACAGCATTCACTAAGACAGTGTTCCTACCATCAGTAAACTGTGCACCTTTATAGCCTGTGCAGCTGTATAGTCACTATATTTCATTAAAGGGGCATTCTAGCCAACAAAGATGATGCTGATGCTTTTTCATGTGTTGTGGTGTTTAGCTTTGGTTTTGGTTATCCAGCAATGTGGTTTTGCATACTTCCTCCCCATTAGTGTTTCTTCCCTTCTTGGGTACTCTGTCTTTTGAATTGCCTGGGATGCACAATGAACATAATTTTATATTGAAGCAGTACAGTGCAGTGACATCTACATGCATCTCTTTCCTTTGGCTGTAAAAGGCTGGGAGAGGCAACCTAAACAGTCACAACTCTGCTGTGATATTCCTTCTCCAGGGTATAAAGAATGCTACTGTGAAGGAAGGAACAGGGAAGTACATGGGTAATTTGCTGTTTTTCTGCTCTCCTGAATGCAGTTGGTGCTTGTTCAAGATAAGCAAACAACTTGCAAATTATACTTCTGAGGTTTATTTTTAAAAACCAGATCCAGTTTATAACATTCTTTGTGGTTCTCCTTGGATATTTCACATCAGGCTTTCCTAACCTGGCACCCTCCAGATGTGTTGGACTACAATTCTTGTAACCCCCAATCAACATGAGTGTGGCTGTTTTTTTTTTACCGTAATCCAAAATATGTGTTTTGGCCTGGTCTGTAGTAGGGATGAAAAGAAGTTTCAGTGGACTTAACAGTCTCAGTGAAATTATAGCTCTGCATGTCTATTCAGAAGTAAAGTGTCTCAAGTTTAATGGGACTCAGTAGTTTAAAATGCTGAGAATCTAACATATCCCAGTCATGATTTGTAACTTTTCTTTTGTGTGTTCGATATGAAGGAGAAAATGTTAGTGAGACAGTACGAGGGAGGGAAGAAGTAAGAAGGCAACAAGTGTAGCCTGGAGAAGTGGGGGCAGGAGGAAAAAGAAGGTGGGAAAGAGAGGGATCTGGAAGGAGGGAGAAGACAGATTGGCACTCTAAAACAGTTATATTTCCAAATTTGGAGGTCCGCAAATTTTGTAAAGCAGTTCACCAATTTAAAAAAAATTAAATGCAGGTGGTAGGAAAAAATGAGCAAAAATATATAAAGTGAAAATCATGTGCAAGATTGCTTATGTTAAGGCTAATTGTTTACAAAACAACAACTGTGCATTAGACAAAACTACAAATACACGTATAAGGAGAAATATGCATTAAATTTCACACGTTAATGGGAACTTTTAAAGAATAGTGTACAGTGATAAGACAAACTTTACTTAAGATTAACCCTCAAGAGTACAGTGATAGGACAAACTGCAATTAAGATTGCAGAAACTGATATGGGCAGATTGATCTATCCCTATTGTTAAACTATAGATTTAATAGGCACTGACAGAAGAATGTCTGATCTTCTGGGACAGAATAACTACATTCCATGCCCAGAAGCCAACCAGAGTAGCAGTTGAATCAACAATGAGGGCACAGGTTAGGTTAGGGGGGCAGGGTAGGCCAAGTAGCATACACAAGTCTGTCTTTGGCTTTTCAACTGCTCTAATCTCCTAAATTTCTGCTGTCAGAGGTGGTGATTTTACTGTGCCTAGTGGCAGGTTTAATCCTGGACCAAAGACTAAATCCATTGGTTTATCAAAAATTATAATTTTATGGCCAAGATTTTGCATCACATGCTTTACGTCGCTGACACAAAATGCAACCGTGTTAGAAGACTGTGACAATGCACAATGCAAGATGTTCTGGTACACAATGAGAGTTCTCACTACATGAGGGGTCATGACAGAAGATGTCCTATTGCGCAGTGTGGGCTCCCACAACACAGTGGGGCACAATGAGAGGTGGGAACATTTTTCCAGCAAGATGAATGACATTCCCTTGCCTTCTGTCTTGGATTACAAGTATCCTCTGGCTTTGTTGGGGACTATTGTTCCCCCTCCTTGTGTTGTCATTGTACAAGGGCTTCCTGCCCTAGTATTGCAATCAACAATAGCCAACCTGCTTGTTTTGTTGTGCAGTGGTCCTGATGATGCAGCTATAGTAATGTTCCCCCCTTGGGAATGTGACTGGTGCGCAATGCCACATTTCTAAGATACATTGTTCTAAGTTGCTTTATGACATTATAAATTCCCAAAAAGATGCTAGCCTATATCTCCAAAATCTTTTCTTTCACTTTTGCACTTCCACCATGAATGCTGAGTTATTGATTAGAGATGGAAAGAGCATTCAAAAATATTTTTAAAAATGGTTGAAAAACATGTTCCTCAAGTGTTGAGAATCCTGAAGAGATGAGAATCTTCACAGTTCAGGACTTATTTTGTGCAAAATCTGGATGTGGTTGTTTTGCACAGAAAACAGAATTTTCTTCCCAGGAAACAGCATTTCCTTTTCATTGATTTGATGATTTGCAGATTTGATTGGTATATTCTCTCTAGGAAGCTTGAGGTCCTCCAGTGTGATTGTATGGTCAGCTTCTGCTGAAAGTTTACCATAGAGTCATGGTAGAGGACCTAGAGATTCTTACAGAAGTGTTCTCTCAGGTAAAAAAAAAAGCATTTGCTGCAGTTTTTATTTATGTTCACCTTTTCCCTCACTTTTGCAAGGGTCTTGCTCCCCACAAATGTAAATCGTCAACTATATGTTGTTTCCTGTGCAGAATATGCTGTTTGCTGTGCAAATCAACCATGTGTGGATTTTACAGAGAACAAATCCCCGATTACAGCTTTTTTTCTGAAACATTTTTTAATATTTCTGTGTTGAAATCTTATACTCCATGCAGAAAATGCTGTTTTCTATGCAAACAACCACATGTGAATTTTGAGCAAATAACCTTTGAAAAATTTGTGGTTTTCAGAGACTTTGTTGTTGTGGGAAGAAAACTGCTGAAATTACTCATTGCTGCCTTTCAGAAAGAACTTAAGTGAAGAATTGCATCCCTATTATTGAACATGGTTTTCTGTTCTGATTCCTTTTTGCTCTACACAGTCTTTGTATGGACCGATAATTATGTTCATCTTTCAAACACTGCTCAGAAGAAATGACATGGAATCTCTCCTTAAAGTTTTAGCTGTTCAGCCTATTGTCAGTTGGTGTTTGAGTCTCAGCTAATCCTGACTTTAGCTTCATGGTTACCACTGACTTGTTTTCTTTTCCTGCACTTAATTGGTTGCTAGAAGGTCTGCAGAAAATCCAGCTTATCTGCCATTCATAAATTTTCTTTTTAAAGTGATTTAAATATTACAAAACCAAAAATATATAATTTTGAATATTTCTTCTTCGTGGTCTCTGTGCCTTCATACACTAGGAGCTTTAGCGCCTGCGCGGTAGCGTTCGGAAACTTCTAGAGCTTGTTCGCTTGGCGGGAACCCCTCCCCCACGCCGGTACTGCGCATGCTCCTCCCGCCGAGCAACGGTCTCTCCTCAGTTCTTTCTCGTCCGCCGCCGCGTACGGAAGGTTCTTTAGTTTGTTCCTCTCACGTCGTGCTTGGCTTGCTGTTTTTTCACGGTTTTACGGACTTTCGGACTGTCTTTGACCTCTCTTTCGGACTCCCCCTTCAGTTTTCGTCTTTTTGGATTTCGGAGTTTGGCGTTTCTTCGTCTTATGTCCGCGCTCTTTAAGAAGTGCGTGTCCTGCGGCCGCAAGGTTGCCCTCAACGACGGCCATAAGGAGTGTCTCTTCTGTTTGGGCGAGTCCCACAACATCCGGACTTGCCCAATTTGCAGGGATTTTACTCCCCAAACTCTTCGCAACCGCTCCGCGAGACTCAAATCGTATTGTTGGGAACAGTCTCTGCGGGCGATAGACGAGACCTCCACTTCCAAGATGGCCGACAAGAAGACGACCACGCCATCGACGGTATCGGCGGCTGCCGTTCCGTCCACCTCGTCGGTATCGGGCTCGGTACCGGCGAAACGCCGATCTCGGCGTTACCGAGGATCCCGAAGCTGTCGGCGGCTGCCAAGTCAGCGAAAGGATCCTCGACGGCGAGGAAGGCTGAGGCTCCCCTTACGGAGACGCCTGCAAAAAAGCGCCCTGCTCCGGACGGAGGCAAGGGCAAGGAGAAGGAGAAGAAGAAGAAGAAGAAGGAAAAGAAGCGCTCCCCGGCTGGGGACGCTCAACCTCCTACTCCTCCTCCTACTCAGCAGCCTTCCAAAGGGCGAGGCGAGTCCGTCGACCTCTCGGAGGATGAGATCGAGGACGTTCCCCAACAGCGCCCGGACTCGCCTGTGGCAGACCCTCCAACCCTGGTGGAGGAGCGCCACCGCCCTCTTAGCCGTCGCAGGTCGGCCGACCTGCAGCAGAGAGAGCCCTCTGCTTCTCCGGAGCGGCGTTCGACCTCCTTCAGGTCCCGGTCCCGCTCTTCCGAGCGTCCGGTGGCCTCGCCGCCTCCGAGGGAGACAAGAGAGGAACAACCTCGCTCGTCTGCCTCCAGATACACCTCGGCGTCCTACGTGGCCAGGTACGCGAGGGAATCTGAATGGAGAGAGCGCCCGGCCTCCTATCGGTCGCATTCGCCATCGTACCGGGATCGGTACCATCGTGGCCCGAGTCGCTGGGAGACCTTCCGGAGGTCCCGGTCACCTCGTCGACAGCGCGAATCGCGCTCGCCTAGAGGGGACGAGGCTCGGTACCGTCGACGCCGAAGCCGATCTCCGTCGGACCGCCGCTCCTTCAGCCGCTCTCCCTCCCCTCGATATCATAGGGCGAGGGAGCCTTCACCACGGTATCGGGCGATATCGCCACCTCCTAGGGTCACGGCAACGGCGACGCGCCCTACGGAGTCGGTGGTGACTGAGCGGGCTACGACGACGTCAGCCTGCCAGACTACCCCGGTCACCACCAAGAGGGTGAAGTCAGTGGTCAGCCATCCCAAGCGGGACGCTGCTGCTACCACCGCCCCGGCTGCGGAGAAGCCTAGGAAGGCAACACCTGCGGTGACGAAGGAGCCGGAAAGCGAGCGGCGAGAGGACTCACCGAGCTCGGAGTCGTACGACTCGAGCGCGGAGTCAGAGGTGTCTGAGGCGGCCTCACAGGAGTCTCCTCCGCTGGGATTCGGGGACCCGATCCCAGATTCTGCTCCAGAGGACGTCCACCAGTTCTCTGCGATGCTGCTCCGCATGGCCACTACCCTCGGCCTTAAGATCGCCGATGCGGAGCCGGAGGACGACGATCCAGCCTTCTCCGTCTTCGAGGAGAAGCGACCTTCCACGGCCCCGCTGCCTCTCCTGCCCCGGGTATCCAGACTGGTGAAGGCCGCCTGGGATAGACCGGCCTCGGCTCAGCCGATACCGCAGCGGTTAGAACACCTCTACAGGGTGCAGAAGGATAACGCCGGTTATCTATTTAATCACCCTGCACCGAACTCTGTGGTCGTCGAGTCCGCGCAGACGAAGGGCTCCGGCAGGCAACACACCACCCCGCCGGACAAAGAGGGCAGGAAGTTGGACGCCTACGCAAGGAGGTTCTATTCGGCTGCCTCCTTGCAGATCAGGCTGTCCAACACTCAGGCTTGCCTCGCGGCATACCTGAAGAAAGTGCTCGATCGCCTGCAACCAGCGATGGAAGCGGTACCGGAGGACATCCGCCAAGCCTCCTCCGTGATCTTCAATGAGGCTATCTCCATCGCTCGGCACCAGATGGCCTCCTCCCGGCACGCAGTGGAGATCGCCTCCCGGGTCATGGCGGGATCCGTCGGCCTTCGCCGCCATGCTTGGCTTCGACCGGCCTACATCCAGGAGGACACCAGAAGGAGGATTGAAGATCTCCCCTTCGACGGTGAAGGCCTATTCAATTCGTCCACAGACGAAGCTTTGGACAATCTCGTCAAGGCGAGACTGACCGCAAAAAAGATCGGGCTGCAGCCGGCCACGCAGACCCGCAGGGCCTCCACCTTCCGACCATCCTGGCGACGATCTTCCACCTCGTCGTTCCAGCGTTCGGCCTAGTCTGGACAGTCAAGACCGTCCTCCGGCTCATCGGCCAGACGCACGATTAGGCGGCGCCCGCCTTCGTCGAAGAAGTCCTCCTCCGAGACAAAGTCTCGGTTTTGACGTGCCTGGCAGGACCCACCAATACCCACTCTTCAGCCTACCATCAGCGCTCGGAGACCGACCGACTCTCGCTCGACACCTAGCGGAGTGGCAGTATGTCACTACGGACTCTTGGGTGCTTTCCATCGTCCGTCTTGGCTACGCCATCGAGTTTCTCGATATTCCTCCTCGCGGTGTTTATTACTCCACGCCGTCGAGTCCGACCCTCCTGGAAGAGATCCAATCCCTCCTCCAGAAAGGGGCGATCGAGCGGCTCCCGCAAGAGGCCAAGACCACCGGCTTCTTCTCCAGGTACTTCACGGTACCGAAAGCCGACGGTACCCTCCGGCCGATCCTAGACCTCAGAGGGGTGAACTACTACATCCGCCCCAAAAGGTTCAAGATGGTCACGATACCGTCGATCCTACCCTTCCTACATCGAGGGGACTGGTTCGCCTCCATCGATCTCCGAGACGCATACTTCCATATCGCCATTCGCCCGCAGCACAGACGGTACCTCCGCTTCGCAGTCGACGACACCTGTTACCAGTACAAGGTGCTGCCGTTCGGACTCTCGACTGCCCCAAGGGTCTTCACCAAGTGCATGGCCCCGGTGGTATCCTACCTGCGGACGAAGGGCGCTTCCGTCTTCCCCTACCTCGACGATTGGCTGTTGGTGGCGTCCTGCAAACAGAGACTTTACCACGACGTCCACATGACGTTGTCACTCCTGACCCGCCTTGGTCTACGAGTGAATCCGAAGAAGTCCCACCTCGAGCCGGCGAGGATCTTGGACTTCATCGGGGCGACGCTCGACTCGACCTCCGCCAGGGCGTACCTACCAGAGTCTCGAGCACAAACCTTGATCCGGGCCGCCGCTCACGCTCGTACGGCCCCGACGTTATCTGCGAGAAGCGTCCAGCAGCTCTTGGGCTACATGGCTGCGACGACCGCTGTGACATATCTCGCCAGGCTGAGAGCAAGACCTCTTCAACACTGGTTCGTCCGCATATTCGACCCCCTGCGAGACGAACAGACACTCCGACTGCAGCTGCCGGGAGACGTCCGCTCATCCCTCCGATGGTGGCAGTCGCGACGCAATCTCATGTCGGGGATGCCTTTCCAACAGCCGACACCGAAGGTGACGGTAACGACCGACGCCTCCCTGTATGGATGGGGTGCCCACTGCGGCGATCTCAGAGTCCGCGACAGATGGACCGACGACGAGACCGCTCTCCATATCAACGCGCTGGAGCTGCTCGCCGTCTGGAAAGCCCTACGGGCGTTCCGCCATGCCGTGGCGGGGCGCACGGTCCTGATTCTGACGGACAACACCACCGCCGTCTGCTACATCAACAGACAAGGTGGGACTCATTCCACGACCCTGCTCGACATCGCGCTCGGCCTGTGGGAATGGTGCATTCGCCTGCACACGCATCCTGTGGCGGTTCACCTGGCCGGGCAGGAGAACACCACGGCAGACGCCCTCAGCAGGGACACCTCATCCCACCACGAATGGTCTCTCTCCGGAGAGGCGTTCAGACTGATTCGGGACCGCTGGGGCGAACCATCGATCGACCTCTTCGCGACCAGGGAAAACGCGAAGTGTCGCCGATTCTGTTCCAGAGCGGGCCACGATCGTGCCTCCATCGGGGACGCTTTCCAGTTTCCGTGGACCGGGGAACTCCTCTACGCGTTCCCGCCGTTCCCGCTGCTCGGCCGGACGATATCGAAGATCCTCGCCGACCGAGCCGACGCGATCCTGGTAGCCCCGTACTGGCCGAGGCAACATTGGTTCGCACCCCTGCTACAAGCCGCGCGAGACGACCTGCTCCGGTTGCCACCGACACCGGACCTGCTCTCCCACTCCGGCGGCCGAGTCCTCCATCCGGACCTGCCACGCCTGGCCCTCCATGCCTGGAGGATATCGCACTAGACGATCCCGTGCTCGGTACCGTCCTCGTCGCGGCCAGGAAGGAATCCACCCGTCGCAACTATCAATACAAGTGGCGACGCTTCCTGACCTTCGCTAACGAGAGGAGTGAGCCGGTATCGCCCGCGGGGCTCTCGACCGTCCTGCACTTCCTCCTGCACCTCCGGCAACAGGGCCTGGCGTTTCCATCCCTGAAGGTGTATCTCTCCGCGATCCTGGCATACCAACCGCCACGATCTGCTGCCTCGGCCTTCTTCAGGAACGATACCGTTAAGCGGTTCCTGAAAGGACTTCATCATCTCTACCCGCCGGTATCGCCGCCGCTACCGCCGTGGTCCCTCTCGCTGGTGCTCTCGCAGCTGACGAAGCCGCCCTTCGAGCCGATGGCGACCTCGGATGACAGGCTCCTGACAATGAAAACTGCCTTCCTGGTAGCGGTGACCTCAGCGAGGCGAGCGGGTGAGATCACAGCTCTTCGTTCCGATGAGCCCTTCACGGTCTTCCACAGGGACAAGGTGGTCCTGAGACCTGACATCTCGTTCCTGCCAAAGGTGGTGTCCAGTTTCCATCTCAACCAGGACATCATCCTGCCTGCCTTCTTCCCGAACCCGACGACACCGTTGGAGCGGTCCCTCCACTCCCTGGACGTGCGTCGGGCATTGGCTTTCTACAAGGACAGGACTGCTTCCTTCCGACAGACGCCGCATCTCTTTGTTTGCTATGGGCGACGTCGGAGGGGCCTAAAGGTGTCCACCCAGCGCTTCTCCAAGTGGGTGGTGAGGACTATTGAACTGGCGTATGAGCTCGCGAGGAAGCCTCCGCCAGTCCTGCTTCGAGCCCACTCCACCAGAGCTGTGGCTACTTCTGCGGCCCTCCTGCGAGGAGTTGACCTGCATGAACTCTGCCGTGTGGCGACCTGGTCCCAACCGTCGACCTTCGTGCGCCACTACAGGCTCGACTGCCGGTCGCGCAGAGATGCCCGGTTTGGACGTGAGGTGTTGGCTTCCGTGCTGTAGGACCTGACCCGCCGTCCGACCGGTAAGCTACACAGTCTCCTAGTGTATGAAGGCACAGAGACCACGAAGAAGAAGAACAGGTTGCTTACCTGTAACTGTGGTTCTTCGAGTGGTCATCTGTGCCATCATACACACCCGCCCTTCCTCCCCTCTTTCTCAGGTCCCTGTAGGTTCTACGGCGGACGACAGAACTGAGGAGAGACCGTTGCTCGGCGGGAGGAGCATGCGCAGTACCGGCGTGGGGGAGGGGTTCCCGCCAAGCGAACAAGCTCTAGAAGTTTCCGAACGCTACCGCGCAGGCGCTAAAGCTCCTAGTGTATGATGGTACAGATGACCACTCGAAGAACCACAGTTACAGGTAAGCAACCTGTTCTTCTGACAGATTTTAGCATGTGGGTAACATACACTGACTTTCTATGCAATCTTGTGTGTGCCTACTCAGAAGTAAGCCCCACTGAGTTCAATGGGGCTTACTTTCAAATATGTGTACAGGATTAGAGCCTTAATTAGGTGGAATAAAGACTCAAAACTAATTAATCTTGTGTCTGATTCCAGTCTCACCCATTTGCTACATGAACAGTAGACTTTGATTAAATAAGAAAACTTGTAAAGCAAATTTCCTTAGTACTTTTAGAGGGATATTATCTGTGAATTGCTGTTCATTGCTTCTGTTTGCTATAGTGCAGCATGTCTTAAGATGCAGTTGGTTTAAAGATACTCAAAAGACTGCTGGAAAAGCCTGACATATTTCACCCTGTGTGTACTTTTCAGGCCTCCTTCAGGGGGCTCTTTAAAATCATAAAAGAACAACATATACATAGATAATATCACATTGCATAAAATTATTATTATATTTGTATATTGGAAACAAATATCAGAACTCTCAAACTCTCAGATCATTTCCTGGACAAATGAAAACGTGAGCAAAGATGGAAGACTTTGTCCGTCTTGTTTTTTAATATCTTGTATCTTTTTATTATTTTATAAGATCTTCTGAAGAAGGCTTTAAGAGCATTTATAGGTTGATACATGTTGAATTTTCTACCAATTCAAACAACTATATTGTGAGCATCTTAAGAAGTATCTCTTGTTACTTCTGTGGATTCCAGGGATTTCTCCCCAATTCTTCTTCTTCAGAATTGGTTGGAAAAGCCACCATTGGTCCTCAGTGGTGTAATAATACCATATTTGCAGACAAATAAGATGCACCCGTATATAAGATGCACTTCATTTATACACTGACAAATACTATTTGCCAGCGTATAAGAAGCACTCCATTTTCAAACGGTATTTTTTGGGGGGAAAGTGAGTCTTATATGCCAGTAAATACAGTAAATTTGGAACTAGAGGTGCTCATTGTAATAATCCTCATAGCCATGCTTGCAAGGGGAATCCAAAAAATGCAAACAAGTGTGTTGATCCATATCAGCAAACCAGTTTTGCCCATTTTCATTTCTACCAACAGTAGGATCTTTGTGAGTTTCTGGGTTTGTCTGTTCAAGATGATGCCAGTCTTAAGTATTTTGTATTACAGCAGCTATACAGTGGACTATACAGTGGACTCTCTGGACCTGCAAACTCTGGATCTATGATTTCCACTGACTGCAGATCATCATGTCCTATACATAAAATGGCTGCAATACGCCATTTAATTATACAGGACATGATCATTAACTTTTTTTTGGCATCTATGGGGATCCCAAAACTGAATCCCTACAAATCCAGAGGGAGTTGTACAATGGACATATTTAGTTCACAGCTGTATAATTGGAGTTCCGCAAATCTAACCATGTCACATGAGCTCAAATTTTGCTGTTAGTCCCATCTGTGGTAGAGCCATTGAAACAACTGGATTACCTGTATGTTGACTCACCATTCAGCAACTGATTCAGTGGTCTACTGTAGTTGAGGTTAACCAGTAGTATTCAAGCTATGCCACTTTATATTTATGGACAGTATAACTATTCTTCAGAGCTTTCACTGTGCTACTTTATTCACTGGGATTGTGGAAATAGCCACTGTGCATTCTCCATTGCATAACTGCCCCATAAGCAGGAACACTGTCAGATATACAAGTGGTTGCATAGTGTTGATGTTAACAGTGGTGTAGCACAACTATTGCATAACTACATGAGTATAAATGTATACCTTCTAAGCATGATGTAGAATCTCAGCCAATATATTTGCTATTAAGTTTAGTTTGCAGCCCCCAGTAACAATGTTAATGTACATTACTTAGTGAGTGGTAAAATAGGTAGAGTTATATATTAAGCCAGCTTTTCTTACAATAACAACATTAACAAAAGCTCAGATTGCATAGAATTCTCCTGCTGGCTGGCTAAGATTGTTCAGTATCTTTTAATTCACTATGTTAATGATATAAAGCATAAAAAGATTTGTAATGAACATTTTCAGCAAATCACTTGAACTTCATGCCTGTTGTAAAAGAGCTGCACTCTCACCTCTCATTGGACCAAAAGTTCCGGCCAGACCTGAGGAAGGTCATCTAGTCTCTGAGCAATATTTACTTTGTTGAATAGAAGGAAAGAAAGGGAAGTGAAATGAAGTGTGAGATCCTTGATTGACATATCCACAGTCATTCTCGTTCTGACAGATCATTTCTTTGAGCCAGTAATGGCCTAAATCTGTTTGCAAGTCTTGACTGAATAGAGCCATATTAATCTATTGATGGATAGATCCATTGATTCAATGGAATTTATGTAACTGTTGATTATACCAAGTTTCCATTGTTTCACAAGGATTTATTCTATTAGGATTAATGATTTAGGCAGGAAGTCTGGAATAACTATCTGTTCCTTAGCTCAGCATCAGGTGTGGACTGAATCTGGAATCTGCCCCCCTCTGAAAAAACTTCCATATACAGAAGTTGTGGTACAGGGGTGATGCCATTTTCAGCAGTTCCCTTTGCGCTGCAGTTCTATGAACCCTTTCCCCATTTACTTTAGATAGTTATAAGAGGTACTGGAAATTATGCTATGGGTTGTGGGAGGAGGATCAGAAAAATGGTGTTTCTGCCAGTGGATCATTTACAATCCCTTCGCAGTGAGATTGGGAGGCCTGCTCGGCTGGAACTGGGCCAGGGTAGAAGTAGATTCTGGATCCAACCTAATATACCTACTTTTGACCAGTAATGTGAACAGCAGGTGAAGCTAAACCATTTTCTTTGTGATTGGTTAAATGAATGAGTTCATCTACTTTCAGAAGGTTATATAATTTGTGAATAAACTCTTACCTATTAATTATTAGTAAAAAATTGTTCTTATAGTACCACCAACTAGGGCTTCCTCAAAAATCATGAGTGTATGAGAGACAGTGTAGAATAATGATCTGAGCATTGAACTACAACCCATGGTTCAGTTTCCTGCTCAGCCATAGAAACCCACTGAGTGATCTTGGGCACATCACAAACACTTCACCTCAGAAGACCCCAGGATAGATTTGCCATAAGTCAAAAACAACTTGAAGGCGCACAACAACAACAATGCCTTTTATATATTTCTAATCCTTGTTTTTTTTTACAAATGTTGCCAAAAATTCATGAAATGGCTGCCATTTTGATAAGAATACAAACCAGCTAGATATCAACTACTTAAGGCCACAGATTACTATGGGCTTTGATGTAATACATTCTGTGCTGGATTGTGGTATGTGACTTTGAATCCCCTTGGATTTCAAAAGTTTTCCATTAATACCTTTTCAGTGTGCAGCCATAAAGTGAAAATTGTTTTACATGCAACACTGTTAGTCACTATTATACAATGGGCATCTAGGTGATAATTGTAATGCTCTGTCACAGCACATTCCAGGTGAATTAAATAATTTATCATCTCACTTTCCTCATGAAAATGTGCTATATAATTTTTATTAGAAGATTTATAAAGACAGAGCATATCATGTCTCAAATGAAGAAAGTGGCCCAAGAGTCCCATTCTTACCTCACCAAATGCCTATTGAGGAAGTTAAAACACTGATTTGCCAGAACATATCAATTCTGTTTTGTCATTTCATTTTGAGAGGTACATTATTCACAATAGCTTAAGTTTGGGAACAAAGCTGATCTGTGAATAGTGTGATACTTTTGTTCTTAAAATAATTTGCCTATGCATATATTTTCAATATCATTTACAATTTCAGGAAGGAAATTTGATGTAACTTTATAGACTCCGTGGTAATAAATTAAGGCAGTATGTAATTTTTTTAAACAAAGTTTTTAGTCTCTTGATTATACTCAGTGAAGGAATTATGTTTTTAATTTGATTTTACTTCAACCATTTCTTTGTTTCTCTCTCTCTCCTTCTTTCTGCTTATGATGAAAGTTTTTTTAAGTAATGCACCTACCAGTTTGCCCTTTTGAGACTGAAAAGAAATTACAGGAAAAGGCTTTTCAGAAGTTGTTCTAACTAATTTTAAAAACAATACAATTCAGCCTTTTGCAGCACAATCTTGTCTATACGTGTCTGTTTAGAAGCCAGTCCCAGTATATTCCCTGGGTCTTACTTCTAAATAAGTAAACATAGGATTTCATCCTTATTTTAAAAGGTGGACTCCTCCTGATTGGTCAAAAGCCTCAGGATTTGGCAGGAGTTATAACTGTATTTACCTTTTTCTCCCCTCTTGTTATTTGTACAACATCCTTTCTGTCCCCTTGCTTTTCTCATGAATTTTGGGTACTAACTGCAATATTAGGTTCCCACTGCAGGTGGTTTTTCCCCGCCTCCTCTCTGTATTGGAGTTTTCAATACAGGTCAGGATGGATATCAGATGTCTGTATCCATTGTCTTGATTCCTCCCTTTATGTTTTCGGGCAATCTCATTGATGATGTTTTGAATGGGGGTATAGCCTTTGCCACTAAAGTTGCTCACTAATTTTAGTTCCCTCATTGCATTTCCAGACTGAATGTTTCTTTTTTTTTTATCCTTCTTTTTAGAGTTTTACTGTTAAAAAGGTCCAGCCTCTTATCACTTTAGCACTATGACTACACAAAAACTCTTTTAAAAATCCCAACCTGAATACTGAGGGATACTAGAGGAGGTATTGAGTTCATGATGGGGATGACAGGTCCTGCCGTAGCTCAGCCACATCTGAAAAAGGAAGGGAAAAGTTGAAAAGAAACATCCAGATTGGGGGTAGTGTGACAACCAGCAACAAACTAGGGCCAAATCCTTGGTATGATTAGGGGATGACTTTCCTAAAACCATTGAGAAGTCTGGAGGAGCCCTTAGCATCCATTGATACATTGGTCAACTTTTAAGTTTTCACTGTATCATTAGAACAGCAGGCACTCTTATTGACTTTTAAAAAAATGACCATAGCTTTAAATTATACTTAATTGTAATTTCTTCTTTCTTAAATTGAAACTGTACTATAAAACTGAGATTCTAAAAGCAAATGTTTTCATTGTAGAACTGATTAAAGGTTTGGTTCAGATTGTTACAAAGAGATTTGGAGTCCCACAATCAAGTGCTACAAGCAATCAGATTTCTGTTCCCATTTACAAATCTTCAGCCTTTTAGCTCCTATGGAGTCCAGCATTTGCATGGAGGCAATACCTCTGTATGTACAAAAGAAAACATGCCTGGATCAGCTTACACTGTTGCAGGCCTGCATTACATATGACCCATTGAGTCAAACACAGGATCTTTTTTGTGGCCTGCTGGATTCTTGAGAACATCCAGTAGTCTCAGAGAGGGCATTGAAAGTGTGGTGGATTTTGTACATGACTAATTGATTACACTCACAAATTGTGCACTTTAGCTCTATTGATAGAAATTGCGGCAGTGCTAAAAGAGTTTATGTCTACACCAGAGAATCTCACTCACTTGCTCCTGCCTTTTGCAGCATATCTACTTACTGAAAACGTGACTACAAGGGCCATTTAGTCTAGCCCCTGCCATGCAGAGATACACAGTTGAAGAGTTCTCCTACCTCCATTACACTACAGTTGGCCCTCCATATTTGTGGGTTTGATTATTTGTGGGTTTCTTCAGACCCTGCCTCCCCATCTCAGGCACTTTCCCTCTTAGTGGCTCCAATCAGGCCACACTGCCCTTTAAAAAATCCACTTCTGATGCTCCTCTCTCTCCATCAGCCACTGCCTGGCTAGCTTAAGGACAGCTCACAGCCCAATTTTTCAGCACCCCAAGCCCTCTCCCCACACTCAATGAAGGAGCTACCATGATGACCCAGGCTTATTCTTATCCTTCATATCTGTGGTCCAGTTTTCCAAGATAACTGCAAATCTCTAAGGATCCTAACTGCGAGGCTAGAACACAGTATGTGAGTTTCCACAGAAGTCAGGAAAATCTACTGGGGAGAATATGAGATATGGAAAGATTGCTCAGAACAAAAAGAGAGTTGTGTAATCTGAGGCATGCCTTGGACATTCTTCTCTGGATTCCACCCATGTGACATGGCTAAAACCAGGAGAACAAAGTGGACTTCCTAACTACATAGTGCTGATCAGCAAATCCCTGATACCTTAAATCCACCTTATGTTGCTTTTGGTCCAGAGATAAATAGAACAAACATTCACTAGCACCAAGCACAAGTCTGCCCTGTTCCCTGGAAGAGGTTCCTTAATTTAATTTAACTGGGATTCAGAAAAGCATAGCTCTGGTAGACAATAGTGATTTCAAATACAATTTTGGTGAAAAATTGCTCAATAATTTATTATAAAGCTTCATTTTATTTTTTATGAAATATGTACTTGCTTCTTTGAGTGCTTGTGGCAGTCTTTCATTTATACAATGAGAGGTCATTGAGCAGCATTTGCAGAGCTTGCTGAGTTATTTGAATAGTTGCACCCTACTGATTACATCCTGCTTTGTTGCACCTTATGATTGCAAGTAGTCACACCTTGCCCCAGTGCACCCACTAAACAGAACTGAGAGAACCCTGCTTGCAGTTGTGGGAATCACTATGGACTTCCAAGGACTGGCTTTACCATACCATTAGTGACCTGAAGAAAGCGAAATGTTAAGCGGTTACTTTCAAAACATGATACTTTACCTCAGTTTTTTGCAAGACTATTGAAGATTTGACCTCCAAACATCTCTCTTTGCTGATGATCCATGCTGTTAGGGCAGACAGTTACGGCTTTGGAATTGATCACCCATAGGGTACATGCATTTCCAGCATTCATTGCATTTTGGATTATCTCATCAGCAGGTTTTATGTGAAAGGTGTTCAGAAGCAATATACGAATGCTTCCTTCTGCATAGTACTGACAAGAGTTAGCTAAAGTCCCATTGCCATCGTCTCTGAGAGATCTTCTGTCAGTGTCACTCCCCGCTGCTACTGTTTCCCAGTGGCTGGTACATTTAGTCTGACTGTACAGCTAAAAAAGTTGCTGAACAGAACATGCAGTGCCACCTCCAAGGAAAGATAATACTTTGGTGGTGGCAACTCATCTGAAATCTGGTGCTGAAGAAAGTTCTATGGATGTGATGGACTGCCAAAATGAGCAATAAGTTAGTTCTGTAGGAAATCCAGCCCGCATTGTCCCCAGGAGCCAAAATGACCAAATTGAGGATATCAAGCTTTAGCCATATCACAAGATGATATGAGTGATTGGGAAACATAATAACACTTGATAAAGCTACAAGCAATAATAAAAAATAGGAAGACAGTATTGCAGGTGGGTAGACTGAGGGCCTTTTCGCACTACACTGTTATAGTGCTGTTATTCCACTTCTAGCATTCTGTGAAATTCTGGGGTTTGTAGTTTACTGAGGCCAAAGAGCTCTCTGGCTGAGAATTCTAAATGCCCCTCCCTAAACTGCAAACCCCAGGCTTCCACATGATGTTGAAAGTGGATTAATAGCGCTATAACAGCATAGTGCAGAAAAGCCTTCAGCCAAGGAAGCCACAGCCTATGTTTGCAAGACCTGAGCAGGTTGCTCACTTTTGATGACAAGAGTGATTCTCCCACCAGTGAGGGATCATTAGGGTGAATCCTTGTGTGTTTGCACATTAGTATCCCTTGCAATTTCTGCTGACACTGAATGCGTCTTCCTTTAAATATTCTGACATCATCCCTTAAAGATTAGTCATGCAGAATGAAGGAGATTTCTTCCTGGTGTAAACAGCTTTTACAAAGAATCCAGTTTCTTTAAAACTACAGTAGGGGAAAAAAAGGGTTATATTCCTCCTCCCCAGCTACTGCAGTCCCAGTAGTTAGCAAACCTTCTCCCCATGGCTGTTATTTGCATTTTCCAAGATATGTATGTTCAATGCAAAGGCACATAAGATACATTTCACAGTAAGTTTTATTAGACACCATACAGGTATAGGTTACTATGTATCCTGATTTCACGAAGTGCTGAGTGTTCTCTCACACTACCCCGTTATTTTCTTAGTATGTGCAATTCTGTTCAAAGAGGAAGTCTGAGCATTTTCTAAGAACACTTTAATTACTTCCTATTTGTATTTGTGGCACTGAGTAGATTGGCTTTGGACAGTCTTCCCTAGTGCAGTGCCATTTATTTGGGTTCTGGATTACAACTCCCATCAGCCTCAGGCAGCTGGCTATTTTTCAGTGGGAATGAGGTGGCATTCAAAAACATGTGGGGGTAGTGGAGAAAGCTAGGCAATGCTGGCGTAGAAGATGTTTGGTTGTGCTTGATGTTATCTGAATGTTAAAGGGGTTTCTTTCAGCATTTTATGTATTGTTCCTTTTTTTACTTCCTTGTCTCTTGTTTTTAATTGTCATTAAGCTGTCGTGCGCCTGTAAGATCAAGTTAGAATCCATATCTAGTGGAATAAATATGAAAGATGGAATTCTTCAGTATCGTGGTTGCTTCAAATGCTTGCCAACGCTTTGCTTTTGCTTCCAGGGCTGTGACTCCCAAATGAGCATGTCAGAAATGTCCTGCAGTGAAAGTACCTCCTCTTGTCAGTCTCTGGCACATGGCTCAGCTCCAGAAATCCTCGTTGGACTGCTTTATAATGCCACAACTGGAAGACTAGCAGCAGAAGTGATAAAAGGCAGCCACTTCAAAAACTTGGCAGCAAACAGACCACCCAGTGAGTGGAATACATTTCTTTATCCTAATACTTCTGCACTTGGGGGGATTTCACTGGTGAGGACTTCAATCCTATCATTTAGTCTTACCCCAGTCAAACTGAAATAGTGCAATCATCAGCTAATCTGTTTCATGTTTTATATTTCCAGTCATTGGGGAAACAGCAGAAATCTAAAATTCAAAATATCAGTTGTGATTTGACAAGTTCCTTTTTAATTTTTCATGACTGACTGACTAATAAATTGCCTTTATCTTAATGATTAATTACTAAACTATTAATGCCTCACACCACAGAGCCAGTATAAAAAGTTCTAATGTATTTTAGAAGTGCGTGCCATTGAATGTTTATGTAAATGTGCTGGTGCTGCTTTAAGGATATCCATCTAAGAGTTTCCAAGTATGTGAGAGTTTAAGTGAGATTGACATGTATAATTTAGATTTGATATTCCCAGTGGTAATACAAAAATATTTTTCTTTATACCGGCTATCAAGTATATGGTATTCCCTCTGTGTGTGTGTGTGAGAGAGAGAGAGAGAGAGAGGAGAGGAAGAGGAAGAGGGAGAGAGAATATAATCAGATAGTGAGATTGCCCCAGATAGAAATAAAAATGTTTTTATAGACTTGTAGGGGTTAGATTACTGAAAACAAGTTCAGGGATCAAATGAACACAACGGGAGCACTGAAATGTATCCCATGGGAGCTATTTAGAAAAGTTGTCATTTACAAAAACTCACAGCAGTACTTGGACTGTGAAGAAGCTAGAGGGAGAACTAAGCTTGATATGCATCAGGAACTATTGCCATGTAATATTTAGGTACATTAGTTATATCACCTTGTTAATTACCATCACCACTACCAGTGGCAGCAGATGATGTGTGGTCAGGGATATATGATTCAAGTAACTCTTGCCTAAAAGTCATTAAACATGGGTATAGAACTGGTATGGGCAACTGTGCAGGTCCAGGGACCACTTGCCCCCCAACCCCTGCTCAGGCTACAAGCTCCCATAGTAAGCACAAATACCTTTGTTTTCCACTACAGTCTATCTCAAAATGGTGCAAGAAGAAAACTTCCTGTCACCATTTTGAGAGGGATTATAGAGGAAAACAAAGGTATTTGGGGAGTAGTATGGGTCTTGGGTGTTTCTGTGGTGGGTGGAGGTATTTTTGCCTGTTTTCATGCACTTGGAAGGCTTTCTGCATATATTTGGGTCAAAAGTTGCCTGAAAATCTTTCCTACTTTTTTAAAAATTGGGGGCTTTGCAGGACTGGTGGTGGCTTCAGAGGCTACAAAAATGGGGTTTGGGGACTGAGTGCAGGCTGCAGGCTGCACTTTGCCCATCCCTGGTTTACAATCTGACACAGAGCTGCTATTTTCAGCAACTGTTCTTTTGTTGAACATAGCCTTTAGTTCTACCCTAGAAGCTATGTTGATCTGAAGCATAGATGTTTCCTGTTCTTCATGAACGTTATTGGTCATCTGTGCCTTTGGGTCAAACTGTTACATTAACTCTGGTTAGCAGGCATGCGAACATTAATCCTAGGCATAGAGCAACCTAATTTTCATTATAGCCACAGTGTATGGAAAGGAGATATCTAATTCTTCCTTCCTCAACCCCCATGCTGCAATTAGTCTTAGAAAAAAGGCTCTTATTGGTGCCAGAGCTAACTGGAGAGTAAGATACAGTCTTCAACAGGATTGTGGTTGGAGAAGGAAAAATGAAACATCCCATGATCCACAGTACAATCCTGATGAAAATCATTGTTCCTTTTCTTGAATTGGTTATTAAGAACACAAACCACAGAATTAATGTTTTGCCCTGAGAAACACTTTTGGAAAAATGCATCCTAGTTCTCTAATCTTGTGATTACATTGTTCACACAAGGAATTTTCTTAGAGTTTCTAAATGTCTTCAATTCAAGTATTGAATTTACAGCTAAATAAATACAACTAGCTAGTGTTTGCAGCATGGATGGGCAAAGCACACCCCCAGGGCTGTTTTCTGTGGTCCTCCTGGCCTTTGCAAATTCCCCAGAGTGCCCTTTTTCTAGCTAAAAGGGGGTAGACGATGATGATATTTTATGCCATCCTATATCATTTGATTCAAATATTTGAAGGGATGCCACGTAGAGGAAGGAGGGGGCTTGTTTTCTGCTGCTCCAGAGACCAGGACAAGGAACAATGGATTCAAGCTGCAGGAAAGGAGATTCCACCTGAACCTCAGGAAGAACTTCCTGACAGTCAGGGCTGTCCGGCAATGGAATCTGCTGCCTCGGAGTATAGTCGAGTCTCCTACCTTGGAGGTTTTTAAGCAGAGGCTTGATGGCCATCTGTCGGGATTGCTTTGAGGGTGTTCCTGCATGGCAGGGGGTTAGACTGGATGGCCTGTGTGGTCTCTTCCAACTCTACATTTCTATGATTCTATGATCTTCAGGGCAGGATACAAAGAAGATCAGTATTAACAGACTGAAATAGTTTAAAATAATAAAGACCATGTAAAGAGACTGAAAATATGTTACAGAAGTTGACAAATTAAAACAGGTTAATAAAGTTAAAACAATTTAAGACCATGTTCCTAAATATTTTGTAATGAATCAGCTAGTCCCTTAAGTGAACAGCCATTTAAAAAACAACAACAACAATTTGTGACTTCAGTAAAGCTGGCATAGGTGATAGCCAGGTCTCCAAGGAGAGAGCATTCCACAATTGTGGTGGCACAGCTGAGAAGGCCCTCTCCCATGTCCTCACATAGTGTGTTGAGCTCTCTGGTAGGAGATGGTGGAGGACCCCTCCAGAAGACCTCAGTCTTCTGGATGGCATATCTAGTGAGAGGTGCACCTCCAAGCACCGTCAAGTATTGCCTTTCCCTGAAGCCTCCGAGAGTAATGATTCACCTTTTAAATAGGCGCACCTCCCTGTACTAACAGTGATAAACATTTAAAAAGAAATTTTCCAAAAACAGAAGTGGGCTTTTGTGCTCCAGAATATGCAGAGCAATTAATCTTTTCACTAGAATGGAAACTGCAGCTCCATACACACGTCTTTGCTCATACTGCTTGTACTGAGATGAAATGAGCCAGGTAGTCCATCCATGCAAATGTTCTCTGTGTGCATCCAATTATTCACAGACCTGTGGACTGGGCAAGTAGATCTTTACTTTCAAATGTTCTTTTTTGCACCAAAATAATTCAGGTTGTTAGAAGAATTTTTTTTTTAATTGTTTTAGCACTCTTGAAAAATCTAAGAACAGGATATACTTGTTCTGCCTTGTTTATCCATCCCACTACTTTAGTTGGGATGGATCCATATCATACTTTGGGGGATTTTATACCCTGATCTAGTGTCTCCTTGCACATATAATTCTTTCATGTTTGTTCAGTGCAACCCAGGGCACAGGTTCTCATTCTGTACTTAGTGCCATCCTGATAATGCTGTTTGAATAGGAAACCGTGCTCTTGAAGAGCTATCTGATGAATGCACCAAAGAAGCTGTGAGGCTTTGGATAGGGCTTTTAAGCTTTGATCCAATGATCTTGCATCTTAGTAGGAACACTTTCTCTCAGATGAATGATCCAGTAAAGTAGCATTTAATGTTTAGCCAAGAACAATTTGTCAACTAAATTCATTTTTAATCCAATTAGCATTCATTGTATTGTTTGTAATGTACATAGGGTACAATTCAGTGACCACTTACTCCATTGTAATCCCATTGGCCTCCCCTTGTCGGAGGACATTGAATTGACCCTTACTCAAAAAGCTGGAGTTTGCATGAAAAAGAGGAAGGTCCAGTAAAGATGGCTCTATGAGTTCTAGTTTTGTAGCTTGATCTTTTGCATAAATGTTTATATCCTCTGTTTTAAACTCAAATTAAGATATCCCATTACTTAAAACAGTGTAATTTTTGTGTGAAAGATTACACAGTGACCTTACAAAATTCATTTCATTAAACTGTTCCTGTCAATCCTTTCGTTCAGTTCCTTTCTCTAAACTGATTTGCTAAGGTTTTGTTTTCTTCCACTCTGGTGAATAGTGTTTCCTCTTAAACTTTAACCTTTGGTCCTCTCTCACCCAACTATTGACATCTGGTCATTATTTCTTTTACTGCTTTCCACCCCCTGTTGTCAGACGGACTGTTCTGTTGTCTAAAACACTTGATAGGTGGACAGGTTTATATAATACGAGGTGAGTTCCCGTAGAGACTAATTGGATGTTGTCTTTTTCATGCAAAAGAAAGTCGCCAGCAGCAAAGCGCTCCACCACCCTCCACCATGTCAGTCCCTGACAATTTTCATTAATGATATTACTCTTATAATGGGAGATATATCTAATCTCTGCTTATGGATGATGGTCTTTCAAAGATCTTTAAAAGAAAATGGGATAATTACCAGAGCATGCAGTTTTATTACAGTCTTTTGGCATAAAAATATTCCAGTTTCATGCAGAAATCAGAAGGGTGGGGAGACAGAGAAACCTATTTCTAAATAAAACACATTCCCAAATATTGATTCAGCATGCTGCGTGGTGCAGCCATGATTTTATTTTTTCAGGCAAAATGAAAAATGCTGCAGTAATGGGTTAATGAATTTATGGTCATGATCCAGTAGCTCCAGGGTGTAAGTTTTATAAACTTATGCGGACAGAGATGTCTCTGCCTCCTTCATTGAGCAGTTGGATATATTTCCTGTATACACAGGATTTCGGATTGTGCCCTAAATATTTCAAGCATTGTTACAGCACTTCTTTAAAGTATTATAAAGCAATGATGCTTTAATAATATCTTGTTCCACCTATCATATATATTTATGCAAAAAGTAGGCAGCATGAAGAACTTTGCTCAGATGAATTGACATCAACTTTTCAATTCATTTTTTATATCTTAACATTTTAAATTTTCACAAATCTAAATTGAATGCAGACCACATCCATGCAGAGATCTGTTGTTTCAGTAAACATTTCATCATGAGTTTCCATGATGTATCACTGCACTCCAGTTCCATTTTTTTTATTTGTACTTTATTTATTTTTATTTCAGTTTTTAAGTCACTTGTTTACATTATCAGAAAACTCTGATACGCTTTTCAGTGTTGTGGCCAGTTGTAGCTTGCTAAGTGTTAATGCTACACTTGTCTGCTTGATGCAAATAAACAAGAGGCAATGGATTAGAAGGATTATGAGGTATACCTGTAAATCTATTGATACAAAAGAATATAAATACAGTCAAGTAAATATTGAAATCAAATATTTGTCTCCTTGACTTCACATTACTAGGTTTAGCCAATTATTCAAAATCTAATATGGTATACACCATAACCTTGAAAAGTATTCTGTTGCAGTATGATAGAAGAACTCCTTTGTGGAGATATCTCATGTATCAAATTATTTATTTTATAGATACCTTTGTTAAGCTGACACTGCTGAATTCCATGGGCCAAGAGATGTCCAAATGCAAGACTTCCATCCGAAGAGGGCAGCCAAATCCCGTCTATAAAGAGACCTTTATTTTTCAAGTGGCACTGTTTCAGCTTTCTGACGTTACACTCATATTGTCTGTGTATAATAAACGCAGCATGAAGCGAAAGGAAATGATAGGCTGGATCGCTTTAGGTCTCAACAGTTCTGGTGAAGAGGAGCTAAACCACTGGACTGAAATGAAGGAATCCAAAGGACAACAAGTATGTAGATGGCACGCGCTGTTAGAGTCTTAATGTGCACTTGTGGCTTCACAGAATGTCAGGAATCAGGATACACCAATGCTGCCCTGCAGGTGCAACTGAGAGAAGGTGTTGCAGAAATTACAGATTCAACATTCCAGTTTAACAAATGCACAAAATGCTGCAGAGCAAGATTAACTTTCACATCTTCACTAACTGTCACCGATTTCAGGTAAAATGTACCAGACACAGAAAGGACAGCAACCCTGAGTCCTTATGGTAGTGTTTTTAAGTTTTGTTTTCCTCTCATCATGTTTAGGTTTTCCATTTAACTTACAAATGATTTAACCTTTATTACAGCAAAATTCTTTGATTCTGTTGTTCTCATTTTTGGTGGTGCTACGCTGTGTTGTAGATGACCTGTCAACAAGCAGTTTGAAGGAGAAAGGAACAGTTAAATGGTGGAACAAAACACAATAGGAGAGAAAATTTATACTCTTGGCTTACAGTAGTAGAAGCATTATCCTTTTTCCCCCTTAGCAACTTAACATTTCTGACAGTTTAATTTTGAAGAACACTAGTTTTGCTATGCAAGAGCAGCCCTGCGTGTTGACTGCTTATCAGACATACAAACAGCTCCTCTGTAGTGCCTGTTCTAGCCTGGAAATTACTTTTTCCACAGTGAGCTAAAATTGTTTTAAAATAGGAATAGCTGTTCATAGTGTGTATACGCATCAGGCTCTCTCCCTTGATCATCAGACTTTTAGTATTATTTCAAAAGTTCACAAAACTGGTTTAATCTGAAGTAAGGGTGAGACAAAATCCCTGTCTCAACCCACTTTAAATTGAGAGGGTAGCTCCAGTGTAAAGTGTTGCCCACGTAGGAGCCATTTATTCATGGCTTCTTTGGATCATAAGGAAATCTGTTCCCAATGCTGGTGTTCAAATTTTCCTTGACTCCACCATTGGAATAACATCCACATTATGTCATCCAATTACCACTTTTTACCTTTCTGGTCACTTGAAGCTGAGATTGAAAGATCTACTCAGTTCCTGAAATGTATTTGTGTCAGCAGCCCCTCGACATTTTGAAACTGAGGGTGCTTTCAAATGAACAGCTTCTAGTGATACCAATCATAAGGTGTTGTACAGCTTTTTCTCTTCGTAACAGATTATCTGTGGAAAGAAAAAAGGTGGAGAAAGAGGTAAGAAAAGTTACAAATGGAGGACAACATTATCTAACCTCATTGAAGTTCTGTGATAGAAGCCTCATCTGGAAGTACCCTGAGAGTAAGCCTCAGATATGGAACCTTAAAAGTAGCCTCAGATATGGAATGGGAGCTGTGCTGTTCAAAGGAAAAAATGAAAACCTTTGACTGAATTAATACAAGTAGTTGGACACAAGTAAAGCTTTCCACAGTCCAAGAGGCTTATAAACTATAACAAATGAAGCATGCAGTTACTTTCTAGCAAGTGCCTCTCAGGGATGCCAGTTGCATTTTTTGTTAGGTAACAGAAAACAGACTATAGCTCATAGCTTTATTAAAAGTTTCTTTAATAAATTCTGTAGATGAATTTGAAGCATTTATTCACAAACTTTTGGAAATTCAAAGATGGAAAACTCTGAGAATTAAAACATTTGGGAACAAGGACATGGGCAGTCTATAAAGTTTATTTAACCCCAGCAACATGCTAAGTATCCATGTTGCTTTTGTGATTGTTGTCACCACCACCACTGGTATTATTATTGTCAATGCCATCATCATTCTGTCTTGGAAGAAGGCAACTTAATGAATTCTGAGATCTGAAGCACACAGGGAAATACTTTAAAAGTCTCTTAGCTCAAGGGTTCTTGCAGTACAAATTGCTTCCCCACTTTTTGTTTCAACTACTGCAGGAGTTCAGGGATGCTGTCTGAGTTAAAGACAGAAGCTCATTTCCTTTCCTTCAGGATACAGTTGGCATCATGACAAAAGAATATATCAACATAAATAAAGAATCCCCCAGAATGTCTGTTATTTTGAGGATGGAATCTGTATCTATTGTAAGCATAGCCAGAGTTCAAGTGTTCAAGTTATGATTTCTGATCAAGGGAGACTGCAAAAAAAAAAAAAAAAAGAATTCTTAAATTTTCTTGTTTCTTTAGAATGAAATGATTGGGGGGGGAGCACATGTTTATTAGTTTAACATCTTCACAGTATTACTGAATGCCACTATGTTTGATATCAAAGACATCCCAGTATTGCATGAATGGATACAAGTGCATCAAAGGATGTGTAATGTTCCCAGTCTCAAAATTCTAACAATGTCCTTACAAATTCCCAGCTGTTGTCTTGAAACTGTTATTCAGTGCCTTTCATGTTTCACCACTTAAATTTGTAACTATAATGTGATGCTGAATTGATTGATTTCAGTCTTGATTGATTTTAAAGATAAAATGAATTTTCCTTCCTGTGTTGCATGAAGCGTAGGGCACATGAACTGTAATTTTGTTAAAAGAAAACTATTCAGGAATCTTTGCAAACAGAAATATTGTTAATAGCAGTACAATATAATATATTCTCTGCAGTTGTTTCTTGTTCATTTTACAGTGCATCCTTATAACGAGTCTTCATAAATATTTTGTGTTTCAGAACTCTTCACTTAACAATTTTTTAGTTAAAATAGAGATGCCTGGGATTTACTTATATATTTGAAGCTGCAGTTCCAAGCATCCTTGTCTTAAACTAAAGCCTAAATCCAATTGTTCGTCTGCACTAGAGTAGACCTACTTTTTCAATGAAAACTTGGAAAGGCACCACTTACTCTAAAAATTTTAGTGAAAAACAAACAAACCCAAAAAGCTAGGTCTGTTTATCCACAGATCAGTGTAAGTACTATAACTTAACTCTTATCAAAAAGAGAACCATCCCTTTCTTTGAGTAGAGTGGCAAAAGATGAGAGTTTAGTCCATCCCAAGAAGATCTAAAAGAAGTACCTCCCTCTACTCTCTCTGCTGTGGTGGTGCTTCTGGCTTTTTGAAATGCCTGAGTGAGAAAATGGTGCTTCCTCTCAAAGGAACACGGAGAGAATACAGGGGGTTGATGCCTCTTTTATGTTCTCTCAAGATAAACTAAGCTCTTCCCTTTTACCACTCTACACAGAGGAGGGGATGGGTTATTTTTCAATAAGAGTGAATACTGTACCTTAATTTTTGTTGAAAGGAACCATCCCCTTTTCTGAGCAAAACAGCAAAAGGCCTTTTTTAATGCCTGGGCAGGAAAACAGCAGTGGTGGTGGTGACCAGGGGCAGCTGGCCCTCTGAGGCCATGCTGGCACTATTCCCTCTCTGCATAATGACCCTTGACTTATTCATGGGTCATATCAAAATCCATAATTTTAGTCCCAAAATCTGCCCTTGACTTACACATGAGGTCAACTTGTACACAAATATACATGGTACATAAGTTCCATAGAAGCAACGGACCTACTGTATTTGGGACTAACAACTGGATTTAGGCCATTGTGCTATTGAACTTAATGAAGCTTAGTTCTGAACGAACGTTTGGGACTGGGCTGTAAGACTTGCACTATCATAGTGCCTTGAAGACTGGGATTTAGATTTGTGCAGGGAAGTTACTGATGAATGAACTGTGGCTTCATGAAAATGTACCTAATTTATAAAATGTATTACTGTGTTATTATGATCCAGGAGACTACTAATTCAGTAAGTTGCCTCACCAGAGTTGTACCTCTGTATATGTTTTTCTCTTTCAAGTACAGTATCTCATAGATACAGCTAATGAGTATTTCCACTGGAAGGCGAGATAGAAGTGAGCTATTTTTAAAAAAATGTTTTTGTGCAACGATCTGTCACATTAATACCTGCCCTAATTTTCACATTGGTTGCCTTGTTTGAAAATGACCTTGTACACATAAGTAGTTCTTTGCTGGTTTATGACCGTAATAAATCTTTGGTTTGGTTTGACATAAATCATTGGATGAGAAGAGAAATTCAAATCTTCTCCTCACTTTCTGCAGGATTATTTTACACATGTGAACTGAAGATTCAACTTTTTGTATTACAAGATTACATTGAAAAGAAAAGTACTTGGGCATATATGTAGGATGTTCTTAAGGGAATTCAGAAAGAGAGACTGACATAGGATCCTAGCAACAGAGCACTTTTATTAGTGTGGTGATAATTACGTTTATTTTTATGGTATTATTTAGGATTAGATATTATGGGTTATCTCCAGTGGTTACCTTCTGTTGATACAAAGTTCTTTGATCCATCAGAAGACACCATGTGTGAAATAGAAAGGGAAGCAATCACATACATACACGCACACAAATACACACACTATTGATTCCAGAGGATTGGGGGACTCTGACACAGTGTGAAAGGTGGAACTGTGGATTGCAGGACATGGGAGAACTGGAACAAATGAACTTGCTGCCCACATCACCTACAGCAGATTCAGCTGGATTAATAAGTCTGTTCTAAATCGGGTGACCCCACTGCATACAATTTCAGTGTAATGATTGCTGTTACTGTGAACTGAGAGGAGCCATATATCAGAGGCAGAGCAAACACTTTGCATATACAGTGCCATAGGTTAAATTCTTTATTTCTTAAATGAAGGACATTCACATTACATGTGATGATTCTGATGATGTACACACAAATGAGAAATCTTGCACACACCTATTAGTATGAGCACAGGAGTTTGAAAATAGTATCCATGCAGTTTCTGTCTGTGTGAATGTAGCAAAGTAAACACCTGTACATATGGCTTAACCATTCCTTTCAAGATGGGAATGTTATCCATATTGGATATTTGTCACATTTGAGACTTTCCCAGTAGAGCTCAGGAAGAAGGGAGGTAAGAAAGTTCTCCTTGAGACTCTAGAAATCTTGATTCAGGATCTACAGCTGATCAAGCTGGCATTCTTAGAAAGGATTGCTAATCTCCTCAGGCAGCTCATTTTATGCTGCTTGGAATCCACACTAGTTACTGGAAACCAGTAACAGGAGCTGCACTGCTGTTCATTCTTAAGTTGATTTGTGCTCATGAATGTTGTCCTTGTTGACGATGAAATTTAATACCCTGTATTGTAAGCCTGTCACATCTGTGACCCTCTTGGCTATATGCAGCACACTATTTCAGCATACTGCAACATGGCAGGTGCTTAATGAATCCCTCTGGTTTTGCAGTTCCAAAATGTATTTCTTTGCAGTATAAGGCAGGCAAGAAAAGCAGCAGGGTTTATTGAGCACCTGTTCTACTGTGTACAGCCCAAGTGACACAAAGGTAATAGGCCTGTATTTGCATTAAGAAGCTTATAGGTAAAAGTACACTGAATTCTTGACCAATGCCTGGCACATGTATATTTCATACTCTTGATCCAGAAGAACTGCAAGTAGAGATTTGGTATTTTTGTCTATGCTTTTCGCTACCTCTGCCAGTGAGGTAAGCTAATTTTCTTTTAAGTTACATGTTCTGAAACATGTAATAAGTTATTAATTATTTTATTCTCACTCCACTTCTACAAATGCCTCATTTAGAGTTCTTTTGTAGTATTAGCTGGTCTGTGCATCTATTGAAATAAATGTGGTAACATGTTTGAAAAAGCAATATATGATTAGTTTTTCCAGCAGATCCAGGGCTGGCCCAAGACACTTTGCTACCTGAGGCAGAGCAGCAAACAGTGCCCCTGTCTATGCAAGTCAAGGCTTATAATTCTTAAAACCAGACAAGTTATTTTGGCATGTGAAGCAGAAAATTCCACAAGTGCCTCTCCCTAACGCTGGCAGTAAAAATCAGACCTAGAAAAAGTTACCCTTTTGGAAGCCAACTCCCTGAATCATCCAGCCACTGTCCATGCCATCCAGGAGATTGTAGGAGTTCGAGAAAAGAACCAAGCTATAATTAAACTAGAAAAAGGAACAAAATCTATTTGCCACTTTTTCACAACATACAAAAGCCACGTACTAAAGGAGCTCTCTCACCCTGCATGTAGGTAGAGCCAGCCTTGATTAGATGTTGCCATGAGCTCAAACTAGTTTATGTGAACTTGGCCCACGGTGCCCTGGATAACACAGATATTTCCCATGCTAACATTTCCTTCCCATCCTGGCTGTACATGAAGAATGTACAGTCAGCCTTTCACATTTCCAGGTCTGACATTCATGGATTTGATTATTTGCAAGTTTCTCCAGCCGCTGCTCTCCCACCTCAGGTGCTTCTTTTTTGGGCCTCTTGGTGGCTCCAATCAGGCCACATAGCTCTTTAAAAACCCACCTCTGCTCCTCCTCTTCCTTTACCAGTCTGGGCCTCGCCAGCTAAGGATGACTCTCTCTGCCCAAATTCTCAGCACCACAAACCCTGTACTCATACCCCACACACACCTAAGGGAGAGGAAGTATAGGACAACCATGCCAACCATCTCCTTTCCCTTTCCCTGACCTAGTTTAGACCCTGGATGCCTGCTTTCCCTACCCATGCCTTAGCCCCCTTCTCACAGTCACACACATTTTGTTATTTGCAAATTTTTCACTTTTGCAAGGGTCCTGTGTATATGATTTGGCCTATCTACATGGTACAATTATTATTATGTTAGCTGTGTGGCAACAATGCCAGTTAGAAGGTAGTGGCCTTTAGGAAGAAACAAACCAAGGATATTGGGTTGAATCTAGGATCTGCTAGGACAGAAAGGATCTGCTGACAAAAATGTGTCAGAAGATGCTTCTATCCATTTGAGGGATTCCACCTTGCATCAGGGTTCACTCCATTCAGTCCTCCAACACATTGTGGAGCATTTTTTGGGTCCTGGTGAACCTGGTGAAAGGGGTGAGATAAAACTTTCTAATAAGCATACACCAGGTAAAAGTATGAGTACCTTAATCTGGATTAAAACCATTGTATGAAATTTACTCAGAAGCTGCAACTTTATGGGTGAAAGAAGGAAGATGAAGTTTTATTTTCTTCCAAGTGTAGAAATTACTTTCTTATTTGTATTTTAAGTAAGGGCTCAGAGCAGTGATTCAAGTTCTTATATAATGAGTTATCTAGGGATTAGTAGGCAGTGCAGAATTTAGAATAAGTCATTTCAGTGTACTTGTTTCTAGATGCCTTGGGACTTGAGAAGTTTGCTTGGATGCGGTGAGCGGAAGAACAACTATATTTTTCAAGCACTGATAACAAAGAGCTGACTTAAAAGGCCTTGAAGAAAGTGATTGCTCTTTTGGTTGACCTAAGAGTGTGATCATAGGCTGAGCTGTAAACTGTGGGGATTCATATAGATCCCAGTGCATGCTTGTTGTAAAGTATGATAATGGAGTGTCCGAATCTAGCCACTTTCCTCCATACTATTTATATACTTGGCTTAACTATAACCCATCTTTCCCCCCAGAACTGGGCTTTCATAGCTTAGCCAAAGAGTCATTCCAAAACTTTCACTAATGGCAGTATGTTTGCTCATCTGTGTTCTATTGCTGCTTTTATGGGAAGACTGAAGGATCCTCGGTCCATTTAAAAGGATCCCAAACAGCAATATGCAAGAAGGCCTTGATTAGGTCTAGATAGCCACTGCAGTATAAGGTTAGGTAGGCTAGTGCAGTGTGTGTGTGTGTGTGTGTGTGTGTGTGTGTACAAAACCATGTAAATTTCCACTTTGGTATTTAGGATTTAGTGATGATGCCAATGATTGACTTCGAAGGCTCCCTTCCCAATGCTAGTTCCGTTTTGTAGTTCAGGCTGTCTCTATCTGTCCCTTCCCTTAGCCAACCCTCTTCTTCAGCACACTCCAAACCTTCCCTATGGTCCTGTTTGCAGAGCTTTCACTTTGTTCCACCACACCTGAAATTGCATACCTTTCTATCTGTAAACCAAGGATGTCAGGAAGAAAAGATGATCATGGGCACATGGAAGTGTCATTTGCCAAACAGGTTGGCAAAGAAAATAATTTTTTTTTAAAAAAAAAGGTAAATGCTTGATTGGATTTAAATGCTTCATTGGATTTAACCCAAAACAGAGTAGATAGTTGCATAGGGATGGGGGAGGGGGTTGATGAGGGCGGTTCACCCCTGGAAGGCAATGTTTTGGGGCTGGCCCAGCCCATAGCCACACCCCTGCGCACCATGGCCATGCTCCCACACACAGTGGCCATGCCCCCTCCCCTCAACACACTCCAAGCTCCACCACTGAGAACAGAGAACACTAGCTGGCACTTTGTTATTCCACTTTCAATATCCTGTGGAATCTTGGGGTGACCCCTTCCTAAGCTGCAAACGCTAGGATTCCATAGAATGTTGAAAGTGGAATAATATAACAGTCTAGTGCAGAAATGGCCGTTATTATAATGACTGGAGTGATGACTGATTCTTTTATGACTGTTAACAATTTGACTTTTCATGTTGATAGCCATTTTGAAGCATTTCATAAGAAATGAAAAGAATGCTGTTTGCAATGGCAGAGCTAGATAAATTGACGATGTCATCTGAAAAACCAAATCAACAGCTCAGGCAAGAATGGGAATCCTTAATGCCTCTTTGGAATCTAAATGGGGGAGCTTGTTAATAGCAAATTTGGCGGAATGAGTCCAGTCTATTAATTTATATACTTATTTATACTATGGTCTACAGAATTGTGCTTTTTACTGTAGAGAAACCGATAATCTTATTAATTTTTCGAGGAGATTTGATTTCTCTAGTCATGGAAGCATCCATCATTGCTTGTGAAGGGAGTTTTTTCTTTCTTTCTTCTTTTCCTCCCTCTTTAAAGTTCTTTTTGCTCCACTTTCTTCCCCCCCCCCATAACTTCATTATCTATATTATCTTCATTCATGAACATTTTCTTTAACTTCATTATCTATATTTGTTGTTATTGATCTAATATTCAAACTTTTGAGTGAAGATGTTCATCAAATATTTGATTTCTCACATTGTTTCTTTTCTTTGTAATCTTTTTTTAAAATGTTTTTATTTTCTTTTTCTCTTAAATAATGTATTTTGCTCTGTAATTTGTATATTTTTTTGAGGAATGCTTCTTTTTAATTACAAACATAAATAAAGAAATGAAAAGGTAGGATATAGCATTTTAAAAGAATTAATAAATGTAATAAACATAACAATAGGCAGGTGAAATAAAACAACCACAGACAATAGTCTAAACCCTATTGTTAGTCTCAATCGGAGTATAGTTATTAACCTGATGGGATTTATCTATATGTTGATTGAACATTCAGTGACTGACTGATTGATTCTACCCTAGTTAGAACCAGCCAATATGATGCCAGCCAATATATGAATTACTACAGAGGTACAATTTTTACATGCAGGAATTTTATTAATTGTAATTTTATTTAATTAATTTTTTATTAAATTAAATTAGATTCATTAAATTGTTCTGTCTTTGTTTAGCTGGGTGTTGATCCTATAGAAACTCAGAACAACCATGCCCCTGACATTGCAGTCCCTTTTCAACCAGCTTTTCCCAACCTGGCACCATCAGATGTATCTGTTATGCCCAGCAAGCATGACAGTTAGTTTTGCATGCTGGGAAAGGTGGAATTTGTAGTTCAGTACACCGTAAAGACACCAGACTAGGGCAAGTTGGTTTAAGCTTGAGGAGGACATTTAAGAGTTGCCAGGTTTTGGGATACTGGCCGAAGTCTTAGGAAATTTGCTGTGCTTCTACATGTCTCCAGATGGGGAGACACATCTCAGGTTGAGTGCAGTGGGGTGGAGAATGTCTGTGAGGTGACTTTAAAACATGCTCTGGCTCAGCAAGAAGATATTTGTATTTGTTCTACTTGTGCAGCGTTGACATACCAGAAAGCCAGGAGTGAGGAGAGGGGACTGGAGAGAGAGATGATGAGTTAATGAGCTGAAGCCCAGTCTGCTTCATTCAAAGACAGTAATAGAACCAGTTTTTGCATTAATAAAGAATTACAAGTTCGGTCTTGGGAAATAAGTCTAATCAAAGTGTATAGGACAGAATTCTTGAATAAATCATGTGTCCATTCTTTTTGCCCTTCAGTTGCTGTTTTTTGACTTTGTTGTTTGTCTGTTTGTCTTGGTGCACAAGTGTTTCCACCGTATGACATCTATTAGTTGTTGCTGCTGCTATTATTATTATTATTATTATTATTATTATTATTATTATTATTATTATCATCATCATCATCATCATCATCATCATCATCATCACCACCACCACCACCACCACCACCACCACCACCACCACCATCATCATCATTTCAGTAGAAGGCAAACGCCATATATGCTTGGTCTGATCTGTAGATGAATTCATGTTGCAGAATGTTATAAATTAACAATGGAATACTGTACATGTGTACTCAGAAATAAATCCTAATCAGTTTCATGGGGCTTACTCCCAGGTTAATGTGCATAGGGGTGCAATAGAACACATCAATGTATATTCACACATTAACTTTACAAAGTTAGCCTTCATTTGATATAGCCCCCACACTGTGTAACTCAACAAACTGCGATATGCTGAAATAAAATCTGTAAACCCATCTGTGGTTAAAATACTTGAACACCATTTTACTCCAACAGAATATGGGAGATCGAGATGCATACACAGTCAGTGGAAGCATGTTTCGTATGCAGTGCAGCTTCTTTTTCTTCATCACCGTGCTCTCTGATCTTGGCAGGACATCTTTTGGTACATGTTGGGGTGTACATATCTTTCCAAGATAAATTTGTTGTGGAGAAGGAGGTGCTTATTAGCACTGTTGTGTTGACATAATTATCTCTCTCTCTCTGAGATAATTATTATTCTCTGTTTGACCCTAAGTTTAATGGCTTTCTATTAACTGAACTAAGCATTGTTGATGTGTGCCTTCAAGTTGTTTCAAACTTGTGGCAACCTATCTTGGGGTTTTCTGGGGCTGAGAGTGTGCGATGTGCCAACGTTGCCTGGTGGGTTTCCATGGCCTAGTGGGGAGCTGAACCTTGATTTCCAGGGTCACAGTGCAGTGCTCAAACCACAACACCATGCTGGTTTTGTGATACTAAGTATAGAACTATTAATTTAAACAGGACTAGAATCAAGTTCTTTGACAGGACTCAGAATTTCTGGGTTTGGATTCAGATGGTTTATTTTGCTTTGTTTTATCTATATATGTATGTATTTATTGGCATTAATTGCACCACGGGAGAACAGAGGGCTGCTAATAGGCTTTTGACAGATGTGTACCTACTTGAGTGGGGGGAGAGCCAAATCAGGGAATTGCCCCCCCAGTAAAAATTCTGACCCTCAAATAAAATTCCTTTTGAGTCTCCAAATTTCTAGCACTGCAGAAAGTGAGACACTAGAAATCTAATATTTGTTGTGTTCACATTCTTGTAGTATGTTTGCCCACTCTTTTTCTTTGGATGCCTCAACTGTATTTCTAAGTGCTCATCTTAATGCAATGCTAGAATTCTGGGAAATTTTCATTTAGGAGGGAAGAATTCTTATGGGGCCAATGCTCTCATTTTTGTCCCCCATTTAGGTACCTCCATGATCATGCCCAGAAATCTGCGGCCACTGCATTAACATCAAAGCAAAAAAGGAACAAGATGGGATATAAATAAAAGAAAGAGACAGAGCAGTTCTAATAGTCTGGAAAAAAAAAAAGAGCAATGGCTGGAGACCCAATGTCATGTTTTCGATATTGTGTACATTGATGTTACACAAGGATTAACCATAGGGTGACTGTTGTGATGCTGTGAAAGAAATTACCTAAGATATCTCAGTTAATCCTGGATCTAAATGTCTTGCCTGTTTTTTAAAACTGGGTTGATTTCTATTTATCTCGTTGTTTATGAAGCAATTCTCTCCATGGTAAACCTTGTCACTTCCTTGTATTTATTTATCTGGCTAACAATTTCTAGGTAAAGATTCTATAAATCTGTTTACAAAAACCTTATATTTATTTCTTCTTCATTTATGAGTGAATCTTGTCAAGTCCAGTTAATAACATGCACAACTACTGTAAGAAAGATAAGCGAACAACAACATACATCTAATGGCCTCCTTCATCCCCAAGATACAGTCAGCCCTCCACATTTGCAGATTTCACTTTTGCGGATTTGATTATTCACAGATTATTTGCTGTCAGCTTCGTTGTTGCCCTATGCCATTTTTAATAAGGACTGCAAGCCTCCTGAGACTGAGAAACTGTGGCTAGTAAGTCCATATTAAAAGTCCCCATTAAAAATACCATTTTTGTGTGTTAAATATGGTTTGGGAGAGGAGGGCTAGAGTTATTCATGGTTTTTTCACTTTCACGGGGGTCCTGTGCCCCTAACCCTAGCAAATGTGGAGGGATGACTGTAATAGAATTGGTGGGTTCATGTGCTAATGTAGTATATAACCTAACATGTTGTTGTGTGCCTGCAAGCCGTTTCCAACTTATGATGACCTTAAAGCAAACCTATCATGGGGTTTTCTGGGGCTGAGAGTAGGTGGTGCATCCAGGATCACCCAGTTTGGTTTCCATGGCCAAGCAGAGAATCAAACCCTGATCTCCAGGGTTGTAGTCCAACATTAAAACCACTACACTATGCTGGCTCTCATGTGAAATATAGTTATCCCTCCCTATTCGCTAGGGTTAGGGGCACAGGAGCCCTATGAAAGTGCAAAACACATGAATAACTCTAGGCCCTCCCACACTATATTTAACACAGAAAAAAAGTATGATCACCGTATTCAACCCACCATAGATTCCTTTGAGGCATCAGGGTTCCTTCACAAGGCAGAAGTGGGGGACTGGTGGGGCTGACTGCCACCTCCACTGCTGCCCCACACCATTTTTAATAGGGACTTAAAAGCCTCATTTGCAGTTTCTCAGTCTCACGAGGCTTGCAGTCCTTATTAAAAATGGCATAGGGAGGTAGCAGAGGTGACAGCAAATAATCCGTGAATAATCAAATCCGCAAAAGTGAAACCCACAAATATGGAGGACTGACTGTATTATCATGTATGATTTCAGTAAGCTAAGTAGAAGGAGATTTGTTTTTGTCACTTATGATATTACACAACCCCTTTGTTACAAAGTTTGGGAGCTTCCCTGAATTGGACTTGATGGATCTGCTCTGACACTACATATCTTCCTGCAGCTTTTTTTTTTAAATAAAAAGAATGGCATTTTGCTTCTGAGAGAGTGCTTTATCCTTAGGACTTAGTCAGAAAATACAGAGTTTCCATTTTTTGCATGATTTGCATACCTGTACCACCCACCCACACAGCCCTCTTATAAAGTAGGCATATATTGATTCAAAAATTGAAACTTTAAAAAAATTGATTCAGTTCTTGTGTTTAACTTTTTTTGAAAAAAATCCACATATTTTAAAAAGTTTTTCACTACCGTACATTTAGTGAAATTTTATGTAACACTTCTGTGGATTTTGTGTTTTTGGTTTCCCAAAATACCGTTTCTGAAACAATCTATCACAACAACAAGTTTTTGACCTGTATCCTTTAATTTTCTCATTGGAATTTTAACATTTATTGGAAAGCTGGAGTGGAATGGAATGGAGTGGAATGGGATGGGATGGGATGGGATGGGATGGGATGGAATGGAGGGAGCAGTGGTTGTTTTTGTTGTTACATTGTTATAGATTGTATATCAAAAGTTTTGGTCCATATGCTCCATAACACATAGGCCTCTAAACGAACAATATCAAACAATATCAAACTGTATCAAAACCTGTCATTTCAAATAAAATTAGACAGAAGATGTATGATTATCAGCCTGTACAAATAGCACAGTTCCAATAAGAAGAGTTCTGCTGGCTCAAACCATGGGCCTATCTTGTACCCTTCAGCCTTTCACAGATGAAAATCAGAACACATGTCACCAAACAACATCAGAGTATGGTCAAGATGGCAAAAGTTATTTATAAATGGGGAAGAACAGATAAGTTAGGAGCAGCTGTGGTAGTTAGCGTTTGCCTGAGCCCACTGGGAAGGGCAAGATTCCACTCCTCTTTTCCTCTCCTTCCCTGCTGAGCTGGGTGAAACTAATTTTTTTACTTTAATCTCCATTTGAGCAATTGAGATAAGCTGAGGAGGAAGGGGAAAGCAGGAGGAGGAGAGGGAATCTGGATCATTTTAAAAACAGCTGAAAAAATGGGACAATAGAAGAGTAATCAGGACTATCCCTGCCAAACTGGGACGGTTAGGGGGCATGTTATATAGCCAAACATCTTGCTTCCCACTGTGGACACCAACATGTCTATGTTGTTGTTGTGTCCTCCTGGGTTTTGGGGGTTTTCTGGCCAAGATTGTTCAAAGGGGGTTTGCTTTTGTCTTCCTCTGAGGCACAGAGAGTGTGACTTGCTCAGGGTCACCCAGTGGGTTTCCAGGGCAAGCAGGAATTTGAACCTCGGTCTCCAGAGTTGTAGTCCAACGCTTAAACCACTACTCTACACTGGCTCTCAATGTGCCTATGGGAAACTCATAAGCAGGTATGATGAGGGCATTATTCCTCTTCTGCTGCTTCTCAGCAATTGGTATTGAGAGGTGTGCTGACTCTGACCCTGGAGGTCACATTCTTCCATCATGAGTAGTTGTAATTGGTACCCTTTCTGTTAGGCTTTGCTAAAGACTGTATGGCAACCATGTTTATATGCTGTCTTTCCACTGAATTGCACATAAATTAGCCCCTCCTAGGATCCTAATGTCCTAATGGAAGACATGCTGTGTCTTGAACTGAATACCTAGTTCCCAGCAGGGAGATCTTTGTCATCTCTGTTCTTTTGTGTGCTATGTGGCCCTTTCCACATCCCTCCTAACAAAGGCCCTTCCACACCTATCTTTTCATGGAGTCCTCCGGTGGGGACCCCTGCCTCGGCTCTGCTGGGAGGGGAGCGCAACGGGAGTGCTCCCCTTCTCACCGGCCGGCTCCATAATGAAGGAAGCATGATGGCTATGCCTCTTCCTTCCGTAGTGCAGCTGGGTACCTTCCCAGGCTGTGCTGGGGCAAGAAGCGCAGCCATTGCGCTTCCCAGGCTTCTGCAGGACAGGTAAGTCTTTGATGGTGGTGTGATCACAGGTCATTGATGGGGAAAACTCGTCAATGATTCAAATCATAATTGTGCCACCTGGGAATGGCAGAAGGACAGGACTGCAATGATGTCATGCAGAAATGTTGTGGTCCCGTCCTTCCCTCATCGCCATGGCATTAGTGCAGGATCCAAGGAGGCCCACTTATGTCATGGTACCACAGGATGTGTTTCTGAGCATTTGGCCCTTGGACATTCTATCTGCACTCCTACTTTTGCTTGTCTTCACCCAGCTGATTATCATATAGGTATCAGGTCTTGGCTCTGGGCTTACATACCTTGAAGACACCAGCTCTTGTCTGATCATGGAAGCTCAGCATGGTCAGCCCTAGTTAGTACTTGGATGGGAGACCACCAATGAATACCAGGTGGTGTAGGCTATATTTCAGAAGAAGGAACTGGCAAAACCATCTTTGAGTGTTCCTTGCCTAAATGTCTGTCTCTCTCTCTCTCAATCTCTCTCTCTCTCTCTCTCTCTCTCTCTCAAATTCATGGAGTGGCTGTAAGTTAAAACATAATGTGAAGGCAGATATACACACACACATCAGTCTTGGGCAGCCTAGGTTAAGCTACCTGAAGATTCTTGCTAACATTTGAAGCCAACTTCTAACCTCTTTGGGCATTAACAAAAATATGAATTAGCCATGCAAACTACATCCTGCTGTACAAATACCTCTACGTTCCTATTCAAAAGACTACAACGTACATCAATGCTTTTTAAAATACAGTTTGAAAAGAATCAATTATTACTGAGGTATTATTTCCTTCTCCTTTCTTCTTTTTTCCTCTTAAGATTTCTCCTTATGAACTTTCCTATAGAGCTTTTGTTTTATAAGCTTGATCTAAAAACAGGAGGTTAGGTAGACTGTGAACAGTATCATAACAGTCCTGATCCACTATCCTTATGGACGGATTCTGGTTTGTTCACATTGTACCATATATGCTAAAGTAGTTCAGCAGATTGTAGTGGGAACTCATTCATATAATATGTGCTATCAGGCAGGAACACTGGCAGAACTGTACTGGTTGGTGTGTGTCTTCAAGTAATTTCTGACTTATGACAACTCTAATTTGACTCTATTTGGGGGGTTTTCTTGGCAAGATTTGTTCAGAAGGGGTTTGCCATTGCCTTCCTCTGAGGCTGAGAGAGTATGGAGTTGCCCAAAGGTCACCTGTACCACCCTGGCTCTCTGAGAATTGCACTGCTCAGGTTCAAATCCATTCTTTGCTGATGTCAAAGGAAATGTTCAGTGGAACTTGGACTGACTACTCAAGATAGGATTGATACCATCAGGATACACTTAGGTACATATGCAGAGAAATTGTGTGGTCTATTCTTCCTGCCTGTTAGCACATTAGAATTCAGAAGGATGTTCTTATAAATAGATGTCTTCTGTGTCAACAACTGCTCACAGAAAGCTAACACATCAGGCAGAATTTTAATCTAGCTATGTTTTTGATGTGCAATTTTCTGTTTGGAGACTGGTGGTGCTGGGAGCTGGATAGGATTTTCTCCACCTGCCTTCCTAAATGGTACCCTCATGAGGTCTGTACAATGTGTTTTTTTTCTAAAGTTCTGTCTTAGCTCTTAGATTATAATCTCTTTGATTTCAAACTGTTTTAAACTTGTTTATTGGTAATTATGAGACCATTGAGTGATCTTAGACCATTCATATATTCAAATGTGTCATTATAAACAAAATATTGATGTAGTTTTCATTTTGCGGTGACTTTTTTGGTACTAAAATGCATTAAAATCACATGGGCCTGTAATGGAGTCAGTTATGTGGAGAAAGCACATATCCTCCAGATTTTTAAATATGTGTATTAGAGATTTAAGATATTGCATATCAAAGGTCCCTCTCTAAACTGCAAACCCCAGGATTCCATGGGATGTTGAAAGTGGAATAATGGCACTATAACAGTATAGTGTGGAAATGGCCTCTCTCTCTCTGCCCACCTTTGCATGGCTTATTCTTTTTGACATTGTATACAGGACCGTTTGAAGGAAAATTGTTCTTGTTTTTCAGCCTGCTTTCCAGGAAATGTGTCCATGCTAATTTGGTTGTGTTTGACTTGTATGATTGTCACATGCTGTTAAGCAAAAACCGGCCAGTTTCTCAAGGCAGTATTTTAATTATTCTTCCATGAGATCAGACTGCAAATATAAAATTGACATATTAAGTACCTCAACAAACACCTTAATAATGAGTTCCATAATAACGGCTGAATTCCTACATCAGGAGAGGTAGTTGCTACAATGGAGCATCATTGTTGTGGTTATATCTCCCGATGCTACTCTCCAAAAGCTAATTTTTCAGCAGTGCAGCACTCCCAACAGAAGGATTTCTATGGTGTTGGAAAGTGGGGCAGTGCATGATGATATCTTCAGCCCTTTCCCAACAGCAAGGCACTTTGCAATAGGCAGCTGTGATAGCACCATAGCACCCCACAGCCGTCCCTGGTGCTGCTTGTTGCAAAGTATCTCACTAGCAGGAAAGAGTTGGAGGTGTCATTGAACACCACCTTGCTTTCCCTGTCCTCAGAGGTGTTGGTGATGCTGTGCTGCTGAAAAGGTAGGTTTTGGGTGACACTTTTGGTCATGGCAATGGTGAGACCACTGTAAACATGGATTCCAAGATTTACACGGTCACAAATCTGGCTTATGACATCATAAATACCAAACAGGATGCCAGCCAATGTGTTAAGAACAAGAACATTATCTATATCTTATAGACTGCACTGATCAAATCTTCCCACAAAATGAGGAATGAAATCTGTCTTGCCTTATATCCCAAACTGATACGTCAGGTGCATTTATACCTCAGAAACCTAAGATTAGCATGTCATTCTCAAACGCATATTTTATCTGTGTGACCTAGATCCACTACAGCTAGGGACAGGGCATATATGCAGAAGGATATTCATAGAGCAAAACAGAGCTGAGCCCCCAATCTACCCCTACACAAGACCATTTGGGAAGTGAGGCCATCGTACAGAATGAAAAGCCTGCCTTCTCTGTGCCCTTCTCCAGTCTCCATATTGAGAATCTCTCAGTGTTGCTAGACTGGAGGTAGACTGGATGGGGATATTTGAGGTGTCGCCAGATTTCAGGAAAAGAGATTCCATCTAAACATCAGGAAGAACTTCCTGACGGTAAGCGCAGTTCAGCAGTGGAATGTGCTACCTCAGAGTGTGGTAGAATCTCCTTCTTTGGAGGTTTTTAAACAGAGGCTGAATGATCATCTGTCAGGAATGCTTTGATGGTGTATTCCTGCATGGCAGAGGGTTGACCCTTGTGGTCTTTTCCAAGTCTATGATTCTATGATTCCCTTTAGCTGCCATGTGTTGGTGCAATATTTGTATATGCATAATTGTAAGCTACTTTGAGTCCTTACCAGGAAAAAAAGCTGGGTATAAATAAAGATAACAACAGAAATTCTAAATGTACTTTGTAGAAGAAGGAAACACTGCTCTGCTCTGCTTTATAGAAATGCCTTCGCCCACAGCCACAGCCCTTATGGTGGACTAGACCACTCTCTTTGTGTTGAGAAAGAAATACAGTGGAGAATTGATATTTTGTCTACTGTGCATATATTATGAATAATGTAATATATCTGCAGGATAGGTTTGATTTTAATTTTCTATTAAAACCACAAATTTTGGTCATTGCAAAAGATGCTATGCAAAATCCAGTGGACTTTGCCATCCAAGTGGACTGCCATGGTTAAAAGAAGATTTTTCCTTGCTGTCCTCTTCCCTGCACCTGTCTCCTGTGTTCCCACAGGGCCCCAAACTCTCCAGAATAGATGTTGAGGCTGCAGATTTTAGGGCAGGGGGGAATCCATTCCATCAGTTTGACCTGTTCTAAGAAATGCTTACCTGCTAGGTGTTTTTATGTTCTTGTTTCTCACTGCCACTGCAGATTGCTTAGGAATGCTTGATAAACAATTATGTTAAAAAAAATAAGATTTAAAATAGAATATTATTCTCAGAATCTGTATGCTGCAAATATATATATATATATATATATATATATATATATATATGAAAGACTATAAGAAAAAGACAATAAAATACAGAAGTTATTGACCAAGTCACCAATGGCCTTTAAGTCCAAAGATCTCCATGAACCAACCAGAATCTTTCCTAACTGTTGACATGAAATTTCAATTTCCAGTTAATGTTTCTGACCCCTTTATATACTTTTCTTTTCTGATGATGTTTAGAATGGAAACGTGAGTGACTCTTTCTTTTAAGCATGGGTCTTGTAACTGATTCTTGCTGCATTCTTATTGCTTCTCTTAGCTGATTTTTTCCATTGTGCTGTTACTGTACATTCAGTTGAATAAACAAATGTCAGCATTTTCTATTAATAAACACCTCTATTTTTAACACTCTTTTTCACTTGTATACATGATTTATTGTCCACTATGGATGTTCTTGTTTGTCGTTATTGCCAAAATAAATGCTTCCCTCTTTCATCTGCTTTTTAGCAGAATGGTCAAAAATGACAAAAATGGAATTCTACTGGCAGCTATATAGATCTACACATTAGTACTGAAATTGGTGGGGCTTTTTTTGTCTAACATTTTATACCACAGATGGTTTTATAATTAAGGCAACAGTCTTCTACGCACTTCCTTGATAATATTCCCCACCAAACTCAGTGTGATTTTTGCATAAAGATTTGTAGGATTTCATGCTACTGTAACAAAACACCTTATGGCACCTTAGAGACTCAAGGTCCCTCCCTAAATTGCAAACCCCAGGATTACATAGGATGTTGAAAGTGGAATAATAGCACTATGCCAGTCTAGTGCAGAAATGGCCTAAGTTTTATTTGACTTAAACTTGTGTGGATTCCAGCCCACTTCGGCAAAGTGCCTGTGCTGCCTGGGGGGAATCTGGGAGCTGTAGTCCATAAACATTAACTTCTCCCACATCTGGTTTCATGTTACCTTTTTACAATATCTGGGTTCAACTATAATGGGAAATCATTGTTCTCACTAGAAAAAAAGAGCCATGATATACTTCTGGCTAGCTTGTTCTCCCCCTTCTCTTCTTGCACACCTGGGAGGAACTTGAAAGCTTCCGCTTTTAAACTAACCAGGGTTGCCTGTAATGTCCAAGGTCAGTTAGTAAAATAAAACCTTCTTGTGGGCATGAAAGGAGAGAAGAGATACTGCGCAGACTGGAACAGAGGGGTTCTTGTACCCTCAGTGGCATATGTTGCTCTCTTTAGCCATTCAGCCTTCCTCATTCACCTGAAAGAGAAAGGTAAGATTTAATTAATCTGCTTGAATTCTCATACTTTTTTTAAAAAACCATTCTTGGTATAATAGATTATCTTATTTAGGGCTGCATATGAGGACAGGACACTTCAACATCCTGTCTTTGTAGTCTCTGAAGTCCTTCATAAGACTGCTACTGGGTTGGGGAGAAGGTCCAGGTGAAACTGCCAGGACAGGGAACTCTGGTGTTCAGCCAGAGGTGTGTGTCCACTCCTTAAGCTAATAGTTTTACTAGTTGGAGTTCAAATAGTTGGAGTTCAAATACCCACTCCATTCACCTCAAATTAAGTTTCCTTTAGTGCCTCACCCTGAATTAATTTTCTGTAGGTAGGGTCGATAAATAAATAAATCTACAGAAGGAGTATCCCGCTAAATTTTGTACTAACATGCCTGCCCAAACATTTTTTGGCACATCACCAGCTGAAAAATAAGAAGAATTGACTTTTCCAGTATACAAAAACATCTGTGTGTGGTCGCCTAGAGGCAAATCTTACTTGCCACAGGCAAGTGCTTGTTTACAAGCCTTGGGGTGATCAAGGCAAAGATCTCTTATGAACATAAAAATTTGAAAGAGATGGATTTTCTCTCTCTCTCTCTCTCTCTGTGTGTGTGTGTAAATCCCATCCTTTCTGTATTTCTGGAAGTTTTCTCAGAAGAATGCACATGCTACATGAGATCTGTTACCAGAGTGTGAAATGCACAATGCGTTTTACTGGTTCGTTGTCATTTTAGGCAATCTAAATTAGATGTGAAGTGTAAATGCTTGCAATCAAAAAGAACAAAAGCGGTGAAGTGAAGCACTGACAATTATAAAGCACATATCCAGGAACACAAGGAAAAGGGACCTATGAAAGATACCTGGGGTGTGTGTGGGGGGAGTGAAAACATTTAAATAATAGAGAATTGATTTTGGGGGGAAAAAACAGTACTGTTCAAATATCCCCAGAGGCACTATGCAGATAATAATTTCAAAAGAGCAAGGAAAGGATTCCCACCTGTACTTTTATAATGAAACTGTCCCCAATCTGGAGGCCTGGTAACTGTACAAATACAATGGACAGTAAGAATGCTGCTGTAGGGAGGAAAGGATTGTTCATAATTCTAAATTATAACCTCGATCCATTCCACACAAGCAAGTGGAGTGGTGAAATTAACACAATTTTTAATAAAGTTACAAATGGTCTGAAAGAGGTTTTTGCATCCCATGATATACATGTACATGTACATTTGTTTTGCTGCTGACTCAAACAGGTTTTACAAGGGTTTTGAACAACAGGCAATCTTTCAGAGCTTGTTTCCCAGAGGTGAAAAGGGTGTGAGCAGTGATTTCTTTTTCATCTGGGCTGGGGCAGAGGGACAGTCTTAATAAACTACCGGTAGATGCAAAAGACTTCTGTCAGGTCAAATTTCACACATGTAGAAATTTTTGAAAAATTTTTTTATTGAATATATGTGATGTGGCAAGAGGAGTGCACTCTATTTTTTAAAAAAAGATTAAGAAAAAAAATAGAAACATTCTTAAAATGGTGTTCTTTTTCTTTTTATAGAACTGTATTATAAATAGCAGATGTGTACTTGCCTTTCCGCAAAAAAATTCAATAGCACTCCAGGCATGAACTGCAAATTATATCACCTCACAGATTCTAGTAGCAAATAAGTACTTGCAGCAGGCATACACATCTCTGGTAACACTGTGGCTTGGGCCCCAGGGAGCATGTTAGAATTTTCCCCAGGCATTCTTGGGAGCCCTTGAGAAAGCATGTACTGTATAACCAGACACCATGGGGAGGGCATGAGGCCAGTGTCCAACAGAATTATTTCACTAACAGAACTGTTTCTCTAGAAGGGGAGCAATTCTCTTTCCCCATGCAAACCTCCCTCTCACTTGGTGCATCCTCAAAACTCCTTCTGGAGGACTGGAAGGTATTCAGACAGCAAAGGAAGGAGGAGAGAGGATGTCCTCTCACATAGCAACTGACTGCTAGCACAGTGTCAGATTTACCCAAAGTATGTTGCAAGCAAATATAATCCAACAGTGCTACTTGCACTAGTATTAACCTAGAAAATCACTGACCAAGTGAAACATTATGGTACCCAAATGGAGCTTCTGAAAAGCCTTTCCATATATTTGCATTCTGTGTAATGGCCATAAAATATTAATGTTCCTTGCAGCTTGTTTTTCTACAACTCCATGAAACATCTGCCTACCAGAGCCACATATCCCACATGGAGACAGTGCTGGCATGCAGATACTGCATGTGGTCAGGAAGATGCATGTGGGAAGGAACTTTAAAATGTCATGCCCCTGATGTACAGTGCTGTCATTCTTCAGTGGCTTCCACATGGAGGATATAACATTTAGATCCACTCTCACATACAGATCTCTCAGTAAATAATAACCCTGGTTGCTTTTAAAGTTCATGTTTTTGCATGATGATTCTGACTTAAAATATCCATAGAACCTATTCACATGCAACTGAGTGTGAGAAAATTACCTAAGATGTAAATGCCATCTTGCTGTAGGGGTTATGAATGAACTAACCCCACAAACAGGAACAATTCCACAGGTATTTCCCACCTAAATACCAGCTGGATAGGAATGGCTTGTTTGCTACTGTAATCTTTATCCCTTTGAAGTGCTGCTACCAATCTAGTTGCATCTCTATTGTTTCAAGTAGGAGTGAGGAGAAGGTGGGGCAACAAGAAAACAAAATCCCCAAAGCCTAGAACTCTGGAGCACCCAGACCTGTGAGGGAAAAGTTACATTATAAAATAAATGACGGTATCTCAACTGTCCAGAGTGTAGAATCATTCAAAATAATTAACAACTGCTTCTAATTTTTGGGCAAACTGTGCAAATGTGTCCCACCAGTCACCCTTCACCTGAGGATGTTTGCTGCCTTCCTGCCAATATCCCAGGAGCTGGTAATGTTGCTACCCAGCTTTACATCTGGCCAATGTTTCCTCTGGTCCTTCTATAGCAGCCATGATGGATGGTGGGGCACTTGCATATCTGCATCCCCAAGTCTCTCCTTCGTTCCGGGGGATCCAATCCCTCCTTCTTCTCTGACCCTCTTGTTGGATTAGAAGTAGATTCCTGCGATGTTAGCTTCTTTTCCAGGAAATATGAATTAATTAAGACGTAGCCTCCTTTAGCAGAATTCATAAGTGGAAGCAGCTGAATCTTTTGGACCTCTCTGAGACTAGCTTTAGCAAAATAAGGCAAACAGGCAGTATGCAAATTTCATAATTCAAAACTTTACTAATTACATTTATAGGTACATTCAGGCATATATACATGCAGTGCCTAAGCCCTGGCTAAGTACAGGAAAGCGTCAAGAAGAAGAGCAGCTCAGCAGAGATTGCACTCACCATCTTGAGGGAGGAGGAAGGGAGGAGAAAAAAAGAGATGAAGGAGTTTTTTTTAATGTGTTTGCAAACACACTCTCTGGAAGGTTTTCTGGTCACATGGTGTGGTTGCTTAGATGATGTTGTGTGCCTTCAAGCCATTTCCAATTTATGGCGGCCCTTAGGCAAATCTATCACAGGGTTTTCTCAGACTGAGAGTGTGTGATGCAATACATCCTCACGATGGGAGACTGAGCAAATGAGAAAAGTTCTAGAGGCAGCATGTATAGGGTAGCGGCATGCAGGAAACCCTTACTGTCCAAATCCCCATTGCTCTAATAGAAAATGGATGGAGGAGGTTAAAGATAATGTTTGGGCAGGAAGCATTTTCCAGCATCTCCCACCAAACCTTATCTGCTTTGGACTCTTCATGTTCCACCTCTTCGCTACTCCTGGCTTCCCTTTTAACCTTCTCAGTCTTCATGTCTTTTAACAATTTTGACAACTTGTTCAGGCAAATGAGTGAGAATCAATTGAATGACATGATTCACTATAATGTCTGTGTGATGAAGCCTGGGGTATGGCTAGCAGAGCAGCCCTAGTAACAGAGGATGATGTAATCAGGTCGGCTCTCTGATTGAGAAGAACCCAGTCCTAGCCAGAGGGAGGGGCTGTGGAGGAGACAGCAGAAAGCATATGTACTGGGAGTGTGGATTGCCCCCCCCACCAAAAAAAAAAAAAGGCCCACAAAAAAGAGGGTTTTCTGAGAGAGGGTTAGCTTCTCAGAGGCCTAGTATGGGGCAGAGAAGTAACCAAGCCACCTCTGAAAGAGTCAGAGAGTGGAACCCTGAGTGGGGAACCAAGTCTTTGCGCTGGGAGGGCCAAAGGGGTGTGTGTGAAAGCTCTGTTGGGGAACACTGAGGTGTTTTGAATCAAATAGTTAAGTATCTTTGAGAAACTGTGATTTTGGGCTGAATACTCTTGATTCTTCAATACCTTTGGTTCTTTTAATAAAGATTTCATTCTCTTTTTCTAGAAGTATTGCCTACACAGAGTATTTTCTTCAGTTTTATTTTTAATAACATGCTACCACAGGGTATCCATTCTTTTTTGGAGTGATCATTTATAAGCTTTGCTCTTTATCCATAAAGGTTGTGGGTTTTAGGGAAAGCAGTGTTGAGATTAAGTGTGGGGAGGGAGCCAGGGTGTGGAAATAAAGATTTAAAGGGGCACTGCTACTCTAGTGAGGGAGAAAAGAAAACAGGCCGGTCTACTCTGTGCTCTGGGCTAGCCCAAGCAAGCCTTCCTTTATCTTCCTTCTCCCCACACAACACACAAGCACCCATTCATGGTAGTCTGTTGCTAAATTTAGGGAGGGACTCTTGATTGTGCATTTAGTCCTAACCCAAGTGCCAGCTCTCAACAGGTCTGCTTTTAAATAGCTACTACCACCCAAGGTTTCATTCTTGCTGGCCATTCAGCAATAGGTCAAGTCAGCTCTGATAGTTACTTTCCTGTCATTTCCAGCTTCCCTTTCTCTAGTGTAGCTTGTGCAATATGGTGCACAGAGGCAAGGAAAGGCACATTCCATACTGCTTTTGAAAGAGAATGTAGGCCATCAGTATGTAATAACTGGAGCTGGAACTTTGCCAGAGCACTTGGATTAACTACCTACATGTAGAAAATATGGCCTGGGGTCTTTAATTAACTGAAGTAATTATCATATCTCCTTTACATCTTATCCAGCAGATGGCATCTCTAGAAAGTCAACTTTCCTTATTCTTACTCTCATACTAGGGGCACTAAAACTGCAGACAAGCAGCCACTGAGTTACCATCAACAGCTTTTACAACATCAAGAAAATACATTTAGAAGTTATCAAGTATTTTCACAATCGCTCTAAGTAAGATTTTATGGGCAAGATCCATTGGTGGACTTGTGCTGACAGAAAAGCAGAATTCTATGAAAACTGATCATTCCCTCCAATTCAGCCCCCCATGTGTTCCCAAAACCCAGCTCTTAAGGGATGGTAAACACCCTAAAGTTAGTTTTTAATAGGTAGCGCACTGCAGAAGGAAGGGGAAGAAGGGGGAAATTCCAAAATTTCTGCCAGCATTGTGGATCTGCTTAACAATGCTTTAGAAACCCCTCAAGACAAATAGAAAATTAAGGTTAAATATGGTTAACCATGTTGTTTCTAAGAAACATGATGTTTTCCTTTATTCAAAGAAAGGAAAGATGGTCCTTCTCCAAAGAACAACATTCTTCAGTTTTATAGTTTTTATTTTCAGCTGCAGATGGTAAGGAAGACAGTTTCCTCTTGAAAAAATAATGAATCAAAAGTGTAGAACCCTAGTCCAATACTCACCTTTGTGGAACACCAGTCAATGTTTTCAAATAGGATATATTTGTTCAGAGGATCACCAGATGCAATAGAGCACAGGGCTGTACCTTTTACAGGTCTGTAAAAGTGAGAATTTCAGCAACAGCATCTTTTCATGCAAGGAAATGTCCTCTGTCACACAATAATTAAAGATGCAAAAGCCCATCTGGCTATCACATTTCATCCGGACAAATGTACATAATGGAATGGCTTAAAGATTGCCAATAATATAGCAAGAGATTACTGTGTTGTCCTGTGCTTTCAAGTTATTTCTGACTTATGGCAACACTAAGGCAAACCTATTGCGGGGTTTTTTGGGGGCTGAGAATGTGTGACACACCCAAAGTCTCCCAATAGATTCCATGGCTGAGTGGAAAAGCAAACTCTGGTCTCTAGGGTCCTAGTTCTATGCTCAAACCACTACACCATGCTGCCCCTTAATAGCAATATATACAAGCATTTAAAAAAGAGCATCTGCTAACAAATCACAACTAAAAAAGTTATGTCCCAGGATACTGGGGAAAAGTATATCCACTTCTTTCATCACATTTCAAGCTATTTCAATATGTCCCCTGAATAAGGCTCTCAGATAAGCTGGGCTGAAACATGTTGAACTTACCTTGAAATGAAACAAATATACTTTTGCATGTGTATCTCCTTATAGGGCATCAACAGTAATACAAAGACAAGAAATGTTACATTAAGCTAAGTGTAATACATATGCTTTTGAGGGCTTCCCCCCACCCAGATATTCAGCTCACTCCTATAAATCTAAGCTTATTTCCATTGGGAGGGCTACCTCTGCTCCATTCTTCTAGCCACCATTTATTATAAGGGCCACTATCCTAAACTGGAGCTGACAACTGGCACAGCAACATTATTGCAGATATGGAATTTTGATTATGTTCATCTGTGAACCATGATGTGCCAGAAATTTTGGAGTCCTCAAATTGTATAAACTGAATTCTTGCATGCTTCAAAACCTTAGAAATGACATCCGATATTCTGTGTTATCTTTTTTAGTGCTTTCCATTTATTTACCCAGGACAGGCTTATTTTTATAAATGACCTAGATGTAGGTGAAGAAGAGTTGCTTATCAAATTTGAAGCTAGGAGGGACACGCATCTCAACAGAAGAAAGGACAAGGTTCCAAAGACTATATATAGATTGGAATATTGGACTAAAAACAAGATGGGATTCAATAATCATAGTGGTATTTAGGTATGAAGAAAATCATAGGCACAGTGGTAAGTTGTGGGAAATCTTTATACACACACACACACACATGTACATACCTTCTTAAAATTTTAACATAACCTAACAACAAAACTAACTAAAAAAAAATCAAATTACAACATCTTCTAAATGTCCAATAACAGACACACACACACACAAAACATATATAACACTACATAATAAAAAGAAACAGTAACTAAGAAACATTAAAGACATTGAAAAAGATAGTGTCCAGTTTTCTCAACACATCAACATCACCTACATTGAAAAAGCTCTAATTACAAATGTCAGTTCAATACTTCCACAGCTAATCTTCCCTAAATACTAATCACTGAAAAAGTTGACATATTATACTTTTTTTCTTGGAAAAAAATATTAATGGATCCCAATCAGAAAGTTGTGGGAAATCTAAAGGACTTAGATGGTTTAGTGAATCATAAGCTGAATATGAACAAGCCAGTAACAGCATGGCTACTAGAAAAGCTGGTGGAGTCTAAGGCCCTTTCCACACAAGGAAGTTAAGACGGGCCAAGGCATCCTGTCACGGATGTCGTCTGCACCTTGGATTGGACTAGGTTCGGACTATTTACCTTAGTTCCGCACCTAAGTCCAACCCAAAATGCCCCCAAGTGGTCCTCCAGCGTGCTAAGTGAAGACCGGAAAAAACAGGTCTTTCAATTTTCCGGAGCATGCCATTTTGTTCCTGCTCAGTTGTGCAGATGCACAGATTCACACCAATGAGAGCCTGTGATCAGCGGAGGGCGGGCTGTGGGCATGGCCAGCTTCAGCAGTTGGTCTGGACCCACAAACAACTGGAAGCTGCCATTTTGTAAGCCTCACCAGTGTGGATCTAAAGACCTCACACTGCTCCGCATCACCCTGGAACAAAGAGAGGAGCCCTGCGGAAGGGCTTAAGGGAAAGTCCGCGTTGCTTCGGGCCAAGAAGAACCAGTAAGTAACGGCACGGAGCGATTCACTCGCCTCATGCGGAAAGGGTCTTAGTCTAAATGAACAGAAGCATAGCATTTAGGTAACAGTTCTGTTCTCATCTATATTTGTTAGATCATTTTTGAAGTGCTGTGTTTACTTCTGGGCACCACATTTTAGGAATGACATTGACACGTTAAAATATGTCCACAGAGGAGTTAGGAAACAATATCCAATTATGATTTAAGCAGCTTCACTTGGGGAAGAGAAAATAGGGAGGAGATGTGACAGCAACCTTCAAATACCTTGATGGCTATCAGGGAAAAGGTAGAACATACTCTTCCTCTGTTGCCCAAGGACTAGAACAAAATCTGGAAGCTGCAGGGAAACAGATTTTGGCAGAATAAGAGGAGAAACTTGTTAACTTCGAGTGGAACACATAATCTCAGCAGGTGGTGAGTTCTCCTTTGCAGAGTGTATTTAAGCAGAATTTGGACAACCATCTGTAAGAGATGCCATACCTACATTCTTCTGTTGCAGAGCAGCAAATCAAACTAAACAACACACAAGATCCCTTACAGTTCTGTGCTTCTATCCAGATATGCCGACTCGTTAACATCTAATTATTGCATTGAACTGAACCATGATATCATTAAAAGATTCACAACCATGCAATAGTACAGCTTAGACTGAAGTTACATTTGCAAACTCTTGCTGCATTACAAGTGGAAGAAAAAACACAATGACCGAATAATACTCGTAAAAAAAAAGTTCAACAAAGTTCCTGAGGAAGTCTTAGAATCAAATGGCCAAAAGGAAGTCCTGTTTCATCAGCATTTTTAAGATTCTTTGAGGTTAGCAAAAAGGCAGACAGAGGTAATCTGATGGACATTCTGTACTCAGAAGTCCTCTGCAACAGTTTTCCAGAGGATGTGTGGAGGGCTAAAATGAAGAATGCATGTGTAAGCCTTGCCCCAAACATCCCGAAGCTTTTGAACGTAAGTTAGACCTTCATGAGTTAGGTTTGAAGGTCTGAAGACAGATTTGTGTCTGGAAGCTCTGCCTTATCTGGATTCCTGATCACAAAATCTTTGTAAGCTTGTTGAGCTAAACATGTAAAGGCCTCTGTTGCTGTTGGGAGCATGGGAATGTGCAAAAGTGGGGATTACATGAGTGCCTGGATCCTTTTGGCCTTCCATACATTCAGTCAAGCACTCTAACAGGGCTAGACTTTAAATATCTTTTGACAATCCTCTCACAAAAATCTTCTGAGAAAATGAAGCAATCATAAAATGTAAGGATGACACTTCCCCCACAATGGTGCCAGGTTTAAAAAAAGCAGGAAGCAAAGAACAGTTTATTAATCTATATTAATTTATAGATTTATTCCCCACCGTTCACCAAGGTCCCTGTTTAAAATGGAGGGATTTAAACTGTGAGATCAATGAAGTATCTCGGTTCAGCCCTTTCCTTTTTAACTTACAGGGTTCCAGCATAAGCAATAAGACGGCCAGGTTTGTAGAAGATACAAAATTATTGACAATGTTGAAGAGCCAAATGAATTACGGATTATGAAGTTCACAAAAGAGCAGGAGCAAACTAGATAAATGGGCAACAAAATGGGGTCACGTTCAATTAAAATGTAGATTGTAGAATGCTGAAGTGGTGAAGATGGCTGAAAACAGGCAAGAGACTGAAAACAAGCTTGCCATCCTGTACTCAAATATCCAGGAGTATGCACCATTGAACTTGATAGGACTATGGGCCATTCTGCACTACACTGTTATAGTGCTAGCTATTATTCCACTTTCAACATCCTGCAAATTTCTGAGGTTTGCACTTTACTGAGGCCAAAGAGCTCTCTGACTGAGAATTCTAAATCCCCTTCCTAAACTGCAAACCCCAGCATTCTATAGTGGAATAATAGCACTATGACAGTGTAGTGTGGAAAGGCCCTAAATAAATATCCAGACGAGTCCAATGCAAAACAGCATGTATAATACTGCTTTTATACATTTTTTAAAAATCTACTGCATGTCTACACCAAAGTGCTCAGTGTTTAAGGCTATTTAGCTTATGGAAAAAGGGTGACCAACAGAGTATATGACAATGATCCATAAAATCACACAACATGGAGAAAGACAAATCCCCTCCCCTCATAATGCTATAACTTGGGGGTAGCTAGTCAAATTAAGTATCAGTAGATTCAGAATACATTATGTAAAGTATTCATAAAATGCATAATTTAAGGAATTCACAGACACAAGAGCTGGTGATGGTCACAGGCTCAGAAGCTTGTAAAATGAGGCTGGGTGAAATGCCTCTCAGCAATGATAACTAAATGGAACATCCTGTGACGGAGCCTGGGGGAATGGCTATCCTGGGTGGCAGAGAGCTACCCAGCAGCAGGTTGCCAGGCACCCAGAACAGCCACTCAGGAGAGAAACCCAGCCCATTGGTGTTAAGGAAGGGCTGATAGCCTGAGAGAAGGAAAGGTATATATAGCAAGCACACTGAATTGGTTTTGTCTGACTTCCAGGAGATTGGGCTAAAAGTCAGTCCTTCAGCTAGAGAAGTTCTCAGTGAACCAGGGGGGTTGAGTGAGAATGGTGCATTTTATCAGAGAAAGCTTAGGGAGAGGGGCAGAAGAGAAATCAGAGAGAGAGGGAGAGATTCGGGAATTGAGCCTTTGGCAAGGGTAGCCAGAGGGTTGTGTGTGTGAGATCTGTGCCTTTATGCTGATGCAAAGACAGAAGAAACTGTTTAAATGTATTCTGAAGATCTGTTTGAGCTTAAATGTACATGTGAAAACCAATACTTTATTCTAGTTGTTGTTTTAATAAATGATTGTAGTATATTTTTATAGATTTTGATTCAGCTGAATAATTTTCAGTAGTTCTAACCAAACAGAACTACACTACCATAGATCGTTAAATCATTTGCCTTGGGTCCCTTTCTGGGAGAAAGGCAGCATACAAATATAATAAATAAATAAGTAAACAAACAAACAAGCAACTGAAAGTCTTTCCCCTTTTTACATGAAGGTGGTGTTTTAAAGGAAAAGGCAGAACTGTGTATAAAGTGGCAAGGCAAACTGGGAGGGGAAAGCTGCCATACTAGTCTGTGGGGAGAAAAAGCTGGCCTTGCCACACATCCAGTTTCAGGGGCTGTATACCTCCCAATACCAGTCAACAGCAGAGATAAACAGTAGGGGAGATTCTTACCCAGATGCCCTACTGTGGACATCCTCAAAGCACGTAGACGGCAATTTCTGAAAAAGGATGCAAGATTAGATGGCCCCTTGGTCATATCTTGTGTCATTATATTAGATTTGCTTTTTTACCTCAACAGATGGCTCGCCTGTATTCCCTTTTCTCCAAGTAGATATGATATGACTGCTGCAGCCCCTCAGCCGGCATAGAAGGAACATCAACTGATCCATGTATTATCCCCACTGCTCCAAAAATCCTAACCACAGTCACTTTTAAAAGTGACTTTTTAAAAAGCTATTTTGAATAACCATCACTTTCTTTCCTTACATTCAGTGTTTTTTTGTAGGTGAGCAGTAAGACTAAATTTCTTTTCTTTGAAAGAAATGTGTTGCAGGCTTTCAAAAGATCTCTTACTTGAGACATCTGGAGCTATTTGCTCTGCAGGCAACTTTCTTTAATGCGGTTGCTCTCTGTGTGTGTTACACTAGATTACGTAGGTTGTTCTTTTGGCACTGGTGGCTCAATGACTCTGCTTTCGAGTGGGGGTGGGGACAGGCAAAAGGATATTTAGTCTATTCCACATGTATGATTCTTTAAAGAAATACTTATTCTCATGTCTCCATTCAGATAATTGCACTACTAAACATTGTGATGCTTTCTTGTATTCCAGGTTTGTGTTGGTAACTAGAAATGTTAGTATAAAAGTGGTGGTGGGGATTCAACATTGGCAGCCTGATCATGATTAATTTTAACTCCTTGAAAGTATGTTCTTACAGAACAATAAAAACACAATACATTGCATTAAAACAATTATCATAGAATCATATAGTTAGAAGGGACCACAAGGGCCATCCAGTCCAACCCCTTGCCATGCAGGAATACACAATCAAAGCACTCCTGACAGATGGCCATCCAGACTCTGTTTAAAAACCTCCAAAGAAAGAGACTCCCCCCACATTCTGAGGCAGGGTATTCCACTATTGAAACTGCTCTGTCAGGAATTTCTTCCTAATATTTTGGTAGAACTGCTTTTCCTGTAGTTTGAAGCCATTGGTCCATGTCCTAATCTCTAGAACAGCACACACAAGCTTGCACTATCTTCCATATGACATCCTTTCAGATATTTATACATGGCTACCATGTTCCCTCTAAACCTTCTCTTCTCCAGGGTAAACACATTTGATTCCCTAAGCTGCTCCTTATAGGACATGGTTTCCAGGCCTTTTATCACCACCATCATGATCATCATCATCATCATCCATCTGAAGGTGGTAATAATATGAGTTTTCCACTTTCAACATCCTGTGGAATTCTGGGGTTTGTAGTTTGCTGAGGCCAAAGAATTCTAAATGCCCCTCCTTAAACTGCAAACCCCAGGATTCCATAGGATGTTGAAAGTGGAATAATAGTACTACAACAACAGTGTAGTGCAGAAATGGCCATAGCAAAACAAGAAATGGAACATATAAACATTGCAATACCTCAGTTGAGTGAGCTAAAATGCACAGGAATGGGACAATTTGAGTCAGCACAAACAACGCAATGTTTTACTCAGGAAATGAAACTCTAAGAAGAAATAGGGTGGCATTAATAATAAGGAGAGATGAGACAAAAACAGTCAAAGGACATAATACTGAATCATGTGAATAAGACTTCAGGGAAAACCTATCAATATAACCAAAATCCAAATTTATGCTTCAGCTACAGAAGCATGAGAAAAAGAAGCTTCTGTGCTGAAGTCCAGGAGGAAACTGACCACATACCAAAACAGGACTTCTTGTTAATCATACACAGTCAGAATGCAAAAGTAGGAAACAGAACAGAATCAAACATTGTAGGAAAATTTGACCTAGAATCAAGAAATAAAGCATAAGATTGACTGGCTGAATTTTTGTGAGCCCACACATCACAAAATTCATTACAAACAAATTCTTCAAGCAACCCAAGGGTTGAATGTATATATGGATATCACCTGATGGCCATTATAGAAATTAAAGAGACTATATCAGTGGTTCTTAACATGAGGTTTGTGAACTCTTGGGGGCTGTGATGTCCTCATAGTGGGTTTTTGAAGACTTGAAGAAATCCTATGAGCTGTTAATTTTAAAACAGAAAGAAAGAAAATAGATGAATTTATGAAAGAGAGGAAGGAAGGAAGGAAGGAAGGAAGGAAGGAAGGAAGGAAGGAAGGAAGATGGACAATAATACATTGGTCACAAAGAGCAGGAGTTTTTTTGCCAATGACAGACATTATTTGTACCAGTTTCATTCCAGTATCCCAAATTGTTCAAAAGCTGTGAAACCGTCTGACAGCAAAACAATGTACTCAGTACTTGCTACTTCTGCATGCAATGAGAACATGCAAATGAATGACACTGAGCAGCTTGAGAGAAAGCATATGGCATTTCTTGCTTCTGCACATACAGCTAGAAGTTATCTTGAGTTAATTCTTGGTGGTCTATGTCAAAAAAGGATATTTAAAGGGGGTCTGTGGTAAAGAAAAGGTTAAGAACCAGTAGACTACATAATTGGAAGCAGAAGCTCAAGAGGCTGCAAAAACAAAACCAGGAATAGATTGTGACACAAACCATGAATTGATGATATAAAAAAATCAGAGAGTAAAGCTAAAGAAGAACACTAAACCAACCATCATGCCAAGATACAACACGGAGGACATCCCTGTAGAATTTGAAGTTAATGTAAAAAATAGATTTGCACTATCAAGCCTAATTGACTAGGAGTCAGAAGAAGTTTGGACTGAAGCCAGGGACATTGTCAGAGAGGAGTGCAAAAAGATACTATCTGTAGTCAAAATGAAAAAAAAGCCTCAATGGATGACAGATAAAACACTTCAAGCAGTTAAGGACAGACAAAAAGTAAAAGTAAAAGGTGACAGAAATAGGTTCAGAACCCTGAATACAACTGTTCAATTACTTGTGTGCAGGGACAAAGAGAACTGCTATATTAACTAATGCAGTCAAGAAACCAGAAGACTGGAACTTGGAAGGGCAGCTGTGAATGAAATAGACAAGATCCTAAAGTGTCAAGATATATCATTGAATACTAAGGTTAAGATTAGCCATGTTATTGTATTTCCAGTTTCTGATTATGGTTGTGAAAGCTGGAGAGTAAAGAAAGCTGATAGGAAGAAAATCAACTCATTTGAAATGAACTGGAGAAAAGTTCTACATATACTGCAGACTGGTATAAAGACAAATGAATGGGTCCTAGAGCAAGTCAAGTCTGAACTCTCCTTAGAAGCCAAGATGACGAAACTGAGACTGCTGTGCTTTGGCCATATCATGAAAAGACATGACTCACTAGAAAAGACAATAATATAGCCTATCTTTACTGTTTGCAAAATAGATCTCAATCTAACCTCACTATTGCATGGTTGCAAATCATGTGATGATATCATTGTTTAATTGAATGCACCATAGAAAACGATGTCTTAGTGTGTTTTATAACTGATCTATGAGATAACCATATAGGAATAATTTGCTCTTTTTAAAATTAATGAAATAAATAGTTTGCCAATTGTAATGACTGTTTTGCCACCTGTAGTGCTATCTTCTGATTGCCTGCTGGAGTTCTGGAACAGGATGCCTTGAAAAAACAAAAGAATAAAATTGAGAAAGGCTCAAAATCAACAGAATGGAAACTTTTCCAACCTGCTAGTAAAGCTTTTCTGTTGGGGCTGAATTTTAGTGGTCTTTTGGAAATTCCTCAATGATTTAGTGACCTTCTTTAAAAAAAAGAAAGAAAGAATGATTTGGTTTTAAATATGTCTCAACCTGTACAAAGCCCTTAGGATAATCATCTGACTACATACTACTTTCACAGCTAGTAAGTGCCCATAGATTCACCAAATTCATAGCCGCCTGGAGCAGTGTGTGTTCATTAAACATGCAGCGAGCAATTAAATAACAGGCAATCTGTGAAGTTCATCCTATAAATAACTAGAGTGAGCTTTACCAGTTGCCCTTCATCATAGGTTGTTATAATCTGTGTATTAGGAAAGTAAGGCATCAAGATATACAGGGAATGTGTTGTGCCGTGATGTGATTGCAGGCATACTCAAGCCCGCCTGGGCTCCAAGGAACATTTGGAGAGCGGTGCTGGGTTGGACAAACGGCCACCTAGCCCAGCCTCCCCTTTCCTGCAGCAGCCAGCCACACATCGACAGGAAGCCTGCAAGGCACCCAGCAGCTGGGCATAAAAAGCAACCTAGACATCCACAGCATCTGGTATTAAGAGGCATCCTGCCTCACAGAGCCCAGCCTGAAACTCTTATCCACCAGATCAACGCGGCTCGGCTAATGCTTGGCCTTCCAGTCCCTCATCTGTTTCCCATCAATGGCGCGTTGGCTAGGGGAGATGAAAGGGCTGCGAGCAGAGAAGGCAAGGCTCCCTAAGCAACAATGGGTTCCTCGATGAGAACAAATTAAGCCCTTCGCCCATGTGGTAGGAGGAGGAGGAGGCGGCATTCGGCCTGGGGGTGAAAGAGGGTGAGGCGGTCTTTCACCTCTGGGCCAGGAGGCTTTCTTTCCTGCGCCCTTTCTGCCCGCTGGACTCTCTCGAGGGGAAGGGAGAAGCCTCGCTCGTCCTTTCCGGGCTTTGCTCAGCCGAGACAGCTGCAGCAGGCGCCAGAAGGCGCTTTATCGTATTCCTCTCCCTCGCTAACCCTCGGGGCATCTCGAAGAATACATATTCTCGGTGTGCGCGTAGCTATATACAAGCGTGTGTGGAGACAGAGACAGACAGAGACACACACACACTCGCACATTGCTCTCATAACCAGCGGGGCATGGATGTACAGGAACAGGATTGACTGGTTCCACACGCGCCTTCTTCGCTCTGGAGGGCGAGCCTCTTTCTCATTATCGTCAACCACAACAGCCGCCTGCACACAAGCGAGGGCGGGAGGGAGGAGACCGCCCTCACCTTCCTTCCCCCGTCCACCGTCCCCGTCACCCCTCAGGAGCAGCAGCGGGCACTGAGGGCAAGCCTCAAAGAGGCCGCCGCCGCCGGCGGGATCCTGAGGGGAGGGAAGCGCCGCCGCCGCCGCCGCCGCCGCTCTCGCCACGCAGAGCCGCCGGTAAGGAGAAGGTGTCTCTGGGGCGATGGCAGGAGGTGGAGAACAATAATAATAATAATAATAATAATAATAATAATAATAATAATAATAATAATAATAATAATAATAAGCGGCTCGCGCGGCCCTGAGGCGCGGCGGCTGGGCGAGAGAGGAGCAGGGAGGGTGGTCGTTGTTCGTGGGGAGGGAGGCTGTCCGGGCGACAAGGGCACTCCCTTGTTGGACACCGCTATCCCCGCCTCATCCCCCCTCAGCGTCGTCGGCGCTCCCTGAGCCCACGCATGGCTTCTCAGGCGTTGCCTCGGTCCGCGGGAGGAGCTGGTGGCTGAGAGGGAACCGCGGCGGCCGGGGAGGGAGAGCGCGCTCCCCGCTAAGAGCCGCTCTGAGGCTACACGGTGTGTGAGGGGGACGGGGAACCGGACCGAGCCGGAGCAAGGCATGAGTACCGAGGCGGGCGCCCTTTTTGGAGGGAAGGGTTGTGCGAGCGGAGAAGCGAGGTTGGGGGGAGGCGGGGGGGAATGAGAGAGAGGCGGTCGGTCGTTGTGCGTATTTTTGTGTGGTAGCTCTCCACCTTGAGAGAGACGCGTCGCTGCCTCTTTTCGTTAAGCAGCGCCGCCGTCATACTTTTTCCCAGCCTCTGTTGTGGTTAGGATGTGGCGGCGGCGGCGGGGGGGGAGCGTAGAGGAGGGTGGAGGGATGGGTGGGGATCACGACAGGACTGGCAGCTCTTCGTCTTTTGAGGAAGGGAAACGAGCGGGAAACCAACCGACTTTGCCTCCTTCGCGCGCGCGCGCGCGCTCTCTCCCCTCCTTCCCCCCTCCCCCTCCCCCGCCTGCCTGGGAGCGCGCGCGCGCCCTGCCAAGCGCTCCCTTGAGAGAAGCTCGCGACCCTTTTGCACGAGGTTATAAATAACCGGGCCACTTTAGTTTTTAATTACGACGCGCCTCTTCACCAGCCCCCTCCCCCTTTCAGCATCCTCCTCCCGACGGCTCTTCGCGCTCTGGGCGGATACAATAAGCAGGTTCCCGCGGGGGAGAAGAACTGCCTCTGCGTTCTCCCCCTGAGGCTCTCGGTGACTGGCTGGCGCAGCCTCTGAGGCAGAGCGGCTTCGCTCCCCGCGCGCGCCTGTCTGTGTGTGCGCGCGCGCGAACGCGTGTAATACTGAGCATAAATGTGGTTCGTCGCCACCACCCCTCTCAGAAAGATATGTGCATAGACGCGCATTCCGTTCTTCGAGTGGTAACGGCATGTATGCAGACTCATCTATGGTCAAAACTCCCCAATTCCGTTAAAGTTTTCCTTTTGCCCTGAGAATGACTGCATGCAGTTAGAAGAGGTGGGGAGAATAAACAGACTTTGGAAACGATGGGAAAAGGTTACCAGCCATTGCCCGATAAAAATCTGTGGTAAGAATGCACGCAATAGATAAATATATACCTTATACCATTCTCTCTCTGTCTCTCTCACACACGCACATACACATAGTGTTGGGGTAGTTGCGATTATGCGAACAAGCCGACATGGGTTGCTGTTTCCATTCTAAGCTGAATTTCTCCAAGAGAAGGGAGGAAGGAAGTATAATACATGGAAGCACATTTAGCCCCCTTGGTCTGCATTTTGCTGCATGGCCAAGACAGCTACCCTTCTTGTTGTTGTGTGTCTTCGTGTCGTTTCTGACTTATGGTGACCCTGAAATGAGCCTCCCACAGTCTTTTCTGGGGCTGAGAGTGTGTGATGCCCCCAAGGTTCAACCAGTGGGTCTCCATGGCTGAGCAGGGAATTGAACCTTGATCCTCAGGACCATGGTCCAGTGCTCAAACCACTGCGCTACACTGGCTCTCCTGGTCTGTATAAGCTTCCTGAATCCTTCCCAATTTTGCCTGATGCAAGCATCTTGACGGAGTGCCAGATAAACAGGCAAACAAGAGAAAAGGAATTCAAAACCCCGGCTCTTTAATTTACCACACACTGAGGTATCCAATAACCTATGTGTTCTTTTAGTCCCCCTTCACTGTCCCACTTTTAGACAATTTGTGGAGGTGTTTATCAGTAATATTTTGCTGCAGTGCCTCAGCTCATGAAGATAAATGATTCGTATTTTCTGTGCCTGCCACGATGACTCAATCATTAAAAATGTCCAACTTTGAGCTAAAAATGGTATCTCAAGTAAACCCCCTGAGGTGGAGGATGGGATTTAGAAGAAGGGGAAAAAATATAAATTTGCTTCAGCAACTCCTGTTTTAATTTTCAAAGTCTATTTTAAATTAAGAAGGGTTAGTGAGCTGCTGTACACTTTTGCAAAGACTGGATTTAATTTTGAAAGCCTGTTGCCAATATTTGTGAGTCATTTCCTTGGAATCCTACCTTTAGTGTTTATTTCCCTTAGAAGGAGTCTTGTAAAAAGTATAATAATAGCTCTTAAACTTCATGGAAAGTAGCACAGGGAACAGTGAAGACAACTAGCTTTTTGCTTCAAAACACTTATTTTGGTTTTGTTTGCATTATTTGGTGGACAGAAGAGAAGGCAGCGATATAATTAACCCATAAAACGTCTAATTTATTGTGCCAGTGACATTTGTGTACTGCTGCATTAGGGTGCAAAGTCAGTTGGAAAGGCAACCTTAATTGGTACTTCTGTTAAAAAGAATAATTAAAGAATCAAGAGAACCATCTTGTGATTTTAGAGGACTTTGTTAAAAGGATTGGTTTGCTGTGCCAACCCACTCTGAGTTCTTTGACCTATTTTCTTTCTCTTAAGATTTATACTGCACTAATACAATAACAATATATATTCATTACAGCCATGTGGGAAACAAAACAGAATTTAATACTGTATAATAGCAGTATTCTTCTCCCACATGATGCCCAATTATTCTACAAGTTAGGTTATCTTAGGACTGCTCCTACATAAGGTTTTGTGCTTGTAACCTGTTTTCCTTATGTTACTTTCTGTCTTTATTATGATTTTGTTATCATGGCCTATAGAAAAATACAAATAAATGATTGCATGTAAGGATATACTTCTTAAAGTAGCTATATCATCAGAGTGCCTCTACATGAAAGTGTTATGTAGAGATGAATTATCTATGCAACTTTTCTAGAACTGGATCCACAGACATCACTCTGTCTGTGTGTCTGCGTGTGTGTGTGAGAGAGAAAAACCTTCTTATAAATACAGTACATGCAGAATGTTGATGTCCCTGTATAACATTCCACATAAAAGTGCTTAACAGATTGCTTTTAAGTCATCTATCTGTGGTGTAGATTCAGAAAATTTCATCAAAAGCGTCTCTCTATATACTAAAACAACATCCGTATTGTCACTGGCATGGTGAGTGACATCAGACAGTTAACACTTGGGAGGATGGCTTAGCATCTTAGAGAAATATAAACATCTTATTGTTCTCCAATTGGCTTTTATATCATATGCCAGAATTTATAGAATAAATTGAAGGGAACCAAGCTTCTTTGACACAAAAGAACTATGTATTTACTTAAATCTTCTTCATGTGTATTCATTCAAATTCCAGAGTCCAAACTAGCATAAGAAATGGTTTTTCTGGTTTTTATGTTTTTTCTTCAGTGATGGACATATTAGTATGGAAAAAGTAGAATGGGCAAGGTGTTCTATTTCTCTCTATACTGACATAAAAACACTAAAAACCTACTTATTATGATTGTTGATGTTATATCTTTTCCTGATGGCAGGTTCTAAGAAGACTGAGTGGGAACAGTGCCAATTAGTACAGCCCATTGCTTAATTATCACTTAATTAACCCCCAACATTTAAAAAAGAAAGTGCAGGAAATCAAGCTATTTAAAACAGCTGTTTCTAGGGATCTCAGAAGAGTGGTAATGAGATCCTGAGGCCATACTCTGGAAAACAAGAAACAGAAAATTCAGCTTTAAAAAAAAACCAGAATGATTTGTTTTTTTTAGCTCAGTGAACAAAATGGACAAAAAAGTGGCTTGAAGGCAACTGTGGTATAGATGAAAACAGTGGGGAGGGTATGATTCACACTACTGTTTCATTTTATGTTATATTATTTTTATTTTATTTCTGTTATGCCTTTCTCCCAATCTGGGACTCAAGGCATCTCACAATGTAAAAATAAAAACAGCTAAGACCAAATCATAATAGAAATTTTTTTTTTTAAAAAAGTAAGTAAACTATTGAGAACAGCATTAATATAAAACATTTTTGAAAGCATTTAAAACATAGCAGTGAAGGTAAAAGTACAGTAGAGAGCCAGTATGATGTGGTGGCTGGGGTACTACAACTCTAGAAAACCAAGTCACAAATTTCCTCTTGACCATGAAATCCACTAGATGACCTTGAGCAAGTCATGTTCTTTCAGTCTCAGAAGAAAGCAGTGGAAAACCTGCTAGGGCACATATGTCAAACACAAAGCCTGCAGGCCAAATCTGGTCCAGCAGGCCATTTCATGTGGCCCTCACACCTCTCCTGCAGCTGCAGCATTCCATCTGCCTGGTGAGCCCGATTGCCACATTGCGGGCCTGCAGCTGCCAGTATTCTGAAGAGGGGCCCAGCAACCAGCACTTGTGATCTACTTCTACTTCTGCCTGCTCTTCTGTCCAACTCTTGCCATCAGAGGGTTGCCACAGGTTACCGTAGCAATGCTCTGCATGGCTTGCAAGAGTTGGACAGAGGAGCAGTCAGAAGTAGAAGTAGATTGTGAGTGCTGGCTGCTGGACCCCTCTTCAGAATTCTGGCAGCCAGGGGCCTGCAATATGGGGATTGGGCTCACCAAGTACGGGGGGTGGGGCAGAAAGAGCCACAGGGGAGGGGAAGCAGAAACAGCCGTGGAGAGGGTCTGGGGGGCAGAAAGAGGCACAGAGAGGGGCTGGGGAGCAGAAAGTGGTACCACCCCTTTGAGGGCAATCATAATGCTGATGCGGCCCAAGATGAAATTGAATCTGACTGTGCTAGGGATTAGGTTCGTCTTAGGATCATCATATGTCAGACGGTATTTGAAGGCACATCATAACAATATAGCATTTCCTCTTCCAACCAAGCAGTTGTTAGCCAAAACCCTATCTAAATGAAAAAGTATTTTCCTGCGGGCAGGGACGGTGGATTGGGGATCAACCTAACATTCCATGGGTGGGAGTTCTTTCTGGAACTGCCCATAAGCTCATTGTTGCCATTGTGTGACTTCATTTCCAACTTATGGCAACCCGAAAAGCTTATACCACTCATTTATTTCATATGAGTTTTTCTTGTGCTGAGTGTTGTTGTTGTTGTTTTAAAGAAAATTGAATTGGTCCTATTTCTCTAGAAAGAAAATGACCAGCAGTGGAGCAGGCAAACAAAAACAAAAACCAACCAGACTGATGTTCTAAGTTGATGCATTGAGATCTGGTTTGGCGATTTTGTAAGTGAATGTTTCAACCTGATTTAACCCTCATGCTGTTTTTGAAGGAGAATACACATGCAATCCAGTTGTTATCTACAATTCCAGTGTAGTACTTAACTGTAATGAGTTGAGTAATAATTATGTTGCCAGTGAGATCAGCTGCAACATGGGAAAACTTCTGAACCTATGTAACATATCCTTTACAAATATCTATAAATGCATTGCATTCATTTACTTTTACAGTCTTCTTTATCTATGTTGTTTTTGGGGTCTGGGGTGGTATTGGTCTTAAAACAACCTTTCTTGCTTTTTCTTTATTGAACTTATCTTTTGTTAGGCTGGCTTAACTAATGAAGTTACCAAATAAGCCCCCACCTTATTTTTTTATGCTATCAACATTCTTGTCTGAATCCTAAGAAATCCATATTAACTTCTGTATTGTAAAATACACTGAGAGGCACAACATGAATTTGGAATTTGTTTATAGTCATAGTAAAGAGAGGGATCACAGCAGATTTAATTTCTATCTTGTGTCTGTCTTTTCTCATCCATTCTTGTGTTTTTGTCACTGCTATGCCAGAAACACGGGACTACCTTACTATTCTCAGCAGACCAGGAGAACTGTGATTGTGATAGAGAAATATTTTTTTACTCCCTTTGTCAGAGGCAAATCACTTCCAGCTAAGGTTTAGGTTACAGGGACCATTCTCATCTTGAGAGATAAACCTATTAGGATGGTGCGCTGTCAAATGCTAGTGGATCTGAATAGATTCCTGAAAATCCCCTGGTATTTTCCAGTTTGTATGACTGGCTTTCCACCTCAAAGCCCTTGTCAGCCTGAGTGATGACTCTCAGGTAATTGACACGATCTCTCCTAAGTATCCTTTCCCAATGAACACAGCCTGTTCATCTTCCTGATTTACTACAGAAGTGTGGACAATGAAGCATCTGGCAATGAATGCAAGCAGCAGCAAACTTGCAATGAATCTGAACAAACACAAGCAAGAGCTTGTTTTAAAGCCTACTCTAGGGATGTGAAGAATTCTCTCAAAATTACTTGTTCTTGACAAGACAAGCTGTCTTGACATGTCAAGACAGCCTGTAGAGAAATCACAAATCTTTGCAAGATTTCCTGCCTCCAGCACAAGAATGAGACAAAGAGCATTTTTTTGTTGTTGAGGTTTCTGCAATTTGTGCAGAATTTTTCTGTCCAATTCTATTTTCCCTTTCTGAAACAAAGCACACACAGAAGACATCAAGCATGGAAGAATTGGCAGACTGCTAAAAAAAGAAACACCCCATTAGATACTCATGACTTCTGACAGCAGCTATTGTAGTTTTGCAAAATTTGTGCAAAAATAATTCTTGAAATGTGACAATTCTAATTCTAGCAGAAAATATCTCACCATCTTGTAGGCAAGGAGGACAACTTTACAGTTTCTTTTTGTTATGAGAACAAGACAAGCCTTTTTCATGGTGGCAATGGCAGCTAAGAAGAAGAACTTTACCATCATTATATTTTCAAAGTCCCATCCACCTGAACTTTGCCAAGTGATTTAGAACTTCATGCATTTATGCTTCAAAGCAGAGTAAAGGAAACTTTGGTGATCTACTGTGATTTATTTACTAAACACTTAAAGGAAGCAGTTCTGTGCTTCCTCTGGTCTTGAGTAGACTGGTGCTGTGGTTTGGCTTGCAGACTTCTCCAAGAGCATGGTATAGGCCTGTTTTGTTAGATCATTTCATTTGCTCAAGATGGGAACAAAGTATTTGGAGGAATGTGGCCAGTTATTTCTTTGCCCTTCTTGGCTCACAGGATCTAGTAGGAGTAGTGTTATTGACTTGCTCCAAAAAATAATGGCCATTTCCCTACTACACTGTTACGATGCTATTATTCTACTTTTAACATCCTGTGGAATTCTGGGGTTTGTAGTTTACTGAGAATTCTAAATGTCCCTCCCTAAACTGTAAAGCCCAGGATTCCAAAGGATCTTGAAACTGGAATAATAGCACTATAACAGTGTAGTGTGGAAATGACCTTGAAAGAAGATCCTGACAGCTTTGAAGAAGATAGTTGTGGAACCATTTCTAACTTTTTTGGATCACAAGCATTTTAAGAACAATTATGTGGTCACAGATCTTTTCTTGTACAAACTAACTATTCCTAATACCCATAATCCTGGAGATGATCTACATTGAACTTAGTGGGGCTTACTTTTGAGCAGACATGGATAATGTTGCACTGTCAGACACTCAGATGGGAATGATTTATCAGTCTCTACTTCAGTACAGCTTCAGAGCAGAGCCTTGATCACCCAGAGAGCTGACCTCTACTTGGAGAAGTACAAAAGGAGCGTGGCACTGTTAATTCTCCTGGTATTCTCAGTAGCTTCTGGATTATTTGTCCGGGAAGGGGATTTTTGTGACACTGGACTTCACTGTTCCCTAATATTATCCCTCTTTGCTTTGGTTTCTGTAAACGTGCCAAGCATTGTCTATATACTACCCATAAACTTCACATTAACAAATGTTAGAACATTGCTTTAAAAATAGAAAGGTGGAAAAAAGTGCAGATTCTTAAAAAGATCTATTTTGAACTCAATTTTTAAAAAATCTGTATTTGTATTGAATTGCAGGATAGAAATAGTAGGCTGGCTGTAAAATACTGAAAGATCAACATGTTTTAAAAAAACCTTGCCTCATAGCAATTTATTATTTACAGCAGCCACCCTGCACATATCTCCTTGTTCATAGCTTCTAAGCAGTATAGAGAAGTAACAAGGCATACTATAGCAGAAGTGTGTGAATTCAGGGGGAAATGCAGTCACAACAAGATTCCCTGGTTTTATTCAGATTATACACAGTTACAGCAGATGCAGCTTGTCCCATCTTAATGGTACAGTAGAGTGCATGTTGACAATTCTTGTTTTTTCTGAAACTGTTAAAGGAATTATTGGATTAGTCAGGCAATGGGTGCATGTTAAACAGAAAGGAAAGTACAAAGAGCAAACTTCTGTGTAAGATATGAGAACCTCTGAACTTTTACTGTGAAAGACTGCGTATTTCTGATAGACATGGTAGCATTTCATATTGTTTCATTTTCTTCCTGCATAAAATAGCAGACTGAAGTGCTTGTGGTTGTTGTTTGCCTCCAAGTTGTTTCCAACGTACGGCTATGCCAAGACGAACTCATCATGGAATTTTCTTGGCAAGATTTGTCCAAAGGGGATTTGTCATTGCCTTCTTCTGAGGCCAAGAGAACACTTCTTGCCCAAGGCTTGCCCAGTGGGTTTCCATGGCTGAGCAGGGTTTCAAACCATGGTCTTCCAGAGTTCTAGTCCAATGCTCAAATTACTATACTTGGTGGATGTATGCATAAATAGATGCTTTTGCCTATTGCTTTATGAAATAATTGTTTCTTATTAGTTCTGATCTAATCTTTCATCATATGTACTACAAACACCCAAACAGGAGAAACAACAAGAATACAAAAATATTTTTATTTAGAAAAATGTTCATGCTGCTGACACATCCACAACAACATACAGTTTTCAGAATTCAGCACAAACTTCCTTGACAATTCAGTGAGAAATTCCACTAACTCACATTCCTAATTATTCAGATGTCATGAATCAGTCTCAGACCACTTTTATTAATAAGGTTATACTCTACTCTTTAAGATGCTCCTTGTGTGCAACAGACATCATATACCTGTTGTATGTCACTTAATACAGTGGAATATTAATATTAATGATTATATTTAAATATATTTATAGTGTGCGCTGGCTTGAGAGTTTTAGTCGACTGGAAGGCAGATTATAAAATCTAATAATAAAGTAATATTACTGTCAAAGTGTTATCAACAAACATTCTTCCATCAAAATAGGTATTGTATTTTTTTTCTTCATAAGTAAGGTAAAATGTAATGAAATTAAAGAGTTTCAGAATTAGCAATAATGCCACATGTGGTTGCTACAGAATATAGGGTAACTAATGAGGCCCTACCAATACCCAGCATTGCTTCCACTTCAACTCTGCTTTCTGGCCTTTAGGGATTTTAGTCAGATTTGCAGCATTATTGTAACAAGCATTTTAAATTTAACTTCTGTTTTAGTGGCATTCTGGAAGCACATAAAGACCCTTTTTCATTGACATTGTGAATGGCATCATTACAGTTCTCTCATTAGCATCATAATGACTCTAAAGGAGTAGTGAGTGAAAATGGAGTAGCAGCTAAAGGAATAGTGAGCAAATGGAAGAGTGTAGCACTGCACAGTAACTTCTTACTGAGTAGAACTTTGTGCATGCAATGAAAGTCTGACATTTTAACCTTCAGGCTGCTTCACATGCCTCAGGGTGTTCTCTTAATGTATGCATTTGGCTGGCAACATGGAAAATCTGTGGTAGCCTAAGGAGTAAGAGCTGGGTTCAATATAAATTTGGTCTGGCTTTCCTACTACCGAGGTTCTCACAAAAGCTTTGTAAACAGATTTTGAAACATAGATCTAACCACGAAATCCAATCTTTTATGCTGCACTTCTTCACAGAAAATAAGTTCACCCAGTTCTCATCCTTGAAACATTTCTGTCAGTTTTCTGTTACATAATAAGTACGTAAGAATGAGGCAGAATGACTTGCCATTCCTTCTGCTTGTGGAACTAGCGCCAAACTCAAGACATCAGATATTTTCAGTATACCAATTACCCTGAGATTTCTAGATTTTTAAAAAATATTGAGGACCCCCAACTCATAATTAGTACAAAATGTTGAGTGAGTGGGCATATATTGGGCTTGGATACAAATTTTCCAGATTGACAGTGAAATAGCAATCTGTGTATACTTAACTCGAAACTAAAGACCTTTCTGCACTACACTGTTATAACGCTGTTATTCCACTTTCAACATCCTGTGGAATTCTGGGATTTGTAGTTTACTGAGGCCAAAGAGCCCTCTGGCTGAGAATTCTAAGTGCTCCTCCCTAAACTGCAAACCCCAGGATTCCATAGGATGTTGAAAGTGGAATAATAGCATAATAATAATAGTGTAGTGCAGAAAGGCCCTAAGTCCTATTGAACTCAATGACTCTAATCTCTGAGTAAACATACTTATGAGTAAACATACTTATGGAGAGCGGATCATGCTGGCTCCTGGATGCCACTCTTTCTGCACAAAATGGCACCCCATATGTTACTACTATTTACTATAAGGAAGGAGAGCTCCATTATTGTGGTATGACTTGCAATTAGAATTGCATATGGGAAAGGCACAGGCTTGCTCTTGGTTCTGCCCCTACATCATACCCCATCACCTTGTTGTGCTGCCTTCCAAATGTGAAGGCAGAGAGTCTGAACTTTGCATATGTGGAGGAGTCTGCATGAAGGACAGAGAATCCCACACAATTTAGAACTCTGCAGAATCACTTTCTAAATCATAGGGCATCCTACACGTACACAGCTTTTCTGCATTTCAGTCTTCCCTGTCCAGTGTGTAGAAGACAGCAGAGCTGGGTCAAAGAATTTAGTGGAAGGTACAGAGTCAATAAGTGTAGACCCATTTGCCCCCTTAATGTGAGGTAGGTGAACTTTTGGACAAGGTTAGTGAAAGGCAATGATCTACAGAGGCAGAAAATCTAGAGAAAAAAATGTAGTCTGGCATAGTAGATTTCCCAATTTTAGGTAGCAAATATAACAAGCCGGAAGCATTGGGCTAGTAGAGGTGTCTCAACATGCATGGATTCTGAAATTCACCACTTTAGAAAGCAGCTATGAGGTTAAACTATGGCCCTTTCTGCACGTGGGAAAGGAACCGCACAAAAATGGGACTCACCGGACTTCTTCAGCGTCCGGGTGAGTCCGTCGGGACGAGGAGCAGTGCAAGTTCGTCACTCTGCACTGCTCCGGTGTCCAAAATGGCAGCTTCTGGTTGGTGGAGGCTCTCCACCAACCGGAGAAGCTCGCCAGCTTAAAGCCCGCCCCCGGCAGATCTGCAGGCACGCACTAGTGTGTGCCTGCAAATCTGCACTGGAGCGCGGCGATGGAGTGACACAGGGTCACGCACTCCGTGCTTTTTAAAAACCTCTTAAACCTCTTAAAAGAGGTTTTTAAAAAGCACGCTGCGTGACCAGTTCCGGTTGCTCCGGAGCGGACTGAGGTGCAGAACTACGAAAAGTAGTCCGCCCCAGTCCACTCCACGGTGCAGAAGACCTCCATTGGAGGTCGCTCTGCACCGTTTCAATAGGCTGGTGTGGAAAGGGCCTATGTAACCAATTGTAGAAAGAAATGGAACACAAGCACCTTTTGTAACCTTTCATAATATTGTTGTTTCACTTTCTTACAAGTTACAGAAGCAACCATTCAAAAACTTTAGAGAAGTAGGATTGTCAGTGTTTTGCCTACAAACTTAAACATGGGTGTGTGAGAAAGCTGTAATACAAGTGTCATAAATCACTTGTTAGGTTCAGTCCAACACAGTTGATCCATTCATGAAATCAGGCTTGTGTGTACATATCCTGTCCAATTTATTTATTTATATTAGAATATTTGTGCTCCATTTCTTTGCTGCCAAAATGGAAGTATTTAAGATGGCACTGAAGGTTCTGCATCAGGAAGAAATGTGCATCCAAGACCAGTATTGAATGCCCTTTCTGAAGAGGATAGATGAGAGACTGCAATCATAGAACTATTCCAGAAAAGTGTTATTCCGGGTCTCATAAACTCAGCGGGCCTCACTTCTGAATTGACATACACAGAGCTGCATATTATATCCAGGATATTTCCTTGATTTAAACAGATAAGTGGTAATTAGATGGCAATTTAGTGTTCAATGTGGGGATATTGTGGCTTCAGGTGTACTTCCTTCAGGAGATTTCCTGAACTGGCTTGTATGACTGTCTTTATAATTTAATTAATATAATTTTAAAAAATAAACAAAAAAGTGAGTCCTAATCCAAAAGAAGTTGTGTGTTTATGTGCCTTCAAGTTGCCTGTCGACTTATGGTGACCTCATGAATTTCATAGGGTTTTCTTAGGCAAGGAATACTCAAAGGTGGTTTTGCCAGTTCCTTCCTCTGAAATATAGCCTACAGCACCTGGTATTCGTTGGCGGTCTCCCATCCAGGTAGACTTAAATGCTATTAAAATCAGTGGAACAAGTAGTGGCAAGCAATTTGAATTTAATCAATTTCAAAGGAAATTAACTGTGACTAAATTGTTTGGGACTGATACCACTGGCTAGGGAGAGTGGACTATGGTGGGGAAGCAACATTAACAAGTATCTTTTTGAAAAGAAAGACATATATTTTAAACTAATCGCTTATTGAACAATGGCTAAATAACTGTCCCACAGCTTGCTAGGCAAAATAATTGGTTAAGAAGCACTTTATTTGTAGTACTTGTGCCCCAAGGTAAACCAATTCTGGGGCCAAGTGATCAATTTCCTGAGTTCTGTGACAAACCAAGCTGTCCATAAACATGCAGCCGGGCAAGTTTTATGCATTTTTCAAGGGAACAATGAAGAATTGCAACATAAAGATTTGAGCTCTTTGTTGCTAGCCACTACTCATTTGGAGATTTCAAAGTAAGTGGAAACAGCTAGAGATCGTGAACTTTAGAAACTGGCTAAGATATTGTCCTTTCAGAGAAACTTCATATATCATATTAGAAAGGTGAAGGGGGTCCAAAAGATAAATTTATTTCTACTTGGTATTCATTTCTTCTTTATACAACATAGGAAGACTCTATATTGGCCCACATCAACATTGATTCATTTCTGGAGAAATACTTTTTTAACCCTGATATTTTACTTTTGACATCCCCTGTACATAGTTGTTGCTTATTTTCATAGTTATTTATCATTTTAAAAATATACAATAAGCAAATAAATTATTGTTGTTTTTAAAGAAGAGTCCTGTGGAATCTCATATACTAAATTTATCCTCGTATACGTTTTCATGGAAATTTGGATCCCTTAAGTAGTTCATGTCACATTTTTCAACATCAAGCCATTGCAACGCACATAAGGCCTGACCTGTTAGCCATTTGTAGCTGGACGTTTTAGAAAGCAGTCTCATTTTGGCTGCAGGATTCTGGCCCCAGTCCTGCTCACAAGAGTGAATGCTTCCCTGCCCCACAACTCTTGGCTGACATAACAAAGAGATTCTTCAGGCATTTGAACACCAACCGGAGGTCTTGAATATTCTTTATTTATTATTGTTCTTAGTCTTGACCTCCTGTTTCATCAATCTTGTTCAGACAGGCTTTAATTCTTAACATACTGCTGGTTTTCCATTCCATTCCCTTCCTGCCCACATCTCCCCCTCCTCTTGGAAGACACCAATCTTTGGCACTGGTGCCACTGAGTTGAAAAATACATGGAATCTTGAAAAGGAAACGAATTTCTTGTTTCTTGGAGAGCACAAGGCAGAGGAGGCTGTCTGGTTTACGTGCCAAAGAATAGGAGAATTATAGTAGAAACTGTATTGCGAGGTGGGTTTGCTTGTCTCTTTCAGAAAGTTTCTCTCCCTCATTCCCTCTCTCTGTCTCTGACTGGATGGGTAGCTCGCACAGCCTGGCTCTGGCCCCGGAGTCCCTGCTCCTGTTTAATATTCTGCTTGCTCCACTGATGTTGTGCTTGGCTCCTGTGGGACTGCAACTCACGGCTTGAAACCGGAGCCAATTTTCTGTCTTAATCTCAGTGTTTTGACTGGAGGCAGATCCAGTTCAGCCCAATCGGGGCTGGTGGAAACAACTACCTAAGAGTCTCGCTCTGTTTCTCTTCGGGAGGGAAAGAAAGTGGGGGGAAGCGAGAGAGGGAAAGAGAGAAGCCGATCGCGCATGAGAGACGCACAACACATACAATGTCGTTGCTGAGGTCGCTGTATGTGGAGAGAATAAAGTGATCTTCTCGCAATCTGGGAGCATCGCTCGGATAGGTTTGTTTGGATTTACAGCTTCTTCCCTTTCTCGGAAAAAAGGAGGAGGAGGAGGAGGAGGAGAGTCTATGAATTAAGGAGTGCAGAGAGCAGTGGCAAAGGGACTGGGAACAGCCAGCCAGTCACCCGGGAGGAAAGGGTCGCCTATTTTCAGGGCAAAGGCTGCCAACCAAAGCCACCCTCATCTGGAAGTAAGTGTCTTCGGGGAGTCCAGGGCGCTTTATTCCCTGAGTGTTTGGCGGGGGGGAGGGACGGCGGTGGCGTGGAGTCTTGCAGTGGGAGGTCACTCCTTGGGTCTGTTTCCCCTCATTTGTTTCTCGTAGCGGAGCAAAAATGAATTTGTTTTAGGGGAAGATGCGGGGAAGGCGAAAGCGACGCACCGTCTCCGTCTGCTGAGCGCCACTGCATGGCACCGGCACGGAGCGACTGAGCGCGGGGGCAGCGGGGCAGGGAGGCAAGCCGGAGGCTGGGAGGAATGGGTCCCTCGGCGGTGGCGGGGAGAGGGAGGGAGAGCGCCGAATGCCAGCTTGACTGCGGGAGCGCGGGCACGCCACGGCCGCTGCCAGGCAGGGCAGGGCAGGGCAGGGCAGGGCAGCGGAGGGGAGGGGAGGGGAGGGGAGGGGAGAGGAGGGTCGGCGGCGGGCGGAAGGGCGCGCAGGCTGCCTGACCTGACGGGCCGCGCGATCTTTGTCTTCTCCCCCGGCAGATCGGAGGCGCAGCCGCGACGATGACTCTCGTGCTGCCCCTGAGCAGCTTCTGCGAGCCCATTGTCTCTTCCGAGGGGGCCGGCGAGTTCCAGCCGCTGTGGGAGTCGCGCTGTTGCAGCAAGAGCAGCCCCGCCTCGGAGGCAGCCGGCCCCGCCGCCGCCAGCAGCAGCAGCAGCAGCAGCGGGAGCAGCAGCAGCAGCCACGGCCAGCCGCCCCCGCAGCCGCCCCCGCCGCCTCAGGGCAGCGAGGGCAGGGCACCGGCTGGGCATCCCCCCGCAGCAGGTAAGGCATGGGAGACTCCGCAGTTGGGGTGCCACCGATTATTACTACGAGCGCCGCCCTCGTTACTGCGAGGACATCATCATCATCATCGCTAATGTTATCTTCACAACAACCTTGCAAGGTAGATTAGGCCCAGAGAGTGGCTGTTTCAAGGTCACTCTCTGAACACCTGAGTTTCAGAAGACTCCCCTGCTGAATTCCAAAGGCCCATATAATGCCCATTCTCCTGCCTAGTGGGGCCCAAGGCCTTCCTGGTGCTCATTATTAAGGGGGAAAAGTAGCTGTTCTTTCGTCCTGTTGTTTCCCATTAACCTCTGGCTCTCAGAGGTACATGTGTCTCTCTTTACAGAGAAGATACATTAGCTCTTATGACAGTGCTCCTTGGAAGAGAAGGTATTTTCCTTCTTGAAAAATCTGTTCCCTGGCAGGTGTGCTTTTCATCCTGGAAACTTCCCCAGTCACTCAGACTGCCTTAGGCTGCAATTCTGTGATCCCCGGGAGGGCATCCCAACCCTCACAGCGTGGTGCATAACTCACTGTTCACTCACAGATGGGAAACAGGCTCTCTTCTCATACTTGTGCTTGTGGGAGCTTCTACCACTATTCCTCTACAACAGCAGTGTTCCGACAGCAAAAGGGGTGGAATGGGAGGTGGGGCTTCTTATTCTTCCATCATGCCCCAGAAAAAGAAGGGGTTGGGAGAAGTGTGCCATAGAATTTTGGTAGTTCTTTCACTTTGGATTTTTCATCCTGTGCCCCCTTTGGATTGCTCAGTCTAGGGCCCAACGATCTGATTATTTTAGAAGGGATTTGCACCAGCTGCTCAAGGCATTTTCTTCAATGTTAACTGCTTCAGTGAGGTTTTCACTGGTGAGAAAAAAAAAATGCTGGGTTTAAGCCTCCATATGGTGACCCTGGGTGCATCACACACTCTCAGCCCCAGAAAACCTTGTGATGGGTTCACTTTAGGGTCACTATAAGTCAGAAATGACTTGAAGGCACACAACAACAATAATGTTCTAATTAAAATCAAGCACTAGAGTGTCTCTTTTTTGGACTCAATATGCTTTCGTCCCAGATCCTGTTTTGTGTGGTACAGATAGGCCCTGCAACATACCAAGTAATAAAGATGATTAGTGTGTCTTTTGAGCTTCATCTTTGCAATCAAGAGATAAAAGAGTAACCCTATGCCTGGACTCTTACAATACTATTGGTAGGAGCTCATATGATTAAGTGCTCCCCTTTACAAGAGGAAAAATCTCTGCAGATTTAAAAAAGAAAACAAAAACTAGATACAGGGCAGAAGGACTGTAGTTCACCTTTCTACTTAGAATGCTTTCTTTACATGTGGGTGGAAAGACATCGGGTGGACCTTTTACACATGAACTCCGTGCCATGCAGTCTGAAGTGGTGCAGTCCACCCAAATTTGCTACCTCATCTGTGCCTGAGAACTAGTTTTGTGTATTTACAGGCTCTTTGTAAGCATATAGTTTTCTCTCCAGCTTACTGACTTCCCAACAAATTACATTACCAACCTTTACAGGCCTTATTTCTCCAGAGAAGGGGCTTTGACTTCTTCAATGGTTTGAATTGCTCACAGTCTTTGGTTTGGAGGAGTGCTTTCTCTTTGTTCTACTCTTTTTGCATGAGAAGAGGGAAGGTGCCCTTTTTCACTTTAGAACAAACCATAGTTTCTCAATGTGTCAGAACACATGGAAGTGTGGTTTGTGCCAGGACTTAGAAAAGTCACCTTGAGCATTTCTTGGAGGTTCTGGGAGTTGTAGTTCAAAGCAGTAATTTCTTTCAAATCTCTGTTTTTTCCTCTTCAGATCAATGTTAAGTAAAACAAATCGGAATAAACCTGATTTCATTTCCTAATTGGTTACTTAAGCTAAACTAAACCACAGTTCCCAAATTTGGATACAATTTGGACTGTGGTTTATTCTAGAGCAGCCATTCTCAATTTTTGGCCTACTAGCTGTTTGGGACTTCAACTCCTCAAACCTATTGCCATTGATCAGGCTAGGGGAGGCTATTGGGAATTGAAGTCCAGAATAGCTGGAGGAGCAGCTGTTCGAGAGTAAAAACAGAAGCTTTCACATCTTTCTAATGGCTCATGGTTTAGTTCGAGAATTCCTATCAAGCATGGCAGATGCACAGGAAAAGTCAATAATGAAGAATCTCAGTGGTGGGTAGAACCATGACCAATAGTGGGGAGAGTCTGAACAATTTCAAAGTTGTATACTGCCCGTTCTACCTATTTTCTTTCTGCTAGTTTTCTCTTGTACTTCCCCACATTAAATTAGACTAAGGACCACAGGTGGACTGTAGGCTACAGCTTCTCTATCCCAGGTTATAAGAGACAATAAGAACCAAAGCCTCTTGTTATAGAAACTAACCAGTCTCCTTTACATACTTCTAACTTCAAATGTGAGTGACTTTGCTGCAGGTTTTCAGCATGAAAGAGAGCTCTAAAATCCTAAAAGGTATCTGTTTTACCTTGCTTTGGAGTCCCTTCTTTAAGGAGTCCAACAATGCCTGATTCTGCATAGATTTTAGAAAATTCTTCTAGGAAAAAAGCCTAATTTTAAATTCCAAATAAACATAATTGTACAGCAGTTTGGTACCACTATAGCAATATTTAATGTTGCTTCTTGCTTAAATGTTTGAATATTTTGCCTTTGTCTACCACAAGAGCCTGGTTGGCTAGTTGTCGACACAAAATCTTAGAATGAAATATGTTCGTACTCCACATGCATTGAGCCTGAGTCTTGAAAACAAATTCTGGGGCTAAGGCCTACAGCATCCTGTCTCAAAAGTAAGTTTATACCACCCAGTTTGTGTTGTATTTTATTTATTGGTGGTTTAAATTAGCACTGGGAGAGGCAATGTAATAAACCCCAAACAGGTGGCCATATTAAATGCTAGACAATAATTAAAATTTCATTCTCAGTGGCAGCATATGGTTTGATTGGAGTACTGTGACCCAGTCTAGATTACAGTATCCATTGGTCTCCAAAGAGTTCAGAGTAATTACATTTTTGGCTACCTGTTCCAAATCACTTCCTTTCTATTGAGCTTAAAGCACGTCATCCCAAATTGGTTTATAGCAAATTATGCATATTTGATACATAAATTACAAATAAGATTTGGTCCTCCCAGAAGGACAGTGTTCTTTCCTGTCAGGTGGTTTGATGTGAGTGCATTCATATATTATCTAATAAGGTCGTTGTTAATAGCTCTGATGTTTTAAGCACTAGCAGCAAAATTGTACACATCCAATCTAAGCCCCACTAAGTTATTTGGGAATTAATTCCTAGGAAGTTGGTAAATGTGGCATCAACTTTCACAGGCAGAAGCCTCTTGTGAGGCCAATCCTATAATCTAGGGCACTGGAAGGCGAAGTGTGGCTCCTGAATCCCCCCATAGATCCCAATTTTTTTAAAAAAAATCAGGCAATCTTTTGTCCAAATAACCTGCTCAAAATGGAACAAAACCAGTGCAAATGCAGTGTTTTTTTCTCCCATAATCTCTCAGGTCCAGTTGAAACTGGAAGTGATGTGATGTCAGTTCTGGTTGCATTGAATGCATCATTGTGGCCTGCTGGAGGGTGCAGGAGTGAAAAACAGACCTCTCCCCCTCCACAGTTGCTAAACTCCACTGCAGGGAGAAATCCCAGAGGCCATAAGATATCTCACAGCACCCTCTCTATGGGTAGTGTGTCTGTGAAAAGAGATGTCTAAGGCAGGAGTTTTAACTTGACTGGAGGGGGAAGTGATAATGCCACAGCTACCCTGTAGGTGATATTCCAGGAATAACAAGTGCAAAAGCAGGCAGGGGGGGACATATCAGGAACACATCTGGAGAGGCATTAGATAGGAGAAAGAACTGTGCCAACCTGAAGTTGGCATAGTTTTCCCCCTCACCCATTTGGGGCAGGAATAGTGAGGAAAAAGAGGATTGAAGAATTAAGAAATCTTCCCATCCCCATTTTATCTGCCATGGCCCATGCAAGCCCAGAATGACTCAGGGTACCTCCACGACATACACATCCCTGCAACCTCTCTAGGATTGTTTGTCCAATTCTCTCTTCCAGCCAAGAATTTGGAGAGCTCCTTTGACGTTTATAGTCTTTCTAAAGAAAACAGTAGCATTCAGAATCATGCCAAAAAACATACTCTTTTTCTAATTGCTACGAATATCCGCCATAACTTTACAAAGTGTATTTTTGGTTAAACCAGAGTTGCAGATCATAAGTAGCCAATATTGCAGAAGTAATTATTTTTATATTTTAATGCAGGGGTGGGTATGCATGGCAGTTTGATGGGCCATTTTGGGTCACCCCATCCATATGGGAACACATGGACATTTCTTTGAGACTGGAACATTCCAGTCACTAGAACTTATTTTGAGGATAATTTCCAGCTGTTTTAGAGTGTAGTGGCAAAACAGTGTCTAGAGGCAAAAGTAGGGTCCCTACAGATAGTTTTTGACCAAAAATATATGTCTTTTCAGCCAATTTTTTTAAACTCTGGAGGGGGGCTTGGGAGGATCTGAAAGTCAGGAGGGGCTTACTGGTGCTGTTTTTCAAATGGGTTGGATGTGTAGAATGGAAGTCAAATGTGAAAGACTGCTTAGAATGATGTGATGACCATGCTTAGATAAACAAACTCATTTCCTATGCCATTTTGCAGCACAATCTTTCACTTCCCACTTAATGTCTTCCATGTGAACTATTATTAAACTAAGTAGCACAAGTTTGACCTTGTTGAATGTGATTCTATGAATGTGAACAGAGTCCAGGGGATACAGTCACACTCTGCCCACCTTGATCTTGAAGTTTTGTTATTATTAAGAGCCATCAAGCTGTGCTTTTCTGTATTACATTGTTATAGTGCTATTCCACTTTCAACATGCTATGGAATCCTGGGGTTTGCAGTTTAGAATTCTCAGCCAGAGGGCTCTTTGGCCTCAGTAAACTACAAATCCCAGAATTCCACAGGATGCTGAAAGTGGAATAATAGCATTATAACAGCGTAGTGTGGAAATGCCCTCTGAGAAATGGCAAGCCTATTGTAGAGTTTTCTTGGCAAGATTTATTCTAAAGAGGCTTGTTATTTCCTTCTTATAAATTGAGAGAGTGTGACTTGCCAAAGGGCACCCAGTAGGTTTCTATGGCTGAGCAAGGGTTTGAGCCTTGGTTTCCTAGACTCCTGTCCAATTCTCAAACCAATATACTACACTGACTCTCAGTCTTGCAGCTAGCTCATTCCAAAGTCAAATTCTTTTCTTGTGTACACTTCTGTTAATCCTAATTGCTTTCCCATATACCTTGGCATACAACTTGGTCGTTTTATTGTTACTAAACATTTCCTAAGAATTAAAGCATGCAAAAAAGACTTAATGACACACCTCTCAGACTAGATATGATCAAATCTGAATCACTCTTTTGAGAAGGTAACTCCTTACTTACATTTACTCGTTAAACTTACACACACACACACATATATGCATTCACACAATTACATTATGAATTTTTTGTTCACTAATCAATAATCAAATACTTTTCATACATGTTTGACCTCAAATAATGTATTTTTCCCATTTTTTTTTCATTTCTTAGAAAGAGACATCAGTTCTTTCTTTGTGTGCCGTGAGGTCATTTTGTCAGTTAGTTTTTGATGTCAGTTATCCAGAATTCATTGTGAACCTGCTTATTTCTCTGTGTATCTTCCATTTAATACAATTGATATTTTTTCTGTTCATCTATATTTTTGAATTACTTCTTATTACTGAATAAACATTTTCAGTTGCACATGATTTGACATTTTATAACAAAGCATTCTTCTTTTTTCCAAAGGGAGCTGGGTTAGCATTTTCTCAATAGTCTAGCTATGAACTTCACCAAAGCAAAAACCTGTGAGAGAGTTCTTTGTTTTGTTAACACAGAGGTATGCAATTTATTTGTATGTAATTTATTTTCCACAGGCTCTCAGCACAGAGGAATTTTAAATCCTCTAGCAACATCCAAGATCACATACTTTAAAAGAAAATACGTGGAAGAAGAAGATTTTCACCCACCGCTCAGCAGCTGTTCGCCTAAAGTGAGTTTTTAAACATGATATTAACACATTTCTGATATGAATTTTTGTGACTTTGAATATCTTCCATCTGGGCATATGCCCCACCCAGACAATATTTCAATCTCCTTAAACATTAATTCTTTGTTTTCTTTTTCTTTTCTTTTTTAAAATCTATCATCTACTTTTGGTATGATGAACAAAATAGCTAGTCCCTTTGTATTCTTTATTATTGCAGTTCATTAAAAGATGAAAGTTTGGGAAGGGATTGACTTGTTCTTACTAGGGTTCCTAAGAATAATTATTCTCTACAGTTTGGATTGGCTACTTCCAGCTGACCTATCAGACACATTACACTTCCTTTTACAATGCCCTCCCCCCACTTTTTGCCCCATGAGATTGGGAGAGTTTGGAATATTTTTTTTTTTTTTAAAAAACCCTGTCACTCCTAGAATCCACCACCTAACACAGCCATTCTGTATCCATGCTGGCTGGAGGATTTTGTGAGCTGTCAGTACGTAACTTTTCTAGTCTCACTTGGAGGTATGCTTCCTTTTTGCTCTTTGTCAACTCTCTTACCGTGGGAAGAAGATACTCAAACTGACATGTCCCTCACTCACAATATTAAATCCACGTTCCACAGTAAGTACAATTGGGGGAGACAAAAAGTTTTTCACTCGAAATAAGTAATCTTAATTACACCCTGCCATATTAGTAGTATATATATATATATGAAACGAAAAGATAATAATTAGCTGCCTTTTAATAACATCCCAAATGGTGTTCTATTCCATAATAGGAAAAACTAGCACCAAGGCCATTTCTACACTACACTGTTATAGTGCTATTATTCCACTTTCAACATCTTGTGGAATTCTGGTAGTTTTTAGAATTCTGGCTGAGAATTCTAAATGCCCCTCCCTAAACTGCAAGCCCCAGGATTCCATAGGATGTTGAAAGTGGAGTAATAGCAGTATAACAGTGTAGTGCAGAAATGGCCTAAGCAAAATAATTGACAGTTTGTTAATTCCAAATCTGTCTCCCAAGCCAGACTCCCCTATCCAATCTAAATAGTAGGGCCAAACCTAGGCAAAATGTATTGAACAGAGATTAATTATATTTAAATAAATCTGAGTCTTCTGGATAAGAAAGGGTAGGGAGGAAACATTTTATTTGGAGAAGCCCCCCCCCAACAAAACAAGCTAGATTCCCTAGTTTGCACCTGAGCCTAATCATAAACTGATTGGGTGGTTTATCTATCACATCCTTCTTCTTCAGTGTTCTTCACCCTCCTGTTTTAATGTGGAGACATTGATAAAAGCCTGGTGCTGTTGTAAGACTCATTGAGCCTTGTTTAGATAGTGGCACTGCTGTGTTTAGATATCAGCCTGCCTTGATCTCTTCTGGTGCTCCATGCAAAGACAATAATGTTTGAGTGCTCCTTTCTATCTCTTACACATAAATGTGTACAAAATGTGCATAATAATGGCGCCACAATGGTGGCACAATGCACACTCAGGCTGCCATTACAACGATGCGTGTGATAATGACTTTATGCTGGTTTTCAGTTTGTTTGACTGAATGTTTGTCTACAGCGGCATCTTTTACACCAATTCTAGATCCCTTTCTCTAATTTGGGGTCATGGTTCCTTGCCTCTCATGACTTTCTGTGGCTTTTGTAAGTTCTGTCTCAGAAAGCATGTGGCTGATGATCCTCCTATGTGTATGTTGATGTTGATGTACTGCTAAAATCCTGGTGCTGCAGTCGTAAATAGCCTTACTAGGGAGAAAGCCAAATTGAATGCACAGTGGGACCTCTTTCTCTATACACATTGCGTATGTCTGTGTGTGTGTGCATGTGTGTGTTTCATCTTTTTAAATGTATTGTGCCATATATGTTTGATTTTTTGATTTTTTTGCCACTGTGAGCAGGCAGGCAATGATGTTAAAATGATTTTAAAATAAACATGACTTTTTCTGTCCTGAGTGTCACTACATGTAAAGATTTCTTTAGCTTGGAGATGAGTATCAAAGTGTTTTATTCTGGCTGTAAGATGACATATGCTTGAGAACTTTGAGAAAAGTTCAGAATAATAAATAATCTAACTTATATCTTGAATACCATGAGTAAAAGGGAGCTTGCAGAAGGTGTTCTCTTGTTTCCTCTTCTACAGTCCTTTTCATTCCTAGAAATATTTCTTTGTAGGGTTGGTGGGTATTGCTGAACAGTGTGGGATGATGCCAGAAAAAGAAGAAAGCAGTTAATATTGACAGTCAATGTGGTGTAGTGGTTTGAGCATTGAACTATAATCCTGGAGACCAGGGTTCAGTTCCCCACTTGGCCATGGAAACCTACTAGATGATCTTCGGTGCATCACATACTCTCTGCCCCCAGAAAATCCCATGATAGGTTCACTTTAAGGTTGCCATAAGTCAGAAATGACTTTGAAGGCACACAAGAACAACAACTCAATATTGGATGGAGTGGAGTCATCACTTCTCTATAGATCTGAATTGGAAAGTGCCAGGTCAGCCCTTTCTGCTCCCCTGTTCCACAAAAGAGAAGGTTCTCTTTCTGCGAGCTTTCTTTCTCTCAGGAACTCAGAATTCAAGCCTAAATAGCAGCAACAGCAACAAGAAGACTCAATGACTTTATATTTCATTCTGCAGGAATCTGGACAATGAAAAAACACTGAGTGATGTAAAAATAATCATAATAATCTTGGTTTGAATCCCATTGGTTAATCCCAATTAGAATAGTCACATTGAATCAATTGTTGAATGAAGAATCAAACCATAAGTAAACGGCATTGATTCAATGAGTCTACTCTAGTTGGGGCTAACAGTAGGATTCAAGTCCCTGTTTCCATTCATCTAATGTTCTTCATTGAGATAGACAGTGAAGACAACTATTATTATAATCATTGTGAACAGGTGGAAAATGGAAGTGGATTTTCTAAAATGAGAAGTTTTAATTTACTATATTAATTTCCTTAGGCTTATAAAGCAATGATCTGGAAAAAATATATGTCTCCACTGGGTGAAATCTTTAATATTTAAAGGAGACCTAATGAAACAAAACAATATGTAGCTTGACTCTCTAAAAGCAGTTTTTAGAATGACTTGCTATAATGGACAAAAAAGAATTGAATTGGCACTTTTAAAGCCCTTTCCACACGGTCTTAAAAAAACGGTGCAAAGCATCCTCCAGAGAGGATGTCTGCACCTGGGAGCGGACTGGGTCGGACTACTTTACGTAGTTCCACACCTCAGTCTGCTCTGGAATGACCCGAAGTGGTCGTGCAGCATGCTTTTTCAAAACCTGTTTTTTCAGGTTTTTAAAAAGCACGGAGCGCGCTCTGGTGCAGATCTGCCAGGGGTGGGCTTTAGGCTGGCGAGCTTCAGCGGTTGGTGGAGAGCCTCCACCAACTGGAAGCTGCCATTTTCGTCCCTGGAGCACTGCGGAGCGGCAGCCACCCACTGCTCCGGAGCAGCCTGGACCTGAGCGTCAAACCAAGAAATCCAGTAAGTACCAGACCAGGGTGATTCTATCGCCACGTGCGGAAATGGCCTAAGAGTGCAATACTGCAGAACTGTAGATCATTGAAGAGCAGACTTTCTCATTTCTGCATCATGCTAGATCTCAGTGTTAGTAACAGTGATTTTTGAATGACTACTGAATATGATAGAAGTCCTTGCCTATATTATTTCCTAACCTGGTGTCTTTCAGATTCTTTGAACTATAATCCCTATCAGTGCCAGTTAACATAGCCACTAGTCAGGAATAATGGAATTTGTAGCCCATAATAGCTGGAAGATGCAGTGTGGGGGGAGAGACTGTTTCTTCTCTTTTCTCCTGTAACACCAATAGGACATTAGGTAATAGCTAAACAGTCTTTACAACTGTGATTTTCCTTTCAGTCTCTAATAAATACCAATCATACATGAATGTATTCATGTTTTGCAAGATTGCCATATTGCCTGGACATCTGGAAAACCAAGCTTTAAGCCCAGGGGAATGTCAGACTCTACGGTTCATGTGTATCATGACCTTTTTGCTAAATAAGATTGCCAAATAAGATGGTGATTTTTGTAAAGTAGATAGTTTTCCACTGGGAACTGGACAGAGACCAGGAGATAGTTTCACAGAAAGCACAGAGCAATCTGCCAGATACTTCTTGGTTTCCAGTTACAGGCAACAGTGACTGCAATTGAACCAGAGACTCTGGGGTGAAAGATTATGTCTCTTTTTAATTGCTTTAAAAATGAGTCTGTACAATGAACTTCTTGTATAGAAACATGTGCTTCAAGTATTTTTAAAAAACAAATAGGACACTTAATCTCTTATAGTACTGGATGTGTTTATTTCCATAGTATTTATATAAATAGATATTTTGTTAGAAGAATTAATAAGAAATTCTGTTACCAAATGGGATGAGCACAAATGCTGGGAATGGCTTACAAGGAATGAGGAATGTGTAAAAATATGCAGAAGAGGGAATTTGCTGAAAGGAAAGGGTTGGTTTGAAGGAAGATACATGTTTGTGAAAAATTGGAAAATTTCCCCATAGTCTTCATAGGAAAGATTTTTCCTCTCTGCCAAAATTCTTTGGCCAGAAGGGAAAAGGGCAGAAGAAAAACAGGACATAAACAGGAATGTGTCTCCTTCTCATACAACATTTGCTTATGCTTTTGCTTATCCTAATTGGTTCAAAGATGAAGAAAGGAGGCACTTGTGCCAGTGCCAATTTTGTGGGTAGGTAATCCTTACATCTGTCACCAAGTCTTCTGAATTTGGCAAAATTCTCTGCACACATCTCCTTCCTCCCCCCGACCTGCTGCATAAGGAATGCAATTACGTCATTTACTGTTTTCTGAAGGTGCTTCTGCCCTCATTTTACCCAAAGAGAAAAAAAAGGATGGACCTAGTTTCAGATAGTAGGAAGTGACACCATATCTTCAGAATTTGGATATATTATCTCATATGTCTCCAAAACACACACACACAAAAAAAAGCAAACTTGGCACTGATCCAGAGTTTTTGCAAATGGAACTTCACTCACAGAAAGTTCTTGTAGGAGAAAGGGAAGGTGCTTTTTCTCTGATTTATCTTTCTTCCTGCAGCCTGGGGTGCTGTGTGGTCCCCCAGAACAGGGTAAGTGGTTGCAGTGAAAGGGAGTATTTGCCAGATCTCAAGGCCTAGACCCTCTTCTTCAGTCCTCAAGGGAAAGAGAATAATCTCAGAGCAAGAGCCCCACTCTTCAAAATTATATGCTCTTCCTTATTTGTTAGACTCTGTGTTTTTTATTTGCACGGTGCACTCTGTGCAGCCATGGTTGATAGTTAAGGTATCATCCTTGATGATTTCACTAGGGCCTGCTTCTCACCAGAACTCACCTCCTGGGACATTAAGTTTTGGCCCTGAAATCTCAGAGTGTGGGATATTCCTGAACTGGCAACCCTGAACTGAGAAGGGCTAATTTATAATTGGTAGAGATCTTCTCCACTTTGGTAGAGCTGTTTCTCCTTCTAGGTGCATCCATTAGATTGTAACCCTTTCTGCAAACAGGATTCTGAGGTTCATATATGTCCGTTAATATGAGCATAAAGAAATTGGTCCAGTGCTGGATTTATGCATAAACTAAGCATTACACTTTAGGACTTCAGATTGTGAAAAATCTCTAAATACCAAGACAAATAATGAAATGAATGAATAACTTACAATAATATATATTTTTATATAATGCTGCAGAGTCTCTTAATTCAATATAACCTTGGGACTTCTTCATTCTGAACCTGAACTGGTATGATAAGTATAGAAAATAACCAGCCTTCTATTAAATAAACAAACCAACCAACCAACCCTCAGAAGTCTGGATTTCTTTTCTTTTTATAAGTTGTCAGAAGACTTCTAACAGGGCCACTAATATATCAGCAGAAAAAAGGATATGCATCACAACAAAAAAGAACAAAGGATAACATAGATTTGTGATAGAACTGCATATTTGAATTTGTCAATATAGACGCAAAATTAGAGAAGAATTAGATAATTTAAACAAAATTGCAATACGTTGTACAAGTGCAAAATGACGGCCTGACAGATCAAATTACATTCGCACATTTCAGCCAGACTTTGCTTGCATTGATGCCTGTTTTTGTTGTCTCCCTCTTTTCCTTCCGCAGACAATATCTGTCTTTGAGGAGCGGGCCCATATCCTTTACATGTCACTGGAAAAGCTGAAGTACATTGATGACCCAGAGGTCTACCTAAGGAGATCTGTCCTCATAAATAATTTGATGAAGAGGATTCATGGAGAAATCATCATGCAAAATAACTGGTGTTTCCCTGCTTGCTCTTTTGGCACTGCCTCAGCCCAAGAGTGGTTCATGTCTCATGACTGTCCTTACAGGAAACGCCTTCGGATGGCACGGGAGGATTCTGAAAAAGTGCATACCTGCTGCTTTTATCAAGAATGTGGCAGCCACTATTTAAGTTTACCATTATCTACTAATTCTGGAACAGGGAACCTCCCTTCCTCTTCCTCTTCTTCTTCCTCCGTATCTTTGCCAGGATGTTCCCAACAGGTGGACTATGGTGTCAGCAGCGCCTCTATCTACAGGAATGATGATCAGATAAATGCCAATGAGATTTTCATTACTAATGCTGGGCCACATGGGCACCAGAATAAAACACTGTTAGACAATGAGAAAGGAGGCCATGAAATGGAGCGAGATCGTACTTCAGACTGGGAGCCTATGAAAAGCGACCATGGTATCGAATGTAAAACTAAGTATTATGATTATTTTGAGATGGGGCATGGTGACAAGAGCAACATGAATGAATCATGGAAGAAATCCTTACGAAAAAGGGAATGCTTGCCAGGTGGCAAAATATGTTGCAGTAAAGGAAGCAAAATTTGAACCAACTTCCATGTAACTGCAGTCCTGAAGAACACATCGCATGTTGAATTTATCAAACTAAATGTCATTCTGGATGGATCTTCTTATACTTTTATACAGCCAATACAATCATGTCATAAGCTTCGTGGATAGTTTTAATGACTAGGGAGCAGATTGCAGCAAAGCGTATGTATGCTCTGCATCACAGAACTATTTATAAATATGTGGAATTAAAAAGCACAGCTGAATTGTGATATATGAATATATTTTAGCTTTCATTGCTGAAAGAACCAATAAACCAGATGGAGAAAATGTAACCCTTCTGAAGTTTTGCCCTAGGGAGTTTGACATGATTTAAGAAGGATCTCCTTTATGCTCATCAATTAATTATCTATTTGATAAGCAAATTATTACCAGCAAAGGGGAGGTTTACTTCTTGCTCAACAATATGGCTTTGAGAAAGACTGCATATAGTTGAAGAAGAATAAATGCACAACATGATCTAGTATTGACACCATTCAAGGTGTTTACATGTCTTGTTTAACCAGTAGGGTGCAATAACACCTTTTTATGGAATCTTAATCAGAAATATCATGTTTAATTCTAGCACATGTACAGTTTTCATCTAAGCTGCAAGAATGAAAGAGCCTTATGGTGGTCTGTTTCTATAAAGGGCAGAATTTCTTTGGTGCCTTACTTTTTATCTTAATTTTTCCAGGGAGAAAATTAAGTTAAAAAACAAAAACAAAATAAAAACAGCTACAGCAGGGATATAGCCTAAACAGGAAAAAAATAACAGGGTGGATGAAATATTATTAGAAATCTGTATCCTTTGAAACAGAGAATTTGATTTCCAATTCAAATGCATCTATTCTTCTCATTTGCTCAATTGCGTTTTTGGTTTGCCATCTTTAGGAAGGGATTGAAGAAGAAAAAACAGAGGTCTCTGGTAAACAAGCATTAGCTGCTTGAACATTTCTATGGCAACTGTCTGTTGCTGTGATTTTTCCTTTTTGTTTCTGGTATAATGAAGTTCATGAACCAGTGGCATGCTTTATACTTTACTCTGTTTCACATCATTTTCTCTCTTTAAAGTTGTAAAGAGCATGTACTGGGATTTCCTATAATGTTAGGGTTTTTTATTCTGGAAAAAAAGCACAATGTGGTGATACAAGATTTTTATCTGAAATGAATGTAAGGGGTTTAATCTTTTTTTTTTAAAGATCATCTTGGAGAAACAGGGAAATAACTTTCAATTATTAGACATAAATTTTGATCAGTTTCAGATGTCCTCATTTAAAAAAAAAGCACATTTGGGGCAAGATCTAGTTAATGTTCCACATTTCTGAATACTGCTAATAACTGTGGGAGTACTACATACACAATGAAGTCAGCCCCACTGTAATTGCTGAGATTTTAGGACTGTGTGTGTGGCTGAAAGACTCAAAAAACTACACTGGGAAACAAATATGGAACTTGGAAAACTCTGGGCCAGAGTTCCCCAAATCCTCCAAACAATGATCATGAAGGCTGGGTGATTCTGAGAGTTCTGGTACCCAATAGTAACATTTCCAAGCTTTGGGAAAACATCATAATTTTTCAAGAAAGGAGCCTGAGGAGCTTAACACAAATTATGAACAAAGTGCTTAGTCTGAGTTGGATTATACATTCACTTTCTCCATCTGGACCCAACCTTTTCAGTTACTTTTCCCAGATATCAGCAGAGTAATCTATAGTGCTTTCCCCCATCCAGATGATTTTTAAAACCTGCTTGTCATTAACTGCTGTTAAGTTGGCTTTGATTTATGGTGATTCTATGAATGAAAGATCTCCAAGTTAGCCTATCATTAACAGTCCTGCTCAAGTTTTGTAAGTTAAGGGCTGAAGTTTCCTTGATTGAGTCTATCCATCTGTAATGCAGTCTTCCCACTACCTTCCACCTTACCAAGCATTATTGTCTTTCCTAATGAATCTTATTTTTTCACAATCTGTCCAAAGTACAACAATCTCAGTTTAATCATCTTGGCTTCTAGGGAGAATTCAGGCTTGATTTGTTCTTAGGAACCATTTATTTGTCCTTTTGACAGCCTGTGGTATCAGCAGTACTCTCCTCCAGCACCACATTTCAAATACAGTCAGCCCTCCACATTTGCAGGTTTGACATTCACAGATTTGCAAGTTTCTCCAACCCCTCCCCCCACCTCAGGTGCTTCCTTTTTGAGGGAACCTTCCCTCTTGGTGGCTCCAATCAGGCTGTGAAGCTTTTTAAAAGCTTGTTTCCAGTCCTTCTCCTCTTCCTCCTCCACCAGCCACTACCTGGCCAGCCAAGGACAACTCAAAGCCTGATTTCTCAGAACCACAAGCCCTCTCCCAAAGCCCTCAATACACCCAAGGAAGAGATGGGCAAGAGAGAGGGAGTACAGAACCACTGTGCCAACCATCTCCTTTCCCTGACTTGGTTTAGACTCTAGGTACCCTCTTTCCCCACCTGTGCCCCAGCCCCTCTCCCACAGACACACAAATTTTGATATTTGCGAATTTTTCACTTTTGCGAGGGTCCTGTGCCCCTAACCCTAGCAAATGTGGAGAGCCAACCATAAGTTGATTCTCTTCCTGTCAGCTTTCTTCACTGTTGAGCTTTCACAACCATATATATACATCAAAAATATGATGGCATGGATAATCCTAACTTTGGTATTTAAAACCTGCTTATGTCCCCACTCCTGTTAACTTTTCTGCAGAAGTTACATGAATTACTCAACATGCATCTTTCCATTTCCATTTCCACTTTCTTCCACTCCTGTGACACCCATGCTGTGAAAACAAATGAAGCTCCAAAATACAGCACCTTTGCTCCTCAGAGTTCCCTTTTGACACAGTTATCTCTTAAAAATGTGAAATGTACAGAAGGTTATGTTGGCCTAGGAATTTAGAGAGGCACCATAGGCTGAATGGTTTACGTCAGGGATGGGCTACTGTTCAATGCAAAACAAAATAAACAAACAAAAAGTTTTGGCCCTCAATGCCTTCTAGGAGTCATGAGAGCCATTTTTGCCATGTTTTTTTTGCCCCTGGGCTATTTTAGACCTATGAGAAGCCTTCCCCCCTCCACAAAACAGGAAGTAACTTTCAGTCACTTCCAGTTTTCAAAAAGGCCTTTTCTGGGCCTTTAAAAAAGAAAAAGAAAAAACAGCCCAAGGAGTCTGCATGTGGCCTTCAGGTCACTCTTTGTCTAACCCTGCTTTACATGGAGGTCTTGCTTTACATGACAAAGGTCCTAGGTTCATAATATATCCTCTCCCGTGAAAAGATCAGGTTGTAGTTAATAGGAAAAGTCTCTGCTGGATAGCTGCTGTCAGACAGAGCAGACAAAACCAGACTAAATAAATACAGACTTTTACCTAGTAAAAAGCAGTCTGTTTTCTTTGATCAGTGTGGAAACTATTCAACCTAATTGCATACATGCAGGGGACATTTGGTAGTGGAATAGGTACTCTGCATATAACCAGAGGGATTTTTCTTTTGTACAGTACATTATTTTTTCTTGGGCTGGGCCTAAAAAGAAATTCTAGGGCTTATCTCGTTGAAAATTTTAACAAATTAGAGGCAACAGACTACTTCCAAATTCTGATGTGGCTAGAGGTATCACTGATATTAATATCCATAGGCCACTGATCTTATGCACACTTACCTGAGAGTAACGACTTATTTCTGAGTGTACATTCAGAGGATTCTGCTGCAAGTTAGGACCACAAACAATCTTGTGGCACTTAAAAAATATATTGTAACATGGGCTTTTGTGGAATAATTATGTTTCTGATGAAGTGAGCAATATTGCCTAGGAAAGCTTACGACATAATAAATGTGTTAGTCTTTATGGTGGCATAGGTTCTTTGCCATGGATTGTATTGGTACTCACAACTGGAGTAGAACTACTGAATGAATTGTTCAATGGTGGGGTAGGTACTTAAGACATATCTCACTGACTAAATGGCTCTGTTCTAGTAGGGTTCATCCATCTGCATCACCAAAGAGTATGCCTTCTCTGTGTTTTCCTTCCCTTCAGTTTCATACCATGGATAAACTGTGTTGAAGGAACCTGAAGCAATTGGTCTGTCTGATGTGGACAAGAGGCTGCATTATTTACAGCAGCCTTAATATTCACTTTTTTCTTTATTAAAAAACAAGTTCAAGGATTCCCATCTTTTCTTGTATGTTATCAAACTTAATACAACAAACTTATGGAACATGCATCATGTACACAACTTGCATCAGTCTTAATTAGAGTCTGAAAGTAGTGCGTTGCAAGCAACATAGTTACCCATAATGAGTTACTTTTCTTTCTAACAAGAGTGTAATGAACTCACATTCTAAGAGCTGTGGTGGCTGGTGGTTTCTATACCCACTGGGCAGTTGGTTTGTTTCAGGTTTTAGTTTAAACTTTCAGAAGTCCCACATGCTGAAACCCATGTCCAAAATAAGTTTAGTACCTTGGATAGCAACTTTAAAGTTCAGAATAATACCCAATGTGGATTCATTCCTCCACTGTTATAAAAGACACAAGCTGCCACTGTCCTACAGTAGCATATTGAATATCACTGACATTGTTTTTGAGTGCATGCGTGTCTGTACATTAACAACTGACATTTTCTAGCTGGTTATTTGAGAGCAAGTGTAGCATAGTGTTTGAGCATTGGACTACGGCCTTGGAGAGCAGGGTTCAGTTCTCTGCTTAGCCATGAAAACCCACTGGGTGATCTTGGGCACATCACACACATTCAGTCCCAGAAAACCCCATAATAGATTTGAGTTAGGGTTATCGTATGTCAGAAACAACTTGAAGGCACACAACAACAATTTTCAAATGTCATTTTCAGAGAAGTTTTAGTAGTATTTTTCTCAATTTATCCCATTTTCTTATCAACTCTAAGAAAGCTTTATTTTTGCTTACCATTAAAAGGAAAAGTAACAGGAAAACAACAAATCATACGTTGAATAATTTAACAAATTATTAAAAAAAAACTTGTACTGAGCAGTTACAAATGGATTTCTTTTTAAAATGCTAGAATGAGTGATATTTTATAAGCAACTTCCAGACTCTGTTGCTAAGTGTCCTCACCCACACCCACCCATCTGAAGGGCACAGAAGCAGTTGAGAAATTGTTAGAGCTAGTAGATGAGATTAGTGCAGTCGTGTAGGGACAGGGGGGGCAATGGGGGTGATTCACACCGGGCAGCAATGTTTTTTGGGGGGCAGCCAAACTTGTAACCATGCTCCCGTGTGCCTTGCCCACGCCCTCACACACTGCAGCCATGCCCCTGTGCCCCGTGGCCCTACACCCTGCATTGTAGCCCCGCCCCTCCACACACTCCAAGCTCCGCCACTGGGTCAGTGGGAGACAGTCTAAACCTGACAGCCCAGAAGGGGTGCCGCATATGTGCACAAACATACACTCATGCCAAATATTAAGTTCAAGATTTTACAAGCCACTCATCCTTAAGCTGTGTCTGTAAAAATGTATATGGCGAGTATACCATTGGTTTGGCCTAAATACTCTACAGGTACCAGGTCCTATCTGATCTTGGAAGCTAAGCAGGGCCATCCCTGGTTAGTTCTTGGATGGGAGACCACCAATGAATACAAGGTGCTGTAGGTTATATTTGAGAGGAAGGAATTGGCAAAGCCATCACTGGATTTCTGGCCTAAGAGAAACCTGTGAAATTCATGGGGTCACCATAAGTTGACAGGTGACTTGAAGGCCCATACATACTGTTGGTTAGTCCCAACAAGAATAGATCCACTGACTCAGTTGTTTAATGATGAGTCAACATACAGGTAAACTCAATTGATTCAATGGCTGTTCTCTTGTTGGAACTAACAACTGGATTAAGACCATATACAACTGTAATTGTACAGCAGTGTTCTTCTAATGCATTCTGTTGTTGTATTCAGAAGCCTGTCATTTGCCCCAGATGGAATTAAATGAGGTTACCATCATCTTTCTTGCGTGTGTAAGAAATACATAAAGAATTTCTGATGAGAATATAGGAAAATTTAACTATGCCAGTGGTAAGATATTTTCAAGGCTGATTAATGCTAAAAAGTTATCCTACCTTATTTCTCCAAGACAAAAACATTTTTATTATTGCTATCAATATTAAATATAGATCTCATTCATACAGTGTATGAGTAGGATCATTTAGTCATTTGTCCACATGGACCAATTTTTTTTTAAAAGCTGATATTTCTTGTCTTATATTCAGTTGAGAATAGGAAAAAAAAAATCTGTTCTTTTTCCAGTATATGTCAAACATCTGATGTGTTAAGCTTAGATATTTAGGTACTTGTATACTAAGGTGGTGTTGTAGTAAAGTGAGTTTTTTTCTTGATATATATTTATTAAAATGATAAAACATCATTTTGATTTAAAATGTTAAATGTGTTTGTTGTTTTTCTCTTTGCTGTCAAGAAAGATCATGGAAAGAACATGGTTGATTCTATTGTAATTGGCTCGATCTGGGTGGACAGCCACAAGACCAATGTGTCAAATATCAGTTTTCAGAATACCTTGATAGATTGTCTTGATGTGTTTTTTGGGGTTCTGAAACTGCCTTTTATGGATTGGGAGGAAGTTTCACTCACAGAGGTGCACAGTTTTGGGGAATTTTTCCTTTACCTCTATACCACATGTGTGAAACACAAGGCCCGTGGGCTGAATCCAGCCCACCAGGCCATTTTATGTGGCCCTTGCACCTCTCCTGCAGCTGTGGCACTCCTCCTCTCTGGTGAGCCTGATCCCCACGTTGTGGGCCCCCGGCTGCCGGTATTCTGAAGTGGGGCCCAGCAGCTAGCACTTGTAATCTACTTCTACTTCTGCCTGCTCCTCTGTCCAAGTCTCGCTGTCAGAGTGTTGTCACAGATTACTACGGCAATGCTCTGCTTGGTTCCATGTGGCAACCGGGGGCTGCAATTAGGGGAATGGGTTCATCAGGTACAGAGGGGGGGGGCAGAAAGAGCCAGAGGGGAGGGGGGCAGAAAGAGGCACAGAAAGGGTCTAGGGAGCAGAAAGTGGTACACTTTGGATATACTGAACAATTCTTTATCATTTTTCAGAGGTATAGGGACCATAAACTATGATCAAATAGCCCCAAAATGTCCAAGAAAAGAAAAGTTGATGCAGAGGGAAGGCAGTTTAAAAATCAGTAATAATTGAATGCAGAGGCAATTATTTAATATGATAAAAGAGTAGATACATTTATATAGTCTTGCAGGTACATCCGGCCCTTTGAGGGCAACCATAATGCTGATGTGGCCCAAGGATGAAATTGAGTTTGACTTCCCTGCTCTATACCATAACTCTCCTGACCCATTAAACAGTCTTCCCTGATCCTCTGGATAACATTTTCAGGGGATCTGGGAGGACTGCTGTGGGGAGCAGCAGGCAGGGAAATCTGCTTTGTCCAGCCTAATTTCGTACATCTATAACTAGACACAATCTGTTAGATATTGGTAAGAGAGCTTGCATTCCACAAGTATTGATACAGTCCTGGTTGGAACTAGGAATCCCTTATTCCTAGTTTAAGGATTCTTAAAATGCTGTGTAAGCATGTAAATTGTACCAGTTTTGTACCTAAAACTCCTGGATGGATCCACAAATCCCCTCAAATCTGAGAGACTATTCTTGAAGCTGCAGCAGAACACTGTATTCTCTTACCTTTCTTTGTATGGGAGTATTGGCTGCCATAATGATGCAGATTTCATGTTTTAAGTTTCAAGGAAAAGACTTCAGACATTTATAATAACCAGATTTCTTGGAAGTGCATGGGAGGAGGTGGGAGAAATAAAAAAGAAAGAAAGAAAGAAAGAAAGAAAGAAAGAAAGAAAGAAAGAAAAAGAAAAAGAAAGAAAGAAAGGAAGGAAGGAAGGAAGGAAGGAAGGAAGGAAGGAAGGAAGAATTCACGTTGCATAACTGGAACCCTGATTATTCAGATTTGCACAATATTAATGTCATGCTATGCAGGCTGACCCAGGTGTACATCTTACTGTGCCCTAAAAACTACATCATGTCTGATCTAGGAAGCTCGGCTGGGTCAGTCCTTGTTAGTACTTGGATGGTAGACCACCAATGATTACTAGATGCTGTAGGCTACAGAGTTGGCCCTCCTCATTCACCAGGGTTAGGGGCTCAGGACCCGAAGAAAAGTGGAAGAATCACAAACATCAAAATGTGTGTGTGTGTGTGTGTGTGTGGGAAAGGTGCTGAGGCATGGTGGGAAGAATGGGCAACCAGGATCCAAACCAGGTCAAGGAAAGGAAAGGGAAAGGGATTGGATCAGCATGATGGCCCTATACTTCCTCTCTCACTCATCTCCTTCCTTGGGTGTCGGGGGGCATCAGTAGAGGGTTTGGGATGCTGAGAAATGGGCTGCTGACCCTCCTTAGCTGGCCAAGCAGCAGCTAGTAGAGAAGGACGAGGACTAGAGATGGGTTTTTAAAGGGTTGTGCAGCCTGATTGGAACCATTGAGAGGGAAGGTTCCTCTGGAAAAGATGCACCTGGGGTGGGGGGCAAGGTTTGAAGAAACTCGCAATTAGTCAAATCTGTGAAAGTCAAAACTGCAAATGTGGAGAGCTGACTTTGTTTCAAAGGAAAGATCTGGCCAAGCCACCTCAAGTAATCCTTGCCTAAGAAAACCCTATGAAATTCATGGGGTCGCCATAAGTTAACAGACGACTTGAAGGCACGTACTAATACAAGCATCTATAGGAGGCACCACCTCTGTTTTGTTCTGGGTGTGCTACATTTAAATGTACATGCTGATTAGTAGTCATACAGGAAAGGACTTCATAGCAAACGTAGTCTGAAGAAGGCTGAAGAAACTGGTTTTATTTAAGAAGGGGAGATTAATGAGAAGAATGTTTTCAATGTTTAGGTCTCTGAACAATAAAAACAAAAGGAAAATAAGGTACCACAATACTTTCTGAGGATAGGACAAGGAACTCTAATTCAGCAAGGCAAGTTAAGGTAAAACATGAAGGACTGTTTTCCAAATATCCAAACACTTTATGTATTAGAATAAGCAGCACCAGGAATATTGCACTGTATTACATCTTGGGAGGTTTTTAAGAAAAGAATGTGCAGACATCTGGAAAGGATGTGAGGAATATCCTGCTGTGCAGAAATAGATCCTGATATGTACTGGCTGATTGCTTTTTTCTCATATTTTTTATGGATGTAGGGAGTGGGAGGAATAAAATAAAATGTTTTTCTTAAGTAATATGTATGCAAACAAAAGGATTGGAGGATTACATTATTCAGATGATTAGATGGTTGTCAAAAAGTAGAATCTCTATGGAGGCAATAGGGTAAATCCTACATTTTCAGCATGTCCTGCCTTTTCTTTAAAAAGCTAGCTAGCCAGCCTATTCTTTAAAGCTAATCAGATAAGCCTTTCCACTGCTGCACACCTATCTTAGCTAGGTAAGTGATGAAGGTAATCAGGTAGAGGAGTTTGGTAAGTAGTCCTCCTACTTTGAAAAGTGAACTTTTGAACTACAACTTTCAGTCTTTCCATAGGGAACATGGCCAGTGGTTAGTCTGGCTAGGCATTCTGGGAGCTGCAATCCAAAAAGGTAACTTTTCCAAGCTCTTCCTTCTTCAAATAATACAAAGCACATCCATTTTTATATCGAGGGCTAAGTCCACTGTTAGTCCCAGCTACAGTAGACTCACTGAAGTCAGTGGGACTTATGTATGTGATGGCCAACAAATCATATTCATTTCTGTGGTTTCTCTGTAGTTGGGTCTAACTCTGGATTCAGGTCTGAGCTCAAATCCAAGTATGGAATGGATTAGACAGAATAGATAAACTTGCTTTCTAGATGGATCTCTTTAGGGAAATGCTATAATGCTGTTTGGTACATGCCAAACTGAACAAAGGAAGTGTAACATACAGACATCCCTCCACATTCATGGATTCTGTATCCATGGATTCAATAATCCACAGCTTATTAAAAAAAGAAATTCCACTCCCTGCAAAAATACCCCTTGATTTTGCCATTTTATATAAGGGGTGCCATCTTACAATGCCCTTGTTTATAATGGGACTTGAGCATCCATGGATTTTGGTATCTATGGGAATAGAGAAGCCAGAATTGTTTGGTCATCTGTGTTGTGACTTGTTGCTTAAACAATAATTGCAAACAAATATTTCACAATGTGAGAACATGACCATACATATATATTCATTATGACTGAATGAAAGCTTACCAAGGCTGCAGAATATTCTTATTTTAAATGAGAATTAACAGGCCAGATATTACAAGTGTGAACTACCCTATGCTGTCTCTCATCACAAGGTTCAAATTGAAGGCTTTGAGAATCACCATCATAAGGGATTCTTTTTTTCATTCCACAGATGGGAATAGCTAGTTCTTTCTCTGCTTCGTAGCACCCAAGGTACTTCCATGACCTGCATGGATTTAAAACAACAAGAGTCTTTATTTGAAATCTATACAGATATTTCTTCCTTCTCCCCTATGGGAGATCTCAATCAATAAATCATGGAGTTTGAAGGGACTTGATGATGGCTCAGTTAGTCTTTTAATACCACAATCTGCAAGAAGGTACAAAGTAAGTAGCCACAATCAATTAATCTTGTCATAGTTGATTACTAATCTTCCTCTAGTTTCTTTATGCATGTATTCCCACAGTATGGCAGCCAGAGAAGCAAGCCAGAGAAACAAGTTATTTCCTGGTACAGGCCAATGTAGACATGCAGGGCAACTGTGTGTATATAAAACATGAGTTTATCCCATGTATGGAAACAAAAACCTCACACAGCACAGGGAGGTAAAAAAAAACCTGCCTCTCCATATTTGATTGCTTTCAAGCAGCTTTTCCTATAGCAGCTCATAAACTAACACGGAAAATTGCATAAAGGAGCCAGAATGGGGTAGTGGTTTCAGTGTTAGACTAGAACTCTGAGGCCACTTCTGCCCTATGTTCCATCCATAGAATGTTGAGAATGGAATAGCAGCCCTGTAACAATGGAGTGTGGAAATGGCCGTAGTCCCCCTTCCCAAGCATTCCATGGCTGGTGGAGAGCAGAGGGGATTGGAGAACCATCTGGCTATATTACAAAATTGTTGGATTAGGGGTGGCTTTCTCATCACAACAGTGACTTCTGAAGGTGGTGAAGCCATAGTAGAGTCCTGCATGCACAACTCCAGCTACAGTCAACCACACAAGACAGAGCTTTCCAAACTTTTCATGTTGGTGACACACTTTTTAGACATGCATCATTTTGAGATACAGTAATTCAGTAAGTAATTCAGTAAGTGGAGGCAACCCCTCCACCTGAGCGTGGCCCGCCATTGCCACCTCCTTCGCTAGAGTCTTCCTTGTCCCAGGGCAGTGGTGGGAGAGACAGCTGTTCCACCTGAGACTGGCCTGCCACCACTGTCCTTGCTGGGGTCTTCCTTGGCCCCGGGGCAGCAGCGGCGGGAGAGGCAGCCCCTCCATCCATTACGTTTGTGCGGCACACCTACACACTGCAGCCGGCACTCTAATGTGTCACGACACACAGTTTGGAAAGCTCTGATGTAAGATCTCAGCCATGGAGTATAAAAAAGACCTATATGTCTTTATTAGATACTGTGAAACAGGTTACCAGGTGGAAAACAGGACAAGATTTTGGTACCTTTAATAGCTGTGCTATTTTATCAGGAATTTTATCAGGTATTGCTTTATCATGCAAGCTCCACCTGCTGAAATCCCCTTTTCTATTCAAGCTATGGGACCTGCTCCTGTGTTTCACCTGGTAACCCTACTCTGAAAGGAACTACAATTTAAATTATTATTGTGACTCACCATATAAAATGAAGGCATTTTTAAAAATTGGTCAGTGTTTTTTTTAAAAAAAATTACAACAAACACCTAACATTTACAAAGTTTTGAGACAGAAGAGTGGCTGAACTAATAACGTTGATTTCCATATGAAACTGCCTCTGTCATAAAATGCTATGTGGTTTGTTTTTTTGCCATAAATTATAAAATAACAATAAATGACAATTATAACAATAACAAGTGAATTTCTTGTGATGAATTCACTGTGTTTCCATAACTGAGGAGGGTTGGTATTTAACACCTAGAAAGTAAAAACATTCCAAAATGACACAGATTTATAAAGCAATTGCAATTTTATTCTGGGAGTACGCACACAATACACATTTATGTAGTAAAGGTTCTTAAATAAATATGCAAGACATACACTTGCATGGCAATTTCAAAAAATGACAGTCTTACAAACTATCACCTTCAATGAATCTAAACAGGAGTATTTCAAATACAGAGGATTTCCAGTCATTTCATAAAAAATAAAATGTAGCGTTTTCTTGTTGAGGGCTTCAGGAGAATGGAAACAATTGACTGAGCCATGATACACAGAGATTCCCTTGTGATGTTGCAAGTATCTCTCTGAGGTCTTTTTTTTTACTTTACTGTAAACATACTCCTGGCAGTCTGCCCCAGGTCTTCTGAAGCAGTTAATCCCAGCTCAGATTAATTTTGAGAATGTGAGCAATGCATCCAAGACCATCTAAGGCTTGGTTTTGGCCCCTGTGAGGGAAACAGCTATAAACGTCGACTATGCAGAAGCTCATTAAGTACAGTATGTCAGAATGGGATCTCCAAAGAATGGATAATGCTGTGGCAGAGCTAGGTTAAGTAATCATCAACAAACCTCTGGTAAGAATGATAATGGCCTAGATCAAATTTAAGAGTCTGCCCCTTCCATTATACAGTCAAAGATAAAAAGACAGGCTGTTCCTAAGACCATGTATTATTTGTAGTGGTTACATACCTCCATTAGATGGAAGCTGGGGGCACATGTGGCCATGCAACATTGGATGGCAAAAGTTGTTAATAAGGAAGAACACATATGCTAGAAGAGACTGCTACAGATTGCTTTTTTCTGAACCTACTGGGAAGCTTTCCCTCGTTTCCTCTCCCTGTTGAATTAATTGAGTGCTTTGCAGCAACTGAAATAAGCTGAGGATAAAGGGAGAAAGTGGAAGGAGAAGAAAGAAACAGACCTTTTGAAAGTAGCTGAAAAGAATGGAACAATAGAAGGTTAATTGGGACCGCCCCTTCCAAATCAGGACAATTGGAGGGTATGTGATCATTCATGATGTTGCCTTCGACTGCCTATATGTCATTCACAACCAGATTTGAACTGGGAACCTCATAGCCAATAGCTGGGCTACTGAGAATTACTCAGGATTGTTTGTAATTATGCCTCAGAGCCCTCTGCAAGCACGAAAGGGAATGGAGACATGCAACATACTCCCGCCCCTTTTAAGTTGCAAGCAGCAGCAATAAACTATGGTCACACATTACACTGAACATGTATTCTTAGTGTCAGTACACTCATGAAGATGGTTTATGAAAATATCTATGAGTCCAAACATCTTTTGCATTCACATATCAGAATTTTATGTAATCTGGGATACAGATAAAGTATACAGTTGTACCTTTGCAGAATACCCACAGTCATATCTGTTGAATTAATATATTATGATTCTAAAGTAACAGGGAATAACTTAACTTTTAAGGGGTGGTATAGGCACCAGATCCCATCTGATCTGGGGAGCTAAGCAGGGTAAGCCCTGGTTGGTACTTGGATGGGAGACTGACAATGAATACCAGGTGCTGTAAGGTATATTTCAGAAGAAGGAACTGGCACCTCTGAGTATTCCTTGCCTAATAAAAAACCCCCAATAATATTCATGGAGTCACCATAAATAAACAGGTGACTTGAAGGTACAGAACATACTTAAGTATAATAGGTTTTTAGTTATTGATTGACAGCAGGCACTAACTAAACATCTATTTGGTATTTTGATCTGTTTGCAACGCAGGCCAGTACCCTATCACCTTCTGACAGTTTATTATAAAGTACTTTTAAATAATTATTTTAATTGGTTTTGAATAATTAAAAGGAAGATTTATTTTTATTAAAATTGTAACCACAACAGTAATGAAGCACAAAGGCTTAGAACAGTAATGTAACTAATAACTTTTAAAAAGTAACTTTAGAGATGTATACAAGACACTTCCAAATTTCTTCCTCTTTAATATCTGGAAACCTCTTTAACTTCTTTAACATCTGAGAACTATGACAGAATTGATGGCTGAAAAGTGATGACTGGAATCTTGTTTGGGACTTACATCTTTGAAAGTGGACTTACATCTGCAGGCAGTTCCTCAACATGCATCTCTAGCAAGGGGCCACTGTTACATTATTACATAGAGGCGTCAGCAAAGTGACAAATGAACATTGTGATCAATGCACAATGGGAGCACTGTGCATCAGTAGAGCCTAATGTGCATCAGGACACATTGCCAGTATCCTGTTATGCATTCACAATTCACTAACAGGGTTTCTTAGAATCTCTGCTAAGTAGCTAAGCTGCATAAAGTTACATAGCATAGGCCATGATAAAGAATTCTGGCCAATTTTTTTGAGTACTCATATAAAAAAGAGCATACTCATCAAATCTACAGATTAACCAAGATGGCTGCACTGCATCCTTCACATTCCTGGTTTCTCAGTGGCTGTTACAATGTCCTGCTCCCCCCACCACCACTATCTTGCTTGCTGTTGTTTGCAATCAATCCCTGCAAACTAAGACCATTTCCACACTAGCTTGTTATAGCACTATTATTCCACTTTCAACATCCTATGGAATCCTGGAGTTTGCAATTTAGGGAGGGGCCTCAAGGCTGGCGGGCCCCTCCTGAAACTGCAAACCCCAGGACTCCAAAGGATGTTGAAAGTGGAATCATAGACCTATAACAGTCTCGTGCGGAAATGGCGTTATGACTCGGTACAGGAGAACTGCAGCATTGATTCTTTGGCCATTTCTGCGCTAGCCTGTTATAGCGTGATGATTCCACTTTCAACATCCTCTGGAATCCTGTGGTTTGCAGTTTCAGGAGGGGCTTGCTGGCCTCTCCCAAAACTGCAAACCCCAGGATTCCAGAGGATGTTGAAAGTGGAATCATCACGCTATAACAGGCTAGTGCAGAAATGGCCTTTGACTTTAAAGGTGGCAGCAGCAGGAGTAAGGAGATGAGTGAGCACTCATTCTGTTCCTGGCCTTCATCTATGAAGTGTTGGAGGGTATGGAAGAGATCAAAAAGTTATATTGCCATTGCTCAAAATAGGGGCAATTACTTACTAAGGAAGGGGGACATCAAAATAAGAACTGTCCCTGAGGGCGGGTGGAGAAACACATTGGATCATAAGCTAAAACAGGCTCCAGTTTTAACACACTTGGCTCAAGGCTCTTTTTCCATTTCCACCTGACTGGAGAATACAGTGAGACAAAACAATCTCTCAGTCTTGAGTTGGGTATAGCCACTTATGGCTCTGGCTGTGACAACTGCTTTGGAAGAAAATAAAGCTTTTCTTTTAAAAAAAATAAAAAATAAAGTGTTACTGCCTGTTGGTTTTCTCATCCAAATGGTTCAAGATGGGAAGCTTGTCTGCTACATATGGTCCTGACATTTGGACTGAAGTGAAAGTGATTTGCATTGTTCTGGCCTCTGAAGAGCAGTGAGGCAGAGCTTCATCATGTTTTGGCCCAACAGCTGGTAGGAAGTCCTCCCTCCCTTCCAGCCACTACTGTCCTGGCCTCTGAGGGGGAGAAGAGCAGCCAGGCACAGCTCCATTGTTTCTGAGCCCCAGCAACTGAGGGAGGGCCCTTCCTCCATTCTTACTGCCACAGCTGTGGCCCTTGGCCCGGAGGTTGGTGAGAGGCCTTCCCTTCATTTCAACTGCCACTGCTGTGACCTCTGAGGCAGAAGAATAGCCAGAATCAGCTGGATTTCATCCTCTCTGTCACTGTAATCCTCTTTGTACATTGTAAACCTAAGGGAAAGAGGCTATACAATTAATGATTTGTAAACCACCCTGGGAGTCCTTTTGGCTGAAGGACGGGTATAAATACTCCAGATCAATCAATCAATCAATCAATCAATCAATCAATGGCCCTTTCTGCACGAGGCGAGGGAATTGCTCTGTGCCGTTACCTACCGCTTCTTCTGGGGTCCGAAGCAACGCGGACTATCCCTGAAGCCCTTCCGCAGGGCTCCTCCTTGGTCCAGGGTGAATTGGAGCAGTGCAAGGTCTGTAGATTCACACTGCTCCGGCTTCCAAAATGGCAGCTTCCGGCTTCCAAAATGGTGGCTTCCAGCTTCCAAAATGGTGGCTTCCAGCTTCCAAAATGGTGGCTTCCAGCTTCCAAAATGGTAGCCTTCAGTTGGTCGTGGGTCCTGACCAACCGCTGAAACTCACCATGCCTAAAGCCCGCCCTCCACAGATTGCAGGCTCGTATTGGTGCGAGCCTGCAAGTCTGCACAAGGGAGCAGGAACGCAATGGCGTGTTCCAGGAAAATAGACCTGTTTTTTGCAATCTTTAGAAAACACGCTGGAGGACCACTTGGGGTCATTTTGGAGCGGACTGAGGTGTGGATCTCCAGTAAGTAATCTGCTCGTAGTCCGCTCCAAGGTGCAGATGACCTCCGTGAGAGGACGCACTGCCCCGTTCCAATGGTCTGGTGCAGAAAGGGCCAATGTCTGTTCAGTAAAGTTCTTCAGTCAACATTGCCAAGGTGTTGAATCCCTACGGCAACTGGGGCTAGCCAAAGGCCAGAATCCAATGATATATTTCTGCTGGATTTGTACTGCTTCTGCCAGAATTAGAGCAGGGACAGGGTTGGAACTAAGGAGGGCTACAGCAGCAGAAAGAAAGTCCCAGTCCCACTGATACAAAGCACTCCGCTGGTACTTGTCATTTTGCTGCTCGAGGCAAAGGACAAGATGGCAGAATTTCTCAGTTTAACTATGTGCTATATGAAAAAGTACTTTTATCAGCCTGAGGCAGAGGGCAAGATGGCAGAATTTCTCAATTTAACTATGTGCTGTATTGAAGAAGTACTTTTATCTGCCTGATTATCTCTCCTACTGTGCAGCTTCAGTGGATGACCCTGAGGCCTCAGTATAATGATAGAGGCAGAAAAATGTTTCCCTAGCCACTTTCTCTACACCTTCCAGAATTTGTTTTTTCCTTTGTGTGTTCAAGTTGCCCGACTTATGGCGACTGCATGAATTTCACAGAGTTTTCTTGGGCAGGGAATTGTCAAGAGGTAGTTTTTTCCAGTTCCTTCATCTGATATAAAGTCTACAGCACATAGTATTCATTGATGGTCTCCCATTCAAGTACTAACCAGGGGCTCACCCTGCTTAGTTTCCAAGATGGGATCTGGTGTCTTTATGGTATTTATCCCCTTTCCTCACTGTTGTGTTATAAGCTGCTTTGAGTCCCATTTCTATCCCACCTGTATCTATTTTGGGAGAAAGGCCAGATGGAAATAAAATCAAAGCAATCAGTAAATACATTTCTATAGGTCAGAAATAATAACTTTAAAATAATAATAGGCTTATTCCTTTTATTCTGCCTCTTAAAGCAGATATTTCCTTTCAGAATACAAGGCAAGGATTCTTTTCTGGAAAATGTTTTTCAACTAGTTGAAACCATTAAAATCACTTATGGCCAATTTGCACATATATTGTACGTCATTTGAGTTTTCAGTGATTTGCCACTTCATTCATAGCTGAATGTGTGAATTGCCTCCACTGAAAAGTTTTGTGTTTGTGGAGACAGTACTGTTTGATCTTTATTGGCTGAAAACCATCCCTTGATGCTGTATTCACTGAATGATGTAATTGTCTCTATGAAATCTCTAAACAGAAGTTCTTGTTCAGAGCAATGCATTCTTAATGTGGACCTTGATGGAGGATATCATTTATGAATTTCTATGAAGGCAAAACAATGATGTAGAGCACCTATGGCTTTCACAATCAGTTTGCTTAGCTTAATTTTAATTTTTGATAGGTATTTTATATAGACTACAATGCTGGAGCCCAGGGTCTGATTCCCTGCTTAGCCATAGAAATCTGCTGGGTAACCTTGGGCAAGTCACATGCTCTCAGCTCCAGAAAACCCCATGATAGGTTTGCCTTAGTGTCACCATAAGCCAGAAATGTTTTGAAGCCTCCCAACAACAACAATAGTGGCAAAACCATCTCTGGCTATTCCTTGCCTAAGAAAACCCTAATCATCTGTCAAGGTGACTTGAAGGCATAGTAGTGGGAGTAAAGGACCATAGCTCAGCAGTTAAAAAAAAAATTGTGAATGAATGAATGAATTAAAAGAAATGCTTAGTTATTTAAAATACTTTAGATTGTTCATCAGATCACTGAATGTTCAAGGTGCTGTGCCAATAAAAAGAAATTAAATTGTAAAAAACTAAACAACTTTTTCTACAATTTAACCAGGACTTAATAATAAAATCCAAGAGTAGCACTAACTATTAAAAGCTCAGCAGAGCAAAGCTGGCTTCTATAGCCATCCGAAGGAAATGGATAAAATACTCTGAGGAGGGAGTACAAAAGGCCCCATCTCCAGGAGGAGAAATAGTGCATTAAAAAGCCTCATGTGATACTCTACATACAGATGGTCCTCATTTCAATCCTAGGCATCAATCCTCAGCATCTGAGGAGTGGGGGAGCTCAGAAAGACCAGGGTGCTGTCACAGGTCACTCCTGTATACGCTTTAACATTTCACAGATGAAAACCAGGTCATATGTGGCCAGACAACATCTGAGTGTGGTCAGGATGGCAAAAGTTATTAATGAGGATGAACATTCAAGCTAGGAGAGGCTAAAGCAGTTTGTTTTTGCCTGAGCCTACTAGAAAGAGCAAAATTCCACTTCTCCTCTCCTCTCTCCCCTGCCGAGTTAATTCAGTGCAAACTACTTTTGCATTTTGAATTCAGTTTGCATCAATTGAAAGTGAGAAAGTGGGAGGAGGAGACACAAACTGGGACACTTAAATTTAACAGAAAAAGTGGGATGACAGAGGATTAATTGGGATTGTCTTTGCCAAATTGGGACAGTTGGAAGGTCTGGTATTGACAATACTGAGAAACATTGACTACACATTGATTCAACTCAGTGTAACACAGCTATCTGGGTATCTGGCACATAAAACACTTGCCACTTTACAAAATATGGATGGAACCCTTGCTTGTGCAAACTAGAGTGGATCTATTCAATCAGTTCTTAATCGTCAGTCAACATGTAGGTAAATGCTTTGATTGTGTTTTCTTGCATGACAGGGGGTTGGACTCGATTGCCTTTCCAGCCCTGTGATTCTATGATTCGGGAAATCTGATTGTTTCAATGTCTCTACTGTCATCAGGACTAACAATAGGATTTAGGTCTATGATATAGGCAAAGGAACAATGCAGATCATATCAATGGACATGGAATATATTGTTAAGGGTTTCCTATGAGATTTCTGTGAGCAGGAATGCTCTGAGATAAGACATGGCCAGAATCTCAGACTTGACAAAAACAGTATTAATAGCTCAGGCACATGTTTCCATGGGAACTAATTGTTAGGCTATTTTTCTTAAGCTTTGTGAACTGCTAGGAAATACCTGTGTGTGTATATATATGTCCCTTCAAGTCGCCTGTGGACTCATGCAACCTTTTGAATTTCATAGGGTTTTTTTAGGCAAGGAATATTTAGAGGTGGTTTTGTCAGTTACTTCCTCTGAAATACAGCCTACAGCACCTGGTATACATTGGTGGTCTACCAGCTAAATACTAACTGGAGCTGACCCTGCTTAGCTTCCAAGTTCAGACAGGATCTGGTGCCTACCAGGCCATTTCATGTGGGCCTTGCACCTCTGCTGCAGCTGTGGCACTCCCTCCACCTGGCGAGCCCAGGCACAGAAAGACGCATAGAGAGGGTCTGGGGAGCAGAAAGCGGCACACTTTGAATATACTGACCAATTTGATGTCACTTTACAGAGGTGTAGGGAACATAAACTATGGTCAAATAGTCCAAAAATGTCCAAGAAAAGAAAAGTTGATGCAGAAGGAAGGCAATTTAAAAACCAGTAATAATTGAATGCTGAGGCAATTCTTTAATATGATAAAAGAGTAGATATATTTATTCAGGCCCTTTCCGCAGCCTACTTCCGTCCGGCGCGGTCGTGCAGGGATCACGCGAGCAGCCTCTACCACAAGGCTCTCGCGTCTCCACTGCTTCTGCTCCGCAGCAGCTGCCTGCTGGCCGGCAGGCAGCATGAGGGCTCCACCTCTTCCTTCCGCAGTGCAACCGGGTATTTTCCCAGGCCGCGCTGGGGGAGGAAGTGTGAGGGCCATGGCCCCCGAGCTCCACATGGACAGTAAGTGCATGTGGGGCCCTGGACCAATGCACAATCGCACATCATTTTCAGCCAAAAGCTGAAAATGATATGTTGCGCAATTGGTGCCTGCTGGCCCTGGCAGCATCACACGATTGTGAGGACATCATGTGGAACACTCCTTGCAATCGCGCAATGCTCCGGAGGCCCTTTTGTATGACAAATGCTGTGCGAAAAGGGCCATAGTTTTACAGATGCAACTGGCCCTTTGAGGGCAACCATAATGCTGATGTGGCCCAAGATGAAATTGAGTTTGACATCCCTGCTTTAGGTTATTTAGGAGGGCCTAAAAGGCAGTCATCCCCTGTCTCTATTGAAGATGAAGCAATCCAGGTATCTGTGCCTGAGTACAGACTACTGTTTGAGCCAGACATCTTAGACAGACAGCTATTTGTGCCTTGAATACAGCTTAGGATGTTGGCTGACTCACTGGAGGCTGGATGTGAGACCTATAGACTTCAGCAGTCTCTTGAAGAATGACCCTCACTTGGCTTCTGTATGCATAAAGAAATGCAAATATTGCAAAATGCCAATAAAGCTGCAGTGGACGGCTTCTGAGAGCCAGAATGATGTAGTGGTTTGAGTGTTCAACTATGGCTACAGTCTTATAGCGGGATGATTCCACTTTCAACCTCCTATGGAATCCTGGGGTTTGCAGTTTCGGGAGGGGCCAGAAACTGCAAACCCCAGGATTCCATAGGAGCTTGAAAGTGGAATCATCGTGCTATAAGAGTGTCGTGCGGAAAGGCGGTATGACTCTGGAGACCAGGGGTTCAAATCTCTGCTCAGTCATGGAAATCCACTGGGTGACCTTGTGCAAGTCATGCTCTCTTAGTCTCAGAGGAGGTCAAAGGCAGACCCTCTCTGAACAAATCTTGCCAAGAAAACCTCATGATAGGTTCACTTGAGGGTTGCCATTAAGACAGAAATGACCTGAGGGCACAGAACAACAATGAGCTACTTCCAGAGGGAACCCATCAGGGTAAGTACACCTGCAACCCTAAAACCTTCACCAGCCAGAGAAGTGGTATGACCATAACAGTAAAGTCTTTACCATTAAAAAATACATCCCAACTTCAACGGAGGAGAAATTTGCTCACCTTTAGTGTTCCTTTTGCATTTCTTCATAATTTTATCAATATTTAAAAACTCACTGCCACCTTGTTGTGCATAATCGACTGAGACTAAGCCTGCTGTGCTACCCAAAAAGTAGTCATTTCACAAACTGGTGAAGTCATTGAGGAGAGATACCAGGCATGTTCTCACCTCCCACCACTAATGATGAGGGGGGAACTCCTAGCCTCACTTCTGCTGTGTTTCTCTGAAAGCCATCTGTACTTCCACCCAACCCTTCAGACTTTAGCCTGAAGTTTATTCATTCCAATTAGAGTAAATTGACTGGTGTATTGGTTTGAATGTTTCACTATGACCCTAGGGACCTGGGTTTGGTTCCCTACTCAGTCAACAAAACCCACTGGGTGATCTTGAGTGCATCACACACTCTCAGCCACAGAAAACCCCATGATAGGTTCACCTTAGGGTGGCTATAATTCAGAAAATTGACAGTACACTACCACCACAACAACCAGTCAACAGGTATACAAACCCCACAGGTTCAATGAACTTACTTTACTTGCTTTACTTAGCAATGGAATTCAGGCCTTTGCTTTTTCTTCTGGCTTCTTCTTCCCGCATTTTCCATACTATTTTCTGTAAAGGTACACATTTATTTATGCAGTTTTCCTGATGCTCATATTTTCCTCATTGACTGAAGTAGGTTTACATGCATTTTTCAATCCTCTATATTTTTTAGCCGTTCACATTTTTTAAAAAAATTGTACATGATTTTGTGCATATGAAACTATCCCACAAGACTAGCAAACGTGTGTTTCTGAGGCAAGACATACTTTTTTCCTTCTCGTGAGAATGGCTAATTTCAACAAGAATCTCAAAGGGACATAATTCTTTTCTACCTCTACTGACCCCTACAGCTTTTACCAATTGCATGACTAGGGGCAGCCCCTCACTATTGCAGATTCAATCAAATCCCTTTGGATTGAATTGCAGGTTCCTTTTCAATCAGCTTGGTTCCATGAGATTCACATCCAAGCTCTTTCCGATTAGAAAAATCACAAAATGGATGTAGGATTAGTTGTTTGAATCTATTTGGGAGGCCTGAAGTATTGGAAGTAACTGAATCTTTTAACAGAAGGCAGAGAATGCTGCCCTTTTTTCATTCCTTCCCCCCTTCATGCCAGCCCATACTCTTTCTTAAAAGGTTGGCTGCCTCTTGGCTGTGATTGCAGGGCAGCTTGAAGCAGCTGGCAAGCGATTATTAGCATAACAAAGAACTGTATTACAGCATTGTTCCATACACTTGTGAGCTTTCAAAATATCTTGAATCTCATGTGTATTTTACACACAGCTGAATTCTGTTTAGTGCTGGGCAAGTTAAAAAGTGCCTTTGGCCATCTATGTGAGAAAAATCACACCTTTGCAATATTGCCACAATTTCATTTAGAGATACTCTCTTTGGCTAATATCTGGAGATGATTCTCACAGGCCCTTTCCGAATCCTCCCAGCATTACTAATCCAGGTGGCCTATGCATCTGAACAGATCCTTTCCTCATGCTCCAACTTTCAAGACTTCTTAGTAATGTATCTCTTAAAGGATGAATTGGGTGCTAGGGTGGAAACCTTAGAGACACACACTTTGCTTTGGAACTCCTATCTTATATGTCGTATATGCATGTGTTTCCCACAATTTGGCAGGCTTCAGTATGGTTTATGGGATCTGCCTTAGTTCCCATTTTAACTGTCTTGGATTCCATATTGGAAGAAAGCCATGCTCTTAGAATGGACTTGGAATATTCATATGATCAGTCTACCATGGGCAAGCTAACTACTAACATACAGGCTGGCATCCTGTGTGTACCTTTTTTTGTCATTATGGATTGAGGAATTCAGCATGTTCATCCACTACAACTCCCTCCCTGAATCACTTGCCTGTTTTCTGATTGGATACCCTCCCTATAGCCATTTAGTGCCAAGGGAGAATGGGGGGAGTCCAAGGGATTGCAAGGCAGCCATCTGACTTCATTCCTGCAGCTGTCCCAAAGAAAGAAAAGGCAACCCTTGGACTTCCTGGGGGCTCCTCTGGAGGTTCAGGAGGCTGATATCTTCTTCCTACAACTGGCTACAGGAACAAAGGCATCTGTCTGCCTGACTGTCCCTGTTCTCCCATTGCACTGAATGACCACAGGAAGGGCACCCAACCAGAAAACAGGTGGGTAACTGCACCTGGGAGAACTGAACAATCTATCAGTGTGATGCAGGATCTTGGGCACTTTTTTCATGTTTCCCAAAAGGTTTTAAGGAAGTGAATTATCATGTTGTAAATTTTAGAGGGAATAAGTTACTGTGATAATCTCAGTCACCAACAATTACGGTGACTGTCTACGAACAAAGAAAGTTGAATGCCTTGTTGAAATGTATTGTCATTTCTGAACTCATTATCTGCAAAGCTGTGGAGATATTGGAAGGCCATATGGGTAATTTCTAAAGTTTAGGCTTCCTAAGACTTTCATAGGAACGTAGCTGGCTACCTTATACCAAGTCAGACTCTTCATCTACCTAGTCCAGTATTGACAATTCATAATGACAGCAGTACTCCAGGATCTGAGGCAGAATTTTTTTCCCCTAATCTTGCCTGACAATTTGGTATTTCTTGGTCATCTCCCATCAAAGTAACTAACCAGACCTGAGCTTCCAAATTCAGATGAGATTAGGTATGTTCAAGGTAGTACAGTGGCAATTTGTTTACAAAAAAAAAAAATACATAGAAGTTTTCCTGGCTTTTTTTCCCTAGGACACTATATGCAGATTCTGATCACTGCTGTATGAGGAATAATTCATGAAAGCAGGGAGACTTTCCTTTAATATATTCCTATTAAAATGGCAGTGTCACCATCACTAAAGAGAGATCCAAATGTGCTGAAGAAAGATTCACATCTGTAGCAAACTGTTTTATTTTGAATGAAACTATTGGGCCATCTTCTCAGAGGTTTCTGCCTATTTGGAGGGTTGCCCCCTTTAACTGTTTTTGGAAATTTTGTTTTTGTCTACAACATCCTAGAATGTTGAAGCAATTTTGTCACATTTCTGCCTTCCCCCAGACCTTTTCAGACCCCAAAGAGGCCTCTTTTACCCAAAAAGGAAGTGACATGGAAGGCGGCATTTGAGGATTTTTTTTTTAAAAAAAAATCCAAATCTTTTGGGACTGTTGGAATATGTTAAACATAGCCCTGTTCTACAAGATTTCACTCAAGTTTCTTTCCTAACCTACTACAATGTCCCTGGTATTCTCTGCTGGTTTTCCATCCAACTACTAAATACGCTCAGCATTGCTTAGCTTGTGAAATGAAGTAAAATTGAGTGACTTCAGGATGACATGAACTTGTGCTGTCATGATGGAACATGTCCCTCTCAAAATGTTCCCAGTAAGCAAAATAAACAAGCAAAAAACCCAGAAATTATTACTCTCTGCAGTAAATTGCTTGTTTTTCTCATCCCTGCCAGCCCTTTGGAGGTCTGGACATCCAGGCTATATTAGAGTGTGCACAGCATTTGGATTTCCTAGAGACATTCTCTACTCTGAGGTTTCCTCTGTTCTGACAGCATCTGAACACACACGCTGTTGGTGCATGTTCAGATTGGACTCTGGGCAGTTCAGGAGAGATCCAGAGAAATGGAATGGCAGGCCTGGGGCTTTGCTGTTGCCCACAATTGACATGTGGCTGCCAAGAAATTAGCTTTGAGGAAAATGTGGCCTTCAGGAGAAAAAAACAACTGCCAATCTTGCTTTAAAAGCTGAAGATCAAGCAGGAAATATGACATGTGTTCTCAGAGTGAGCATCAGAGATTAGCATTGTATGGCACATGCTGAAGCTGCTGTCACAAAAGAGATCTTTCTACTGACCCTCAGAGCTTACTGGATCTGTTTCTCTTTCTTGCTGTTCACTTGCTCTCTTTTAGCATGTAACATCCTCCATCAACATTCTCAGGGTTGACATTTATGCATTTGATTATTTGTGAGGCAAGTGCTTGATCCCCTTCTCATTCTCCTCCTCCCATTCCCTTGCATTCCCCCCCCCCGGCTTGTGAGGCTTATGTTTAAAGTTGATGTTTTTTTCCTTTTGAGTGAGCAAAGCCCTCCACCACTGTTGGAAGAGTGTCTTCTCTACCATGTGGCTACACAGTCTGCTGTGTAATGGCCACTTATTGGTCAGGTGCTCTCTTTGCTCTTACCCCTCCCCTCTGGGAGGAATCACCTTTCTCAAGGTGACAACTGGAAGTAGCTAGATCACCGGAACTCACCGCTCTTCTCTGTCTGAGGAGAAAGTATTGGTAAGCTCTTTCGCTTGTCGTTTTTCTTCCCCCCAGGAATGCCAGGGCTAGAGGCAAGGGAATGGGAGTGGGGAGCTCTGGAGGCAAATGGGAGGGGGATTGCAGGGGGGGAGTTATTCATGTTTTTTCCTCTTTTGCAAGGGTTCTGTGCCCTGAGAGAGGCCACAGTAGATCAATGCTTCCCAACCTATTTTCACTTGTTTATCTCTTGGCAGCCCATTTCCATAAATTGTACCCCTCTCCTGCCACCACATCCTCTCTTTGAGGGGAACAAAAGCCCAAACAGAAAGCTACTGTGAGCTCTGAGGAGATATCCCCAGACTCATGAAAGAAAAGCCAGAGGGTAAAGCCAGCCACCCTGCTTGGGTGTCTCCATCCCATCGTGCCCTGCTACACACCTAGATGCTCTCTGCAGTCCCTTGCTCAGCCATGGAAATCTGATGGATGACCTTGGGTAAGTTACTCTCACTTAGCCTTAGAGCAAGGCAATGGCGAACCCCCTCTGAACAAATTTTGCCTTAAAAAACTCATGATAGATTTGCTTTAGGGCCCCAAAAGTCAGAAATGACTTGAAGACATACATCATCATCATCATCCCCAACATCATCATCATCATCATCATCATCATCATCATCATCATCATCATGGCACTAGAGCTCCCTAGCTGCGAATTCTAAACTCCCCTCCCTAGACTATAAATCCTAATCCCTGAAATGGAACCATGACAGTTAAAGTGGAATCATAATGCTAGAGTTGTTTAGTGTGAAGAGAAAGGAGACAGTCAAACCTGAGGCAACTATGGACAAGGCCAGCACAGAGCTTGAAGAAGTTAATTTTTGAATACAACTCCCAGAATCCCCAGTCCACATGGGCTATGTTGGCTGAAGGATTCTTGCAGTGCCCAAGGACAGCTTTTCCAACTTAAGGCTGGCCTTACCTTTAGGTGGTGAGATATTATCAGATGCTGTAGAGAATGCCATTCTCTTTGCCAGTGTTCAACCAAAGTGCAAGTCTGACCACTTTTTGTACACTGACTGGTGGGAAAGAGCAAGGGTGCCATCTTCTCTTTCACCTCAGGCAGAAAAGCACCAGCTTTGGATATGGGGCCTAGTGGATGAGGGCTGTCTATGAAACCTACCTATCGGAACTGCTAGGTAATGGAAATCTAAGTTATTCTCTGTCAAGGTAGCTGCTGAGGGAAATTATACCTACCAGGATTTAGAGATGCTGCAGGAAATGAAGTGAGAGACGCAGAGCGATCAATGGCAGAGCTTCTTGAAGCTGATCCTCCCCTGGGTCCAATGCCTGTCAGATAGGTTTGCTGTGCACAGATGCCTCACGCTCTCAGAATGAAGGATTTAGAACTTAAACCCTCACTAGAGACCTTTCCCTCCTGCCCCAGATCAAGAGTCCCTGACAGGGCAGGAAAAAAAGAATAAATCCCAGATTAAGCGACAAGTTCTGTCAGCCACCTCTAGGATGAGCTTGTGATAGCAGTCATGTTGGGGAGGGGAGAAGAGGGGTATGTGTGGGCTTAGTCTCCCGTTCATATAACATATTGTTGTCAAATTCAGATACACTCAACCAAAATGTTTTCAGTATATCAGGAACATGGAAATGCGACTGAGCTAATTGCACAAGCGAGAGCTAGGGAGCGGGAGAAATGATTCTTCCTGAGCAGCATAGATTTAATATTGGTTATTCCTCTGTTTTAGATGTACTTTTGATGTACTTTTTAAATATTTATAAGCCAGTTGTGAGAAGTTTTTTCAGAAAAGTGGACAAAAATCCTGTATGTTAGTAGCAGAGAAGGGCCTGAATCTTATTGGTTGGTCCCAACAAGAGAGCAGACCAATTGAATTAATTGTGGAATGGTAAATAAATCCAATTGATTCAATAGGATTAAGACTAATGGACAACTATTTATACTCATTTGCACACATGGAAGAAGTGTTCATAGTAATGGAACTAGGACAAGGAGCAATGGTTTCAAGCTACAGGAAAGGAGATTCCACTTGAACCTCAGGAAGAACTTCCTCACAGTCAGAGCAATCCGGCAGTGGAATAGGCTGCCTTGGAGTGTGGTGGCATCTCCTTCTTTGGAGGTTTTTAAGCAGAGGTTGGATGGCCATCTGTTGGGAATGCTTTGATTGGTGTTCCTGCATAGCAGGGGGTTGGACTCGATGGCCCCTGGGGTCTCTTCCAACAATATGATTTTATGATTCTATGAAACCTCATCATGTGCTAAATTAGCCCCCCAACTCCCAAACAGCCCAATAAAGACTGAACTTCAGAGCTGACCATAGAACTGGCCCTAGAACAGATTTGGAAAAATTTTTTAGAACTATGAGACAAGCTGACTCGACTATATATTCTGGAATTTGTAGTAACTTTTCCCCTCTCTTCTGACCCTGTCTTATGTATCACACAGCAAAGCCCCACGGACAGATCTCAGTTCTTAGGCTGGCATACGTGGAAAGGCACTTCTTCAAATACCAAGGTCCCAGCAGTTTAGGGCTTTGGATGTCATTACCACCACCTTGAATCAGACAAACTGAAAATTGAAAATTGAAGCAAATTGGTAGCTCCTTTAAGATCAGTGTTATGTGCTGCCTGTGTGATACTCTGCTGAACAGAGGTCCTTTCCGCACCTTACATTTTTTCCATGCTGGGGTGCAGGGATCGTGCGAGCGGCCTCCAGTGAGAGGCTCTCACGTCCCTGCTGCTTCAGCTCTGCACGACCTACATGCTCTTGAGCAGGCAGCATGAGAGCCCCGCCTCTTCCTTCCACAGCGCAGCCTGAGAGTTTCCCAGGCTGTGCTGGGGCAGGAAGCGCAAGCTCCTTGGCTCCAGAAGCTCCACACGCACAGCAAGTGCACACAGGGCCCTGGAGCAATGCGCGATTGCGCAGCATTTTCAGCTGAAAGCCAAAAATGAAAAAGTTTGTGAGCGGCACCTGCCCTACACTGGAGTGTTGTGCAATTGTGAGTGCGTCATGCAGATCGCTCCTCACAATCGTGCGGCGCTTCAGGCACCCTTTCTCATGGTAAATGCCATGTGAAAAGGGCCAGAGTAATGCTACTGCATTTTGCACTAACTGTAGTTTCTGAGTCATCAAGGGCAGTCCCGCACAGAACATTATTTATTGGTTCTCTGCCAATGCTTGTTTTTTGGACCTAATTTTACCCAGAACAATGGCTCTCCACTCCTTGACTAACCTACCCACCCGCCGTTGGTACTTTGCCCAAGCTTTCAGAGTGCCTTGCCCCACCCATCCTAGTTCAATTCAGACCTTGGCTGTCTCCCCTCACCGAATCCGCTCAGATAAGCTGAGCCTGACAGGTGGTCCTGGGGGGGAAAAAAAATTCCCAGGCAATAAAAAGGCTAGCCAGTAGCCAGTAGCCATTCTTCAGTGACAATAATCACCCAAACCAGTGAATGGATTTTTAAAAAAAACATACACACACCCTAAGACTCAAAAGACAGATGGAAAAAGGATGCTTGTTTGATGGAATTTGTGGAAGCTGCTTTCTTTGAGGCACTGAAACTAGACTGGACACGAAAGTGGAGAAATACACCATAATGAACACTTCCGCGCCTGCCCTCAGGGAGGGACGACCTGACCTAATAGCTCTTTCTAACTCTAATCTCTGTGATCTTGCAGTTAATCATCACCTGTGAAATCCTTGCTCTGAGGGAATGAGATAATTTCTCTTGTGGCCAAAACATTTGTTTAAACCTTTGTCTAATAAGAGGAGCTTAAGGTTCAACAACAAAGGGAAAGCCAGGGCGTTTCTCAGCAAAGCTGAAACCACACAGAGTCCCTGAAGTCAAATTTTCCAGTCTTTTTTTTTTTCTCTTCCTTTTTTTAATTCGGAGGGACCTTGAATTGACACTAGAAGAGCTGCTGCTTTTTTCTTCCTTGATCTTGGAGATGCTGTTACACAGGCAGGTTTGTTGAACAAAATATACTGGAATTGTGTTTCATTACAACCTAGAAGACGCCCAGGTTATCTTCTACCATTTAAGGAATGCAGCTTGCAACTGTTTTTAACTACAGAGAGCAAATACAAGGTGACTTTTGTAATGATCTGGCAGACTGCTGATGTGAACCCCCAGGGCCACTTTACAAGTCACACCCTCTCACACTTTCAGAGGAAGGCAAAAGCAAACACCCTCTGAACAAATCTTGCTGAGAAAACCCCATGATAGATTCGCCTTAAGGCTGCTGCAGGTTGGAAATGACTTGAAGGCACATGAGGACGACGACAACAACAAAACTTTTCCTGGACTTACATATTTTTAGCTGCAGGTGTTTCTACAATAGTGGGGTGGAGTCAAATGTTCTCCCATGGCAGAAAACGAGAAACCTAGCATATAAATCATAAAAGAGCCAATGTGGTTTGAATATTGGACTAGGACTCTGAGAGACTAGGGTTTGAATTCCTGGGTTCAAGTACCTGCTCAGTAATGGAAACCCACTGGGTAACCTTGGGCAAGTCACACACTCTCAACCTGTGAGGAAGGCAACAGCAAACTTCCTCTGAATAGATCCTGCTGAGAAAACCTTATCACCATAAATCACCGTAAGTAAATAACTCACCATAAATCAGGGTTGATTTGAAAGCACAGAACCATATGATTTATCTACTGGGCTGCCTTTTTTTATCTGACAGACATGCTGGTTTTATATGTGCATATATTGGCTTGTTAATATGCGAATACTCCTTCTGCATTTAAAATGGCAAGAAAAATCACATTCTCACTTGATTCTCTGATCTGCACAAACATGTTCAGCAGTTAAACCGTGATATACAATATCCTAGAAACATGAAGAGGATATGATGAATCAGCCCTCTGAAATATGTCACTGTTTTGATGAAGTCCAGCAAAAAAACATGACACATTGGCCATTGCCATGAGATAAAATTATGCATTAAGCTAATGTAGATTCAAAATACAGGAAAGAAACAAATCTAGTGTAGAAACTGAAGCAGGATTTGAAATCAGTATTTTGAGAATAACTCTTTGTTAGAACAATTTTCTCTTAATTACTCATATGAATCACACTGTTACCAAAATATTGTTGTAGTTTTTTCTTCAGTTTTTCTTCAGATTTGTTTGTTTGTTTTATTTTGCATTTTCAGATTCAAAGCAGGGGAAGAAATCTAGGGTAAATGTAAAATAATATGTATGTCTGAAGGATTAGTTATCTCTTGTCCAGAAATGCCACACCTTACAATTAGAGTGGTTGTTCGTCTGTGGCATTGGAATGTATAGGGCGTGGGCCTTCTCATTTCTACAGGCTTTGGGATGTATGAAAGAGTCTGAGTTCTCCTGAAGCTGTAGAATTGATAAGGCCTTTATTTAAACATGAATACAGTTTAGAGAGAGAGCCAGAGTGGTGTTGTGGTAGGACTCTGGAAACTAGGGTTTGAATCCCTGCTCAGACATGGAAACCCACCAGGTGACCTTGGACAAGTCATACTCTCTCAGCCTCAGAGGAAGGTAAAGGCAAACCCCTCCTCTGAGACTGAGAGAATATGACTTGCTCAAGGTCACTCGGTGGGTTTCCTTGACCCTTTCCGCACCTTACCTTCTTCTGGTGCTGGGGTGCGGGGATCGTGCAAGCAGCCTCTGGTGAGAGGCTCTCACGTCTGGGGTCCTTTGACTCCACAAGAGTTGCCTGCTCGTGCGAGAGCCCCACCTCTTCCTTCTGCAGTGCAGCCTGCAACCTTCCCAGGCTGCGCTGGGGCAGGAAGTGCGACCGATGTGGCTCCAGAGGCTCTCTGCATGCCAGATAAGTGCGCACAGGGCCCAGGAGCAATGCGTGATCACGCACCATTTTCAGCTTCTAGCCAAAAATGAAAAGGTGGGCCTGCTGGCCCCTGGAGCATTGTGCGATCATGAGTGCGTTGTGCTGATCACTCCTCACAATTGCGCGATGCTCCTGGAGCCCTTTCGCATGGAAAATGTCGTGTGGAAAGGGCCCATGTCTGAGCAGGGATCTGAACCCTGGTCTCCAGAATCATAGTCCAACACTCAAACCACTATACTATGTTGGCTTTCGATGTGACGTGATCACCATCATTAAATTTCTGAAGGGATGTCATGGAGATGATGGAACGAGCTAATTTCTGCTGCTCCTGAGAGTATAAAGCAAACCAATGGATTCAAAATACAAGAAAAAAGATTCTATCTAAACATTAAGAACATTTTGATTGTAAGAGTTGTTTGACAGTGGAATAGATCGCCTTGGAAGGCCCTTCTTCAGAGGCTTTTTAATAGAAGTTGGATGACCATTTCTCAGGAGTGCTTTAGCTGTGTATTCCCGCATGGCAGGCGCTGGACTAGATGTACCCTTCCAGCTCAATGATTCTTCTCCATCTCTGCTGAAAACTAAACTGTCCTTGGCTTCCCAGGCACCTAATAGGAATCTATCTATATTTAGTTCAGGAGATTGTAACAACCTGGTCTGGATCAAAGAATGAGTCTGCCACAAATATTCCATTCTCCATCATGAAGTTTGTCCTTTCCCTCAATCAAAGCCATGAATGAGAAGCCATGAAGAACCTTTCTTACTCAAGAAGGCCCCTGTAGTCTGAGTCTGATATGGTACCTGAGAGTGTTTGGCTTGACATAGTTTTCAAGTTGTGAATCAAGGCCTAATCTGAGCTAGCTATAGTTTATTGGCAGAACCTCCCACCCAATGTTTAGCTGTGAAAAATGAAGTCGTACTAAGGAGAAAGTATCTGTCCCCGTATGCAGAGTACTTTCCTATTATCAATGACTAACTATGACCAGTCTCTACCACATAGTTGATAAGAAGTTAGGAATCATAGGAGAGTGGCTTCAAGATGAGCATGAGACCCAGAATCTTTTGTTTTAGGAAACAGACATTTCTATGTGCTGTAAATTCTTCAGAGGAAAGACTGTTGCCTCAGTGCCAGTGACACGCTGCTCATAATTGATTACTGTGCAGGCATGTATTTAAATAAATAAATAACCCTCATGAAATCTGTCCGCAAGCTGGTCTGCTTCTCCTAGAGGAAAGTTATGCTTTGTGTGTTCTAGTTTGCATCAAATGCAGCCTGATCCTTGTATAATAATTCCATGGGAAAATCCAGCGCTGACTGCGTAACTGATTTGGCATGGCACTGGGCTTTAATTGCTTTCAGGTTTTACTTGTGAAGGCCAAGAAACCCAACCCCACATTGTGTGCTGTGTTGCTTGCTCTCCCTCTGCAAACGGAGTCTCTGTGGAATATATGGCTGCAGAACTCGGTGCTGTGCACTCTCAAATGAAGTGGGAGGCTTTTAAAATGCCCAGCAGATGTCTGACTGGTGGGCCACATGGCAAATTAATGTTTTATTAGGCCAGATTCTGTTACGAAGCTGGAGAGTTTTCACTGGAGCCAGACTTCTTTCAAGCTTGGGCTCTGACCTAGCAAAGTTGAGTCAAGATCCCAGTGAATGCATCCAACAAACTGCTTTTTCTCAGCTTTTGGTTCATATTTGAAAGCAGGGCCAGCCATAATTGTTAAGCAGAGTGAGCCATTTTCTTCAAGTGTGCATGGAGGGGGAACAACAGCAGTAGCCACCTAGCCATTGTCTACTGTTGCTGAATAAAGTTATACACACTGTGTGGGCTACACTGTGCTTTGCATACTAGCTTGCTGTGGGAAGAATTGTCCCTCTGGTGTTGAAGCAAAATTCAAATACCGGTTTGGATCACTTCTGTACAGGGAATGGGTGGGCTTAATTTGCCTTGTGCAGCAAGACATCTTGGGCTATCTCTGTCTCTATCGGTAGTGTCTGATAGTGCTTGTATCAGAGGGATAATTACTCTGAAGTTTACTCTAAAGGGGTGCAGGGGTCTCCTATCCCCCAAATAAGTTCAGTACCTTGGATTCAATACCTTTAAGATTCAGATTGAAGCCTGGAGCAAACCCACCATCTTACTTGTATGGAACCACCAGCTGTTACTGATACCCATAAAATGGGAATTGTGATTACAAATTTGTCTCATGTTGCCAACTGGGTAAAATTGGATAAATTATTTAAAAGATTGATTACCATAGTGTTAGGCCAATGCCAATATTCTTACATGATACCCAATCCAAATGGTTTAGGTTGCAATCAAGAGCTTGGAAAAGTTACTGTTTTGGTCACACTGGCTGTGGTGGCAGGAGGAACACAGGGAACTGGTGATCGCCTTCCCTGGACCTTCCTGCCGCTGGCACAGGGCGTACCTGCACCCATGGCAGCAGTGGGGGAAGCAGGAGGAGCACGGGGAACTGGTGATCGCCCTCCCTGGATTTTCCTGCCGCTGGCACAGGGCGTGCCTGCTCCAGGGGCAGGGAGAATGGGAGAAACAAGTGGGGTGGGAATGGAGGGGGAGGGGGAGAATGGAGGGGCAAGTGGGCACCCCGCAAATAATCAAATTAGCGAAAGTGAAACCTGCAAATGTGGAGGGAGAACTGTATGTCTTTCCTGCTTGTTGTCTCCAGACTGTGGGATATATACTCTATATATCTGAGATCAACTATGTATAGCAGTTATATAGGTGTTATATAGTGACTAAGGGGAGACCCAAGTTCAAAGCCCTAAGCTGTGAACTTCATTGAATGAACATTTGTCAGTCACTATTCCTCAGTCTAATTGGTCTCACAAGGTTTTAAGAAAATAAAAAGAAGGTGCTCTCTAAGCGGAGCTCATTTTGTTTCCTAGGCTTTTCTTTTCACCAGTGTCAAGATTCATAGCACCCTTGTTGTTAAGTGCCTTCAAATAATTTCTGACTTACAGTAACACGAAAGGGAACCTGTTACTGGGTTGTTGTTTTTTACAAGGTTTGTACAGGGAGGGGTTGTCTTTGCCTTCCTCTGAGGTTGAGATAGTGTAACTCGTCCAAGGTCACCCAATAGGTTTCCATGGCTGGCTGAGTGGGGATTCAAACCTGGGTCTCCAGAGCTGTAGTCCATCACTCAAATCACTATGCCATACTGACTCTCCATGGTACCCTTTTTGTTGTGTGCCTTCAAGTAATTTCTGACTTGTGGATGAGTGGGGATTTGAACCCTGGTCTCTAGAGTTGTAATTCAACACTCAAACCACTACATCATGCTGGCTCTCCATGGTACCCTTGTTATTATATGCCCTCAAGTAATATCTGACTTATGACACCCTAAAGCTAATCCATCATAGGCTTTTCTTCCCAGAATTTGTTCAGAAAGCTTTGCTCTTGCCTTCTGCTGGGGCTGAGAGAGTGTGACTTTCCTAGGGTCACCCAGGGGTTTCCATGGCTGAGCAAGAATTCGAACCCTGTTTTCCCAGTGTCTTAGCCCAACAGTCAAATTTCTACATTATCTTGGTTCTCCATAGAATCCTACACCAACCAAATTATTTTGGCATCTGAGGCAGAAAATTCCACAAGCAAAATATACAACAATAAGAAATTAATAGCTGACAATCTGTTGCTTTTTCATGAAAAAAAAAAAACATTGCTGCCAACTCCCATGGCTTAATGGTGGCGCTGGCACTAAATCTGAGCTCCCTGTAGAAGGGTCAAGATTTTTTAAAAATAAATGTATGTATGTATGCCATGAGAATTATTAGTACCATAAACCTGTTTTTAAAAGGAAGAACTTGAAATTCTTCTTTAGCCTCTGCACTTTGGCGCATCTCTTTTAACGTTGCTCTTAATTAATTTCACAATCAAGTGAACCAAACTTTACCGATGATTTTGAAATGCATTTGACGTTTTAAAGACACAATAGTTAATCTTCAGTCCACCAGACACTTATATCAAAGCCTCCGATTTACTTTGCCAGAAGTATTCACAAAGAAATAAACCTGTTATTTATTATATTCTGTCTCTATCCTAACAAGCTCTTGGATATAGTCCAAAACTACTTGAGGGAAGGGCTGTGGCTCAATGGTGGAGTACATGCTTTGCATGCAAAAGATCCTGGTTCAGTTCCCAGCAAGACCAGCAAGGGCTTGAAGAGACTTCTACCTGAATCCGTGGGCAGCCACCACCAATTAATGCACTAAAAAATTGTGCTAGATATGCCATTGGTCTGATTTGATACAATCAGAGCTTGGGACCTTGGATTACCTTGGGGAAAAAAGAGGACCCAAATAATTATCGCCCAGTCAGCCTGACATCAGTACCCGGAAAGATCCTGGAGCAGATCATTAAGCACTCAGTTTCTAATCATTTAGAAAGCAACGCGGTAATCACGAGAAGTCAACATGGATTTCTCAAAAAGAAGTCATGCCAGACTAATCTTATCTCTTTTTATGATAGAGTTATTAGCTTGGTAGATGAAGGGAATGCTGTGGATGTAGAATATCTCGATTTCAGTAAGGCCTTCGACAAAGTTCCCCATGACATTCTTGCAATGAAGCTGGTAAAATGTGGGCTGGACAGGGCTACTATTAGTTGGATTTGTAATTGGTTGACCGACCGAACCCAAAGGGTGATCACGAATGGCTGCTTTTCCTCCTGGAGACAAGTGACTAGTGGAGTGCCACAGGGTTCTGTCCCGGTTCCAGTGCTGTTCAATATCTTTATCAATGACTTGGATGAAGGAATAGAGGGCATGCTCATCAAATTTGCAGATGATACCAAATTGGGAGGGGTTGCTAATACACCAGAGGACAGGATCAAAATTCAAAATGACCTGGATAGATTGGAGAGCTGGGCCAAGGCGAACAAAATGAAATTCAACAGAGAGAAGTGTAAGGTCCTACACTTAGGTAGAAAAAATGGAATACAGAAGGTTAAGAGGGGACATGATAGCCATGTTTAAATATTTGAAGGGATGCCATGTAGAGGAGGGAGAGGGCTTGTTTTCTGCTGCTCCAGAGACCAGGACAAGGAGCAATGGATTCAAGCTGCAGGAAAGGAGATTCCACCTGAACCTCAGGAAGAACTTCCTGACAGTCAGGGCTGTCCGGCAGTGGAATCTGCTGCCTAGGAGTGTAGTGGAGGCTCCTTCCTTGGAGGTTTTTAAGCAGAGGCTTGATGGCCATCTGTCGGGAGTGCTTTGAGGGTGTTCCTGCATGGCAGGGGGTTGGACTGGATGGCCCCTGTGGTCTCTTCCAACTCTACATTTCTATGATTCAATGATTACAATTCCCAGAATCCCAAAGCACAGGCCACTGTTTGTTCCAGTGGGGGTTATGTTGCTTGTGGTTTAATTTTTTTTCTACGTACACATGTTATAAAGAGGTGTGATGAGACCAGACATTTCTACGTTTTCAACTTTCTCTATGTAACTTCCATTTTAAAGCCTTCTGTGTGTGACCCAGTTAAGCTGGAAACAGCACCTCCAGGAAACTACATCCTGGTTAATGGGACATTTGACAACTGGAGTCTAACAGGAATCTGGCAACTATATATATTCAAGGCCTGGCAGCCCAGATAGTGGTGAAGCCCAGGGTGATGGTTATCCAGTCACGATGCTCCCATTTACCCACTCTCTGATGTTGTAAGGCTGACAACAGAGTAGCACTCAACTACTGGCACATTTTTAAAACAAACAAGTTGGCGCACTGATCAAATAGGGAATGGTTTTGTTTTGCTGACCTACTTAATTAAAAAAGCTATTTTAAAAATGGAAATGCTGTTTGATTTAATGTGAAGATGACAGGGGGCTGTATTTCCAACATCTGTGTCCAGAAAGGAAGAAAAATCCTGTTTTTGACTGGCCTTCCTCCATCAGTCATTCCTGCCCCCCTTCATGTCTAAAGCACAGTAAGTTACATAAACATTCCATTTCTTTCCATAAGTTGGCTCCAGTTTCAGAACAATAGAGTCACTGTGAAGAGGGAGAAAAACCACAGACACACCCCACAACTGCTGGTCACACAGCCAAAGAGAACTAAAGATGCATTCTTTGAAAGTGCCAAGAAGGAAATCCATGGTCTTAAGGCAAGACCTTTTAATGTTATACTTGGAAAAGATCCTTCTTTTCCCTCTTTTTGGTTTTCTTCATCTTTGGCTGTCTAGTGCAGAAAGCTTTGACTGAGCAAATGAGGGGAAAGAAGAGGAGGGGGGAAAAAAGAAAGACAACTTGGAGATAGAATATTATTCTTTTTTTTAAAAATGTGTTGATAATAGCTGTCAGTATTCACTAAATTTTGAGTGGAGAATGCCAGCTAATTGAAGCACCTCACAATATGGGGGAATGATTTTGAGTGGACTCAGCCAGCTTTTCACACGGGGCTCTGAAATCTTCCCACCGCGATCCAGGCAGGCTTTTCCCCAATCCCCACTAAAACGTGCCGAACTTTTGTCGTTTCTCATGGCTCGATCGGCAAGAGGCTAGGCAAGCATTATCGCATTCACACAGCGCGGCCATAGCCCCTCCCAACGTTGTCCTTTCCCCGCCCTACCTAGCGTTTGATTGGCGGTGCCCTTTTTCAAAAAGTAAAAGTTTGGGCGTCATCGATGACGCCAAAATGCACGCGTGTCCCCTCGCACCCTCCGGGATCCACCCCCTCCCCCGCGCCTGCTGAAACGCCGCGGAAACTTTTGACAAAAACTTTTCCTGCCCGCTCGCTTTTTGCTGTTTGGTGCTGGCGAGCGAGCAGTCGGAGGGAAATAGTCGGGCTCCTTTGCGTTGACAGCAATTGCAGCCTTGTTAGGAGCGCTTGAATATTGCTGGCCCGAAGATGGTGCGAGTAGGCGCAGGCTCGCAAGGAACCGTCACGCTGCCATGAGACGCTCGAGGTTGTATTACACAATTCTTGCACCTCTCTTGTATGAAGTCCCGCGCTCCAGAAGGTGTTGGGTTCGGGAGCGGATGCGGCGGGCGTGGTGGAGCGAGGAGGTGCTGCAGAAATGGGATGACTACCAGTGGTTGTACCACTTCCGATGACGTTAGATACTGCTTCATATGCACAATTGGAAGCATGACAATTTTTAAATGAATTTTCATCTAATTCAGAATGTATGTGCTTGTCTATGTTCCGAGCTGACACAAATGTATATGGAAAAAACGGAATGGTGTTAAAAAGGAAAAGATAACATCTTTCATGAGGAAAAGATATTGAGAACTGTTTTGAGTGAAGGAAGTATAACGTCTTCATATTTATACCCTAATTCCTGAGACTGGTAAGAAAATTCCATTGTTCCCTTGTCTCACCTTACCATTTAGGTAGGCCAACTGCATAGGATGAAATTCTTACTGATGTCTGATCAGAGATAACAGCAGCAAACTTTGCTGTTGCTTCCTCCTCAGTGGAGGGAGGGCATGGAATGGTCAAAGTCACCCGATAGAAATGGGCCAGTGCTTATGTAGGAAGTATCAGGCCAGTGCTTGGATTGGAGGTAGCTTTTGCGTGCTTGTCAGTAGGTGTAGTCACACAGCTGTTATCAGAACTGTGGCCATGTCCCCTGCAGCCACTCAGGATATGGAAGTAGAATCATCACACACACACACACACAGAATATCCATTAATCCTTGCCTAAGCATTCTTCACTTTCATGTTAAGGCAGAGCTCTCCAAACTGTGTGTTGCAACATGTTAGTGTGTCAATTGCAGTGTGTAGGTGTGTTGCCGCCACTGTCCCAGGCCAAGAAAGACCCTGGCAAGGGCAGCGGCAGTGGCAGTGCTACGGGCCAGGCTCAGGTAGAGGGGCTGCCTCTCCTGCCGCTGCCGCCCTGGGCCAAGAAAGGTCCCAGCATGGGCAGCAGTAGACCCACCCCACCCTAGATATGCCTCTGGGTACTGCACATGTGTAATTGGGTTGAAACAGTGGAAGTGAATGTGAAAAGTCACGACTGCTCGATGAAAAGTCACCTATCTGTAGGTGTGTGCCATGCAGGATTGTTCTCTCACTTTATCACTGGGAGTAGAGTGCTGGTGCTGTTATTTTCATCTTTAGTTACTTAAACTGCAGTTGATTTACCTCTAAAATGGATAAGTTTCTAATTAAGAATTTTGTTTCTTGTAATTTCGTTATTATAATTTATGTATGTGTCCATAACTCTTATAAGGGGTTAGTTTAACCTCTAGTTTGCTAGTAAAACTGAGTATGTCATGAAATGATACATGTATAAAAAGTGTGTCACCAACATGAGAAGTTTGGAAAGGTCTGTTTTAAGGCTTCAGCTCAAAGTACACATGATTAGATGCTTTCCATTCACCTTTGGGGTGAGATGGCAGCCCAGCCATTAGTCCTCTGTCACTGTTCCTCTTTTACTCAGCTTCTGAGGTACTGTTTGATTTCTACCAAGCAAGACCCATGAAGCAACTTTAATAGGAGAATGCTGAGCAGGAAGCAAATTGCAAGTCTGGCTATTTTTGATGTTGGTTTATTACTTATATTTTAGAATGTGAATTAGCTGATTAGGCGAGTCTCTGTCTCCTAGCTCCACTGTTCCATCTATAAACTCATTAGCCTGGATTTTCCCTGCTTTCAAACTGCACCCATATTTATTAGCAGGATTGCAAACATTCTGACAGTTTGTCAACAGTAATAAGGTAAAGATGCAGGCTTGTGGAAAGATCTCCAGAAAATTGGTTACATGATTTTGACACCATGCCTAGAACTAGCCAACACAGGCCTCAGCCAGGGTTTTAAGTCATAAGGGGCAGTTTTGGCCAGGAACAGATAAGCTAGAATCTCAGACATGTTACATTCATCCTTGTGGCTAACTGAACTGTGAATGAGCATCCCACAGAAATTTGTGGGTTCACAAATTTGTATTTGCAGCCTGTCCAGAATGGAATGCAATTTTTAGTCAGAAATCTGTGTACGTTTATGATCAAGTGATGTTTCTTCTTCGTGGTCTCTGTGCCTTCATACACTAGGAGCTTTAGCGCCTGCGCGGTCACGTTGGAAACTTCTAGAGCTTGTTCGCTTGGCGGGAACCCCTCCCCCACGCCGGTACTGCGCACGCTCCTCCCGCCGAGCAACGGTCTCTCCTCAGTTCTTTCTCGTCCGCCGCCGCGTACGGAAGGTTGCTTAGTTTGTTCCTCTCACGTCGTGCTTGGCTTGCTGTTTTCACGGTTTTACGGACTTTCGGACTGTCTTTGACCTCTCTTCGGACTCCCCCTTCGGTTTTCGTCTTTTTGGATTTCGGAGTTTGGCGTTTCTTCGTCTTATGTCCGCGCTCTTTAAGAAGTGCGTGTCCTGCGGCCGCAAGGTTGCCCTCAACGACGGCCATAAGGAATCTCTTGTCTTTGGGCGGAAGCCCACAACATCCGGACTTGCCCAATTTGCAGGGATTTTTTCCCCAAACTCTTCGCAACCGCTCCGCGAGACTCGGTGTTACGATTAATTCTCTGCGGGCGATAGACGAGACCTCCACTTCCAAGATGGCCGACGAGACGACCACGCCATCGACGGTATCGGCGGCTGCCGTTCCGTCCACCTCGTCGGTATCGGGCTCGGTACCGCAAACGCCGATCTCGGCGTTACCGGAGGGGCTGGCAAGCTGTCGGCGGCTGCCAAGTAGCGAAAGGATCCTCGACGGCGAGGAAGGCTGAGGCTCCCCTTACGGAGACGCCTCCCAAAAAGACGCCCTGCTCCGGACGGAGGGGCAAGGACGGCGAAGGAGAAGAAGAAGAAGAAGGAAAAGAAAGCGCTCCCCGGCTGGGGACGCTCAACCTCCCTACTCCTCCTCCTACTCAGCAGCTTCCAAAGGGCGAGGCGAGTCGATCGAACCTCGGAGGATGAGATCGAGGACGTTCCCCAACAGCGCCCGGACTCGCCTGTGGCAGACCCTCCAACCCTGGTGGAGGAGCGCCACCGCCCTCTTAGCCGTCGCAGGTCGGCCGACCTGCAGCAGAGAGAGCCCTCTGCTTCTCCGGAGCGGCGTTCGACCTCCTTCAGGTCCCGGTCCCGCTCTTCCGAGCGTCCGGTGGCCTCGCCGCCTCCAGAGGGAGACAAGAGAGGAACAACCTCGCTCGTCTGCCTCCAGATCACCTCGGCGTCCTACGTGGCCAGGTACGCGAGGGAATCTGAATGGAGAGAGCGCCCGGCCTCCTATCGGTCGCATTCGCCATCGTACCGGGATCGGTACCATCGTGGCCCGAGTCGCTGGGAGACCTTCCGGAGGTCCGCCGGTCACCTCGTCGACAGCGCGAATCGCGCTCGCCTAGAGGGGACGGGTCGGTACGTCGACGCCGAAGCCGATCTCCGTCGGACCGCCGCTCCTAGAGCGCTTCCCTCCCTCGATATCATAGGGCGAGGGAGCCTTCACCACGGTATCGGGCGATATCGCCACCTCCTAGGGTCACGGCAACGGCGACGCGCCCTACGGAGTCGGTGGTGACTGAGCGGGCTCCGGCACGATGAGCCTGCCAGACTACCGGTCACCACCAAGAGGGTGAAGTCAGTGGTCAGCCATCCCAAGCGGGACGCTGCTGCTACCACCGCCCCGGCTGCGGAGAAGCCTAGGAAGGCAACACCTGCGCGAACACGAAGGAGCCGGAGAGCGGAGCGGCGAGAGGACTCACCGAGCTCGGAGTCGTACGACTCGAGTGCGGAGTCTTGAGGTGTCTGAGGCGGCCTCCAGGAGTCTCCTCCGTTGGGATTCGGGGACCCGATCCCAGATTCTGCTCCAGAGGACGTCCACCAGTTCTCTGCGATGCTGCTCCGCATGGCCACTACCCTCGGCCTTAAGATCGCCGATGCGGAGCCGGAGGATGACGATCCCAGCCTTCTCCGTTTTCGAGGAGAAGCGACCTTCCACGGCCCCGCTGCCTCTCCTGCCCCGGGTATCCAGACTGGTGAAGGCCGCCTGGGATAGACCGGCCTCGGCTCAGCCGATACCGCAGCGGTTAGAACACCTCTACAGGGTGCAGAAGGATAACGCCGGTTATCTATTAGATCACCCTGCACCGAACTCTGTGGTCGTCGGTCCGCGCAGACGAAGGGCTCCGGCAGGCGACACACCACCCCGCCGGACAAAGACAGAGTTGGACGCCTACGCAAGGAGGTTCTATTCAGCTGCCTCCTTGCAGATCAGGCTGTCCAACACTCAGGCTTGCCTCGCGGCATACCTGAAGAAAGTGCTCGATCGCCTGCAACCAGCGATGGAAGCGGATACCGGAGGACATCCCGCCAAGCCTCCTCCGTGATCTTCAATGAGGCTATCTCCATCGCTCGGCACCAGATGGCCTCCTCCCGGCACGCAGTGGAGATCGCCTCCCGGGTGATCGCGGGATCCGTCGGCCTCCGCCGCCATGCTTGGCTGCGACCGGCCGACATCCAGGAGGACACCGGAAGGGAGTTGAAGATCTCCCCCTTCGACGGTGAAGGCCTATTCAATTCCGTCCACAGACGAAGCTTTGGACAATCTCGTCAAGGCGAGACTGACCGCAAAAAAGATCGGGCTGCAGCCGGCCACGCAGGCCCGCAGGGCCTCCACCTTCCGCCCATCCTGGCGACGATCTTCCACCTCGTCGTTCCAGCGTCGGCCCAGTCTGGACAGTCGAGACCGTCCTCCGGCTCATCGGCCAGACGCACGATTAGGCGGCGCCCGCCTTCGTCGAAGAAGTCCTCCTCCGAGACAAAGTCTCGGTTTTGACGTGCCTGGCAGGACCCACCAATACCCACTCTTCAGCCTACCATCAGCGCTCGGAGACCGACCGACTCTCGCTCGACACCTAGCGGAGTGGCAGTATGTCACTACGGACTCTTGGGTGCTTTCCATCGTCCGTCTTGGCTACGCCATCGAGTTTCTCGATATTCCTCCTCGCCGGCGTTTACTACTCCACGCCGTCGAGTCCGGCCCTCCTGGAAGAGATCCAATCCCTACTCCAGAAAGGGGCGATCGAGCAGCTCCCGCAAGAGGCCAAGACCACCGGCTTCTTCTCCAGGTACTTCACGGTACCGAAAGCCGACGGTACCCTACGGCCGATCCTAGACCTCAGAGGGGTGAACTACTACATCCGCCCCAAAAGGTTCAAGATGGACTAACGATTCGTCGATCCTACCCTTCCTACATCGAGGGGACTGGTTCGCCTCCATCGATCTCCGAGACGCATACTTCCATATCGCCATTCGCCCGCAGCACAGACGGTACCTCCGCTTCGCAGTCGACGACACCTGTTACCAGTACAAGGTGCTGCCGTTCGGACTCTCGACTGCCCCAAGGGTCTTCACCAAGTGCCTGGCCCCGGTGGTATCCTACCTGCGGACGAGGGCGCTTCCGTCTCCCTACCTCGACGATTGGCTGTTGGTGGCGTCCTGCAAACAGAGACTTACCACGACGTCCACATGACGTTGTCACTCCTGACCCGCCTTGGTCTACGAGTGGTCCGAAGAAGTCCCACCTCGAGCCGGCGAGGATCTTGGACTTCATCGGGGCGACGCTCGAAGCTCGACCTCCGCCAGGGCGTACCTACCAGAGTCTCGAGCACAAACCTTGATCCGGGCCGCCGCTCACGCTCGTACGGCCCCGACGTTATCTGCGAGAAGCGTTCCAGCAGCTCTTGGGCTACATGGCTGCGACGACCGCTGTGACATATCTCGCCAGGCTGAGAGCAAGACCTCTTCAACACTGGTTCGTCCGCATATTCGACCCCCTGCGAGACGAACAGACACTCCGACTGCAGCTGCCGGGAGGCGTCCGCTCATCCCCTCCGATGGTGGCAGTCACGACGCAATCTCATAAGGGATGCCTTTCCAACAGCCGACACCGAAGGTGAGGCGGATAACGACCGACGCCTCCCTGTATGGATGGGGTGCCCACTGCGGCGATCTCAGAGTCCGCGACAGATGGACCGACGACGAGACCGCTCTCCATATCAACGCGCTGGAGCTGCTCGCCGTCTGGAAAGCCCTACGGGCGTTCCGCCATGCCGTGGCGGGGCGCACGGTCCTGATTCTGACGGACAACACCACCGCCGTCTGCTACATCAACAGACAAGGTGGGACTCATTCCACGACCCTGCTCGACATCGCGCTCGACCTGTGGGAATGGTGCATTCGCCTGCACACGCATCCCGTGGCGGTTCACCTGGCCGGGCAGGAGAACACCACGGCAGACGCCCTCAGCAGGGACACCTCATCCCATCACGAATGGTCTCTCTCCGGAGGCGTTCAGACTGATTTCGGGACCGCTGGGGCGAACCATCGATCGACCTCTTCGCGA